>CM056607.1:12146556-12746556 GCA_029721355.1 Tegillarca granosa
AAATATCTTAAAGTAAACCATTCTAGAGAGGCAAACAAAATAAGAAGAAGTTTTTCATAAACAGATCTATTGTGATGTACACGCGGTCGTCATTGCGAGGTATAAAAATTATTTAAAGTTTGGGAAGACTTATAATAGACACAAAGCATTTTGTTTTAGCTTTGTTCTTTATGTAAATTCTTTTGTATCTTATTTACTTCAGCTACTGTTTATTATTAATCGATATATGAGTGTAATGCGTCTCTCTGGACCGAGTGGATGCTGCCTGGGACCGACGGCCGACCAGTACTCTTACCCTTGCTGTCTAGAATGTCTGATTGTCAACCGTCAATTAATATGAAAAATATCGTTCATCTTTTTAAAGTCGGATGAATGTGACGAAAAAGCAACAATTTCATTTTCGGGATGCAACTTAACCTGTATAAATGTTTGATTGAAAAGTAGATCTAAAAACTGAGCATAATGTAGCTGCAATGTAAAAAGCTGAACCAATAGAGTGAAACTAGACCGATGTGTAACAATGTGCCTGTCTCGATTTTTAACAAAGGTGCATAACATATGTATGAAATATAAAAATGATAGTTGTTCTACCCTTATAGGACAAGACTTTAAGATTAGTAGTTACAGTTTAGTTATTAATGGTTCAATCTAGAATCAAACATATGTTTAATTAACATTTTTCGATTGTTTAAAGTTCATTACGATTCAACTACATTTATGTTATAAATGTATTTGTTACAAAATAATGGTTTATTAATGTATTCGATAAATGAATATAATTGTAAGTACAATTAAAAGATCGTTAAAAGAAAGAAAGATATAAGATAATTAATGATTCTTTTTCATGCATACACACAAGAAACAAATTTAGCGATTTGTTCTTATCTTTTGTTAACTTTTATATATTGTTTTCACCTCGTGCTGTTGAAAACAAAAAAATGTACACGACTCATAATTGAAGTAAGAGAAATGTTTTAAGTACAAAGTCAACGCAATGTAATCTGAAGAAACAATTTTTCAAAAAGTCAATAACTATAATCAAAAGCCTAATCTATATATTTTAAAATGTGTTGCAATGATGTATACTACTAACTGTTTTTATTATAGATACCTATAAAATATTTCTTACATGTACATGATAAGTATTGATATATGACGTCAATCCACTTTTATACGTCAAATACTAGACTTGCTAATCAACCATTTTACAAAAAATACTTTTGAAACAGCTGCTTGTCAAACGGACAACTCAAAATGTCAAGAAGAGCTAATTTAAGAAACTTTAATTTATTTGAAGTACATATGTTGGCGTCCATAAAAAGCTTCTCCGGTGACTTAACCCTCATAAGAATTGTTGATCTTGCTAATGTCTGACCTTTTTCAAATTCTTTAAATTTATGTAAGAATTATTTTTTGTTTGTTTTTTATTTTAAATTTAAGCCGAAATTTTATGTATTTTATAGTGAGTTCATAATGAGGCATCACAGCTACAATGCAGCTAAGATAAATTGAACAAGTTATTATCTTTTTTAACATGGACAGTGACAAACAAAAAGCCTTAATCCAGCAAATATCAGAACATTGCCAGTTCATTCAGATGTTGATTACATCTTGTTAATGGTATTTTCAGAAAAATGTTGCAGACAAGCAATTAATCAAAATCTATGCCTTTTGTCATCTGTTTAATATCATTCAATCGTGAACTTTGAATGCTTAAAGAAATCGTTCCTGTAGTTTTACCAATCAATGTTATATGTCATTCTTTGTCAGGAAAAAATACTAGAACATCATTATATTGACGCCATAATGAAGGATATGACTTCTCATTCTGTAGCGTAACACTGACCCAGAATTTTCATTTTAATGTATTTAATTAAATAGTATTATAAAGATACATAAACTTATTTTATTGATGCTTATCAATTTTTTGTTGAAAAAACAACATCACACTTCTGTCATAAAAAAAATCCGTTGAGACCCAATTATTTGAACTCACAGAAAAGCATCCATTAGAGTTTTCAATATGCATGATATATAAGATAGAAAATATTTGGATGTGTCAAAGATCTGTTAATATTTCTTTTAGCAATAAATAAATGAAAACGAAAGATCTGAAGAAAAATTTTACCTGCTACTATCAACGGTTTGATTGAAGATTTTTATCTGGCGTTTGTAGTTTACTACATTGAAAACAATAACAAGCAACTAGGCGACCCCCATCAGTGCAGATTTAGCAGAATTATAAGGCAATAATTAAATAAATACATAAATAAAATGCATAATATATCAATTTAAAAAATGGATAAATAAATATAATAAAATGAATAAATAAAATTATTTGCGGGCAAATAAAAACAGATAAAAAATAAACATCTCACAGTAATTAGTAATTTCTGCAGACTTGAGCTAAAAGAATTAAAATGGTTTTTTGAAACGAGGAAACGGATTTGTATTTCATAGAGTAGCCCGTATGTAGCAATGAAAAGACTACTTTTCACATAGGATTTAAAACACTAGGTTTCCAATAGTTTTTTTAAACTCTAACTAAATAACTATGTTCAAGGCTGAATTTAAAAATCCCTGCACAAATTGAATATATAAAACAATCATTTTTATTATTATCATTTTATTTTATTTTCAAGGTCTTTACAAAGACGGTTAATTTAAGATTTAAGAGGTTTTAAGATGCAGTATTACCGTAAAAGCAATCTGTAACTTACTTTTTTAATCATTTGTCACTCAAGTTGTCGTCAATACAGCTGTCCTGTCAGTATTTACAAAACATCAACATTTATTTTTACATTACACGAGTAAACACAATCATTTATTTTATGTATGGTAGTGTCGACAACAAAACCGTTAATCGATATGAAGAATGTCAAATCTATATCTTTTAGCATTCATACTCATTGTTATTTATTTACATATGGAATAATCACATGCAACTATAATCTCGAATTATATTAAAGCTGCACAAATATTCAATTCTACGTTTGCAATCAATAAGCAAGCTAAAGGTTTCCTAAAAGTTTCTTTTGTTATATTATCTTCATCATCAGTAGTAAAACGTAAAATTGTTTGACTTTATAAATAAGCCGACGTTTGTTTTTAATTTATTAAAAACTTAGGTTTGTTCCCTCGTGCAGGGCGTTCCTTGGCTGGATTTGGATTCATGTGGTTTTTGAACTTTGGATTCATTTATTTTCAACTGTTTGGCTTTTGTTTTAATGTATGAAACTTTTCGGCCCCCAGTGTCATTAATGAGGAATGATTTTCCGAAATGTACATATTTGGCACATCAAAATTAAACAGGTATTTTTGTTATATACTGTCTACCTCAAACCGATTACTTATATATATATATATATATATATATATATATATATATATATATATATATATATATATATATATATATATATATATGACTAGTTAATTTATATTATGTTGCACAGGACATTAAAACGTTTAAACGAGATTGTGTTTATTATAAGAATAATACAAACGGAATTATTTCTAAGCACATTACGAGGGGAATTTAAAAAACCATAATGCATCGAATTAACGCAACTACAAGTAAAAGCATGTATACAAAATGTTTCACAAATATGCATGACCTGAAAAGTATTTGGATGTTATTTTAAAACACATAAGATCAAATTTATCCATTAACACTTGCGAGAAAATGTAATTGTATTATAGAAGTGACATGAATTTCAATTAAGATAATTCAAGCTACAATAACTCAGAATGTATAAATGTTACATGTGATTTATCATTGAAAAATACAAAATTACAAGATTACTTACCACTTCATCCTATAGAAAAAGAAACAAATAAACACAACTTCTTCGGAATATTTATCATATAACATTAAAACAGAGATGTTTGGCTAACACAAAGAACAAGGATAAGACGGAGCAACAGGTGTAAAATGAATTCTGATTATCCATGTGTTATCGAACTGAATATAATGTATAAGGAACTGTATCATTGTATATATATGCACCATTCCTCACTGACTAAGCCGTTAGGTCTCGTATTGTTAGTGACAGTCAGTAGTTAATCAATCTCGCGAATAGCGTGCTGCAAATACTAAATTCAATACATGCATGTACATGGATCAACCGTTCTAATTGTTTTGTAAATATATGAAAACTATGTCGGATTACTCTATATTACATAAAGTTTAGCTGTGTATTTATAATGGTTTGGCAAAGATACGTCTTGTCTCTCTATCTAGAACATGTTCATAACAATAACAAATGGACTTTTAGTAGGAATACATTTTCAATATTTGAAAAAAACCCATTACAAATAAAATTAATTAACAATGGTACATAGCGTACAAAACTCTTTCGTTAACCCGATTCTTGCAAATTATTTATTGAATTTAAAAGCGATATAACCGGGGAAGTCGTTTGTCCTGACTGATCAAATGAATGTTTAAGGCATTTAGAACAAAAACAAGTGGTCTCTTTAAAGTAAGATTTTTTGAATTGGATGGTTTTAGATTAAAACTATTCTTGGCATATTCAAAGTATTATAACATTTAGAATTTGAATTAATAAGTCGCTAGCTACATAGGCGCTGAAAAATAACACCAGTTTTATTTTTGTTTAATGAATATCCTTTCACAATACAAAACATTAATAGGTTGGTTAATTAGCTATTAATAAAACAAACATACCAGTCCTTGTCCATATCACAATCCCAAAAACAAAGTAAAAACTTTGCAAACATGCAAAATATGTTATACACGTGAACTTCCATCAAGGAAGTGAGGCCGGGTGCTCCGGAAGGGTAAGCACCTCCTGTCAAGCTAGCTTCACCCGTCACGTGCAAGTCAATTTTGAGAATGAAAAGGAACAAAGAACTATGTTAAGTCAAATATATACAGTATAAGTTGGGATATAGTGACTACATACTTATCAAACAATATTGTGATGACGGCCATAAAACTTTTCAGGGCCCTGATTAGCCTAGGCTTGCAATATCCTTGTGTAAAAAATTTAATTGTAAGTAATTTGCTTCGTTGCAGAAAGTCCCCATAGTGGGAACAAGCTCAACCGTATCGTATTAACTGTGATACATATACACCATACGCAGGAGAAGTAGGGATATTACTGCAAAGAATCGGAAAGTTGACAATAGAAAAATTGAAGTCATCACGTTATCGTATAGCTTCAAATGTAACCTTTCATGGGTGTCATACTTGAGGTATAAGTCCAATATGAAGCAGAACATGGACAATCTGTCGTGTCTTTTATTTCAAGCTCACTTGGGTAGATGAAATTCACATATTCTCAAAATTTGTGATTATTTAGAGATAGAACGTCATCTACATGTATATATCTGTATGTGTAGTTGAATGAATTAGCGACAGTCTTTTCTCCAGATTTGACAAGGTTCTGTAAAAATTCTGATTCATATGAATAAATAAACAAATCAGCAAACAAAGGTGCACAGTTTGTGCCCATTAATATGCCGATTGTTTGTTGAAAGACAATATTGCCAAAATCTTTTTATCTGTAGTACACAAAAGTGTCACTGATTCATTAATCCATCCTCAGATAATTAAAACTTCAGTCAAACGACTAGTACACTTATTTTCATTTGTGTGACTTTTCTCACACATGACTAAACCCTCTAAGAGATTTATGATGTTTTGTCAGTAGACAATGTCGTTGTAAAGAAAATTGTACATGTAACATGTAAATATGTTCCCAAAATTCTCTGTCATTGCTGGAAGCTGTAAATAGTTATTTATTTATTTTTTTATTTATTATTTTTTGTACGTAAGTGTGAATGTCCTCAGAAAGAAGGTCGTAATAAATAGGGTTCTCTGCATATGGAAAGGTGATGTGATACAAAGATATCATTTTAGCCCTATGAATTTCATCATTTTAAGTGCGAAAAGTTTGGTTCATTTCATTCCAAGTTATCAATATCATTTTCCTTCTTTATCAAAGAAATCATATCATATAATATTAGAATTATCGATTGAAATATAGATATTTGAAATATTTTTTCGCGTTTTTTTTTTACTTTCAAGCTATTTGATTGAATTTTTGGCATGAGCAATATATGTTTTGCATATAACTTTTAATGTCTATTTCCAAATAAAATAAAAATAAAATAAAATAATAAAAAATTGCAAACGGTTTCTAAGTTAAACCGTAAATAAAAAACACAATTATATTGGTGCAATCATATAATCTTAGTAAGTATGATTTTGACATAACTGATCAAACTTCCTTTCAAATTCATGCTATTAATTTAAATTTAGGCATAAACATCTTTTGTGTATAGTTGTATGTGGTTTTTATCGCAGCATAATATTGCCATAGCTAGGAAAGCATTTAAACCTTTTTACAATTTTGTTAACTTTAATATTATCACTGAAAGGTTTTTAAAGTTGAGATATTAAAATAAAGCACACTTGTTTCATTTCCGAAAGAACTTGTTGCATCATCTTATTATTAATATTTATAGGTATCTGAGCTAGTTATCTGTATTCGATAATTAATAATGAAATAATTTTATAACTTTTAAATGTAAGTAGATACTTTCCACGAGAGGTACTTTATATTCATCAATCATTAATACTTAAAACGAAAAAAAACTGATGATAGCATTTTAATTAAAATGAAGTATTTATAGGCATGTCAAAAACAATAGACTTCGTTGTTGAACCAGGAAGGAACAACAGGAAGAACAGTAGATGAAGCATTTAGATCAATAATGTACTACAGATAATAAATGTCTTTATTTCGTCAGAAACTGTAATTCGAGAAAACCATAAAGGAGTGTATTTCTTTTCTCAGCATGATAATTGTTAAATTAAAACAAACATTATCAAAGTATTGTTTTTCATGAAGTAAAGACAAAAATAGCTCTTTACGGAGGAATTTTTTAAAATTCTACAAGACGAATTCGGGGTTAGTTCTTTAGCACAGAACGAGTACAATTCTCAACTACTATTTCTATACGCAGTAGAAAAATACAAAGTACCGTCGCTTTCAACATACGGAAGTAATTAACAATTAATATAAGACAAACATATTTACAAATTTAAACATACTATAAATTTATAGTTGACTTCTCTATAATTTAAAAACAATTATCATATAAGCACATGGTATTAAATGAAATTCGAATTGCATATGATAAAGACATATCTAACATTTCTATAATTACACCTTACAAAGCGAATATTTCCTCTTTTAGACATAAAGTAGGATACAACAATTTTATATTTTGCATTAGAGAGTACTATTGTGTAGCAATTTGATGCATTATATGTAAGTTTTCTAGAATTTTTATAACATAAATATGGTGTGGGTGATGATGCATTGTTTGGTAATATCATCTATATTTATTTGCAGTATAGAGAACTATCGTTTAGTGATATGATGTAAGGTATTATGTGAAAGGTTTTTGTGTTCTCTTTGTTACATAAACATAATAACGGGTGTTGATGCATTGTTTAATTGAATGGCAAGGACTCAAGGGATTATAAAAATGCAACTGAACAGTTAATACTATCGGTATTTTATCTTCAATTTCCTATAAACTTTTGTCTGTTCGTCGACACGTTTACTGTTGTAACCATTGTTACATGTTTAATACATGTATCATAAAGAATTGAAACCATATCAAAAACGCCCCCCCCCCCCAAAAAAAAAAAAAAAAAAAAAAAAATCCAAGATTCCAAGACTAAGAATAATAAAATGAACATTTTGGACCAGAGATAGCATTTTTAACCAAATTCCTAGTGTACAGTTACAAGCTTATAACCTTACATTGGTAATTACATGGTAATTACATTAAAAATAATTGTCAGCTTATGTATCAATATTGGTATTCAGAAAAACCCCAATACTGATTTAGTTATAGGAAATTTGTAAGATTACTGATTACTGTAAGAAATGTTTAAAAAATACGTTAAGTTCAAACATTTCACGAATTTTCATAATCAAATAAAAAAAATTATACAAGTTATTTTTTAAAATAAAACATACTTACGAATAATAATATACTGATGAGGAATGAATGTCCGAAATGTGCACATATGACACTTTTTGGATGTTATTTTCGTATTGTGACATGTTTATGGTTGCTTACAGTATAGCCAAGTACATGCTTTTGAGTTCCCACTTCCATCCTAATGGGAAGAGGGAATTAGACATATATACATTGAAAAAAATCTTTCTTTTAATTTTTCCTAAAAAGAACGTTTCCTCATGCGTTCAGTATTCCTAACTTTAATAATAAATAACCAAAACATTTTTTAAAAAGTTTTTACCAAATATAAAATAACTAAATTCAGCCAACGGAACTTATGGATTATAGAAATGTGATGTGTATATTTAAGTGGGAGCTTTAATGAACATTTAAATACAAAACACACGACCGTTACTGTATAGAAGAAAATATAATGAAACGAAGTTGGATGCCATTTACAAAAAATACAAAAAAAAACAATAATAATGAATTTCCATTTGATTTATAAACAGCAAGATGGCTTGAGAATATTGGTTTCTGAAAGTTTCTTATCCCGGGTCGTTTATTCGAATTAGAAGTGTCGTTCTTTCACTACATGTTTGAAAATGTAGCTAGTTTAGTTGAATTTCCCGTAACAGCGATATTAAAATATTAATACAAAAACACAATTTTGCAATTATTTTCACTGTGATGATTACGCAAACACGATACCCGCAAAATCGATATAAAACAATTGCATTTACATTATGTATTATTTACTCTTGGATGGTTATTTACAAATGCTATAATTACACGGTAACTTAAATCGGCGGACAATATATTCTGATTGCACAGTCTACCAGCTACTAATCAAGAAGATAACACTTATCTACAAACAGCGCTGGCAAAGCTTTGATATCGACTTTGTGACGCATTATTTTTTTTTTTACATTTACTGTTATATGTATAACATTACCTTGAAAGGAAACTCAAGATTTTTCGTACCGTATATTTTTCTAGGATATTATGATGTTTTGTTTTGTTTGGCAGTATGCATCATTAACTTAATTTCTGATGTGTTATTGGTTGCGTAGTATGTTGTTATGTATATTTTTAAATCAATTGTATCCTTCTATACATTAATACATCTAATAGTTGTATGTAGTATAAGTTAAAGAAAAGCAACCATTTTGTAGGTAAAAATCTTAATAACTACTATTATTATTTATTCAAATCACAGTTTCCTTAATGCATACAATCAGCCATCCTAAGACGAAATATCGACATATCGTTTACTATAAACACCTTTACATCAATACAAATGCTTCATATGTCTATATCTATGTTCATTTTGATTAAATACAGAGATAAAAAGATATCACTTACATCAAGCAGTTCGTCTGCTTAAAAGGTAATTATATATTTGATTAATTACAGATACGATAAACACATGTGTAATTGCATCTTACAGACGCGAATTGTTTATTATTGTGGCTAAGGTATTTAATTAGATATCGATTTTGATACATTTTAGCTGTTTTTAAATTATTTCCATTATACTTTAGTCGATGAAACATGTATTCTTGTTATGCATAATTAATAAAATATAACTCCAAAAAAGAATTATTTTTATGTTTGGACGAGGTCTCTTTTAATAGGCGGGTACCGCTGCTGGTAGAGTAAAATTCCCAGAGGGTATCAATAACTCAATAGGCAGTTCCTTCTGCTGTCAGAAAATGCATCTTGTGGCAAAATGTTCAGCCTTTTAATTATTCAAAACTATTTGAAACTAAGGTTTGTTTCCTCATGCAAAACATTCCTATACTAGGTTTGGATTCTATAATTTTGGATTCATTAATTTTCAAACGCTTGGAATATATTTTTATCTATCCACTTTTTCGGCGTCTAGTGTCACTGATAAAGAAAGAATTTTCGAAATGTGCACATCTGGCACAGCAAAATTAAAGAGGCATTTTTGCTAAATATCTACATATTGATATATTGCACAATTTAAAAGATGCCTCTTGCACTGCAGTTTAGGTGATGCTATTTTATAAATATATATGTGTGTGTGTGTGTGTGTGTGTGTGTGTGTGTGTGTGTGTGTGTAATTCGCCGCCGATAACATATGAAAAGCACAGTACCAATCGTTTAGATTTTAAATAAGTTAAAGTTGCTAAGTTTTAAGGATTTAATTGATACGGTTTTAAAAAATATTGAGAAACAGCGCTGAGCTTTGAGCCATGGTTTACAGAATACATAATAATAAACCCTTACATTACGTACTGTACATGACGGATATTTTTAGTTGCTGTACACTTTATAAATAGTTGTGGATATAAAAAAAAACTTAAAAATGGTTTTGATTATAAAAACAATAACATACGTAAATTAAAATGATTAATACATAAATAAATAAGATTTGGTTATGAAACAATTATTCTCAAAAAGCATATTTTTTTACGTGTTAAAACGTATTCTGTTTATTTATTTGTCATAATTAACATAAAAGCTTTACTATTTATATGTGAAAATTCATGATTACAATTGCTGCAAAGAACAAAACAGAACGATGAAAAAGTTCTTCTAATAAATTTTTGACAAAAGAAAGTTTTAAGAATTTGCCTATTACACTTAAAAAGTTTACAACAAATACACATAAATATAAAAACAAGATTAATATTACATTTATCTAGAATATTTTCCAAAGAAAGTTAACATCTATATATATAGTAGGACTGGTCTTCATGATAAATTAAGTTTTTACAAGCCACACTGATATTTTTTGTTGTCAATAGAACGTAGGCAATATAGATTCTAGTGCAGTTATTTTCAAAGATGTCATAATAATCAATTACAAATGGCACCTGTTTTGTATCATCCAATCATAAAGAATGTATCTATCGTTTGATGATTAATTCTACCGAAAAAATGTTTTTTGAGATCATTGTTATCTATTTTCTTATCAATTCATCATGAATGATTGCAAAATATATGAATTACTTATACCTTAAATCTTCAAAGCAATACACCGGCATAGAATGGTTTTATTTAACTATCGTATCCAGTGCTAAGTAATAAAACGGAAGTAAAGCGTGATATATGAAGATATGTATTTTCATTGATAGAGATCACTTTTATACTTATTTCGTTTGCCAGATGTCATGTTCTCTTGTTACACTATCGTTTTCTATTCAAGCTAGATGTAAATACAAAATATATATCATGTACGTGCCATAATTGCAAACATTAAATATCGTCGATTATGTTAAAGATTTTGCAATTTTTGAAATGATCACCTTCATAATTTTAGTTGCTTGTTTGAAACTTATCCTGGATATATTTTATGCCATATAGTTTCATGTTCCTTTTATTTTCGAAATTTGTTTTCACAAGTGGCTGATGTAGCTAGCTAAACAGACATTGGTAACTCTTTCGGAGCACCCGGTCTCACTTTTCTATTTAAAGTCAACATGCTAAACTTATTAAGCCAATTTTTACAAATTTTTATTTTGCTTTGGGGATTACGATTTTGACATAAAAGATTTCATTAGCTTGGAAAAAAGAAAACCACTCCAACGACTTTGTATCGTTTTTATGGATGTTACTTATTATCCTAAAATGAAATAACTTGAAAGAATCCTGCATTTTCTCAATGTTTGTACGCAAGCAATACATTAACTGAAAACCATCATTTGCCTTTTGTATTTGATCAGTGTTTCTCAAACATATGTCTCTATCAAATAAAACTACAATATTAGGTTTTAATCTATATACGGTTAATGGTCAGTATCCGTTTCATATAATTTGTAAAAAGGTCAGGTTTTCAATTAAATTATTTATAGCTTGATGAAATTTCTCGATCGTGATTTGTCTTAATATATGTTTGCAAAATTATCATTGTTGTCGTGGACTAGATTAAAATATATAACCTATGTCAAATTTAATTTCTTTAAAAATTACAACATTTAAACTGTACTTTCCCGTTACACATACTCGTATTTTATTGGGTTTAAGTATTGGGTATATAATGGTTTTTGAACCATTATAAATCTAATACATTTTATTACAATCTGATTGTTATTTTAAGAATAAAAAGCAAACTACTTTGCAAATAAAAACACACACACACAAATATATATATATATATATATATATATATATATATATATATATATATATATATATATATATAAACAATTTCAAGCAAATTTGGATTCTAATCACGAATTCTTAAATGACATAATGTTGCTTTTGTTTAATATACTTTAAAACAAGAAATAAGCATTCTACTTTAACCATTTTAGTGCATATATTTTGTAAATTATGTAAAAAAAGAAATTAAAGAAATTGATTTGCGTGTTTTTGTTTTAATTCAGTAAGCATAATTGTGGTAATTGAATTTTATCTTGTCACTTTGGAAATGACTCTTTTTTATTTCTTACTAAGATAACATAAATTAACCACGTTTAACTACAAAACAAAAATCATCTTTACAGTGCGTGTTCCAGATGGAATTGCGTGAATTTAAAGAGATAAGCATGTGTAAAAATAATTTGTTTGTTTATCTGCGTTATTCAGCAAAGTGTCGCAAAGTGTGGCATGCTGGATACTTTAACGAGTGGCAATGTTTTAAATAAAGGTATAAGTGATTAAATAAGCCTTATAAATGTTTTATTTAGAACATTGGTTATTTCAGATACTGTTTTTCATCAATATTATGCATTGAAAACTGTATACAGATTTCATATATTTGGCTATGAAATTTATCTTTTTAAAAGGTAAATATTCATTTGAGTAAAACTATTCCCATGGAAGTGAATTGTCTTTAATTTATTTTTCTCTTCTCTACGACATCAGTGAATTTATTATTGACTTAATAATTATCTTAGAAACTAAATTGTAAAAGTGTTTTAGCAGTTGCTTTAAGTAAATTCATATGAAAAAAATTCTGTTTATTATTGGATTTATATCTTTTATGAATTAAATTAGGATAACGTGTTTAGAATTGTGAAGAATGCAAGTACATCCTATACAGCTCAAATTGAACAGTGAGAAAATTACTTGGCACAGAATTTGTTAAAATTCTACAAATTGCAACATCAATTATCGCATAAAACAGGGGGTATGAATATCTTGCAGACAACAGTATATCTTTTTGATAAGATAATTATTGACAAATGACTATATTAAACTAACTCTATTAGACGTGTAGTAAGTAAATGCATTATAAAACCTGTGGCAAAAAGAACAATCTCCAAAATATATTTTAAACCTTTTTGTTGTAGTTAAATGGACAATTAATACTTGCTTCAAGAAACAGTGTTTCTTTATTATTTAATTATTTACATCCTCATCAAAGCTGAAAGCTAGAAAAAGACTTACAAATTACAACGTATTTTACTCAAAACACACACACACACACACAAACACACACACACACACACACACTGTAAAATGCCAAATTTCAAACTCCATGTCTAATACAAAATATAAAAATGTTAAACAAACCAAATTACCAACGTAATGTTAGGTGCAATATTGACGAAAGAAAAATAAACCAGTATGCAAAGTCAATCAATATTCTAGTATTTATGATAGATGGTTTGACTTTTTGGGTCAATCAAATATGCTATAATTACATAGTCACAAAATTGTAATGTAAATAAAGCGCAATATTTGCGAATATTCTTTATATGCGAAATCTTAAATTTTATTAACCTTTCGTATTATGAAGGGATAGTTGTTTAGCTGTTTTTATAGTTTATAGCCAATCAACATTTAACGTACAATTTGTCAATATAGAATTCTGTATTTTACATAACCGGAAATAACTTTCGTGATAGTGTATTCATTAATACTTGATCTTTTTTTTTATTTTTTTTTTATTTTTTTAAATTTATTTTTTTTATTTTATTTTATTTTATTTTATTTATTTATTTATTTTTTTTGCTATCTATATTTTTTATTAGCTTTGTTTTGTCATTAGCCTCTATTGAAAAAGTGTAAAATTGAGTGAGAATTGAGTTTGTTGATAGAGAATAGTATACAAAAAGAAATGTTTTTAAGACATACACTCTTAAATCCATATACGTTTTCATTGTTTCTTAATTGTTCATTATTTTTCTCTAGGTTTCTAGATAATTTTCAACATCAATATATTTACATATTCATATATGATTCATGTTATGCTACTTACCAAGGTATCAATCAAAAACATCACAGCCGTAGAATAAATCCGTATTTTTAGACTCGCTCTACTGTCTACTGGTAAAGAACGACAGTGGGTTTTATGATTCTTATTATCTATTGATATGAAATTTTGTTGATATGACATTAAAATATCATCCAGACGAATGGCATATATTTACGACTGTGTTTAGCTAGAATCGTTGGTGGCAATAAGTGAAGAAAACGATGGATTAAATCAATCTCCAGTAGCCAGTTACATCGTGTTTTTATCATTATTAGTATATGCATGTATTATTTAATGATGAATGCTACGCACATACATGATACATGACTAACCTGCATGATTATCGTTTATGTTTTTATATGTTTTCAGTAAGGTTAAAGGTTAAAGCTCTTATAATAAGTATTCCTTATGTTTCTTTATTAGGGTCAAATTAATCTATTGCTTTATTTATTTTAGCAATGTTGAAAAATTGCTGAAGAATAAAAACATTTAAAAAGTGTGTGGGGGGGTTATAATAATGATCTAGTTTTAATTCAAAATTCTGTTTTTCTGACGTTTAATATGTTGTCACAATGATGTCGAAAATGACCAAAAAGAAAAGAGAGCCATTTGATTGCTGCTATGAACCCCATAAAACCCGTTGCAAATCTTAAAAATATAATTATAAATATACAAAATGAATCTTACAAATTTGTACTCAACAAAAAAAAAAAAAAAAAAACAATAAATATAAAAAAGTATAGATAACCTTCGTTTATATGTTAAAAAAATGTTATTTTAAAGGCATGAAATTTATTGTGAGATAACCAAATTAAAAGCACTAAATAAAAAGCCACTATAATTTAAAAAAAAAATAAAACAGAAAAATTCTGGCATGAGGGAATTTAGATATAGGCTTCTTTTAAAATGCATTTTGGTTTCTCAAATTTGAGTTTTCCATTTGAGTTTCACATAATTAATATAATAATTTCAAGTGAAACCTCCTTTTTTTCCAAAATGCAAAGTGGATTTTATCTGCTACAAGTTAATATTGTAATAGGAAAATAATTTAACATTGATTCTCTACAAATCTTTACACACAGACAATAGGTTGATATAGAAGTTATTATTTGTAGTTCAAAAATAATCAATAAACAAATGAATAAACTACGACAGGTGACCCATTTGTATTTGAACACTTTATTTATCGATCACGCGGTTTAAATGCACGAGTTTTTTAGTTATTAGCATGGTATTCGTTTAGGTGATACACGATAGATAATATACATTTATTGTATGTGATTTTGTCAACATGGTGAGGCCTAAAATCCCAGACAAAGTTCATGGTATGGTGCTTGGTCTTTTGAAGACTAACCATTCATATAGAAGTATCCAAAAAACATTGAAATCGATGGGACATTGTATATCATTGGGTACAATTAAGAACATTAGTGATAATATTGGTTTAAAACGAAGTACGATCAATTCCGGGTCCCGTGTAACAAAGTTCAAAAAAACGACCCACAGCCGCCACACCTGACGTTGTTCGCAAAATTGGCCGTCTTATCTCGAAAGTGAACCCGCCAACGCATCGGGAGATTGCATCCAAATTAGGTATATCTAAGGGAACTGTATATCGTATAATAACCAAAACATTAGAAGCCAGACTCAGGAAAAAGTGCAATGTACATCAGTTGAACATGGCGCAAATCAAGAAGAGACGTGCCCGGTCTTGGCGTCTGTATCTGAAGTTACGGAATGGTAGATGGAAGAATTATGTTAACTCTGTAAGGCCATGTTCTATTTGGGTGGTAGCTTTGGTCGGAGAAGAGTGTGCTATATTCGAAAAGGTAAAGTTCCAGGTGACAAGTTGAAGTTTGTTAAGAGAGATGCTTTTGCTACTGGTTTTATGGTAAGGGCAGGTGCCAGAGGCAAAACTGAGATTCGAATAATCGACAAGGGGACAAAAGTCAATCGTAAATACTATGTTAATAAAGTGTAGAAGCCATTTTTGAAGAATGATATACCCAGACTTTTTCCTGAGGGATTTAAGAACATGGTCTTCCATGAAGACAGCGCATCCAGCCATACTTCAAAATACACACTGCAATTTCTAAAGAACAAAAAAGTTAACTTTGTAACGCCAGGAAGAATGGATGCCTAAGTCACCGGATGCCGCCCTAATGGATTTCGGAATATCGGGCATACTGAAACGAAGACTACAGAAACGAACAATTAACACATTGATAGGTCTTAAACGAGCTCTTAAGGACGAATGGAGGAAACTGGAACAAATACAATAAATAAGACACTGGAATCTTGGTCTAGGTGCTGTCGTCTGATATACAGTTGTCATGTATCCCATATTGAGCATTTGTTACAATGAAATAAAATTTCTAATAAAATTATTGCAGTTTATTTTGTGTTCAAATATGAATGGGTCACCTCTCGTATAAATAGCGACTGCAGCAAAACGGAACCTTTATTAAACTCGATATCATTGAAAGAATAACAGTGGTAAGTATTCAGAATTGTATGTCTGAGTTGACTTCTTTTTAAAGTCTAAAAATATTTTTTGAAGTATTTATGCAATCATCATTTAAATAATGATTTTCCGGTTGGCTAACAACAATAAATATATGAAAGATTTTCTATTTCTTACCAACAGAAAAATATATTCGTTAAAAAATAAAATAATTATGTTCATTATTAATTGCGAGAAAATGTAAGAATAAAAGAGTTTGATAACTCGGTACGCTTTGATGCTAGTACTATAAGTCAATTTATTTTGAAAGATGTTCATTCCAAAGACATTGAATAAGTAGTAAATACACATGTGTTTTAATTATTACTCAATGATTATTACTTCAGATGCCTTACAAATAATCATTGGTGCTTAAAGACGCATTTTATTATTAAAACTATATTAAAAGAAAATGCCATGGACAAGGATTTAATAATGTTGTTTTGGAACATAAATCGTTGCCAGGTTAAATGAATCGCCATCTAGTTGAAACGAAAAATTAAATAAATGATGAATAATAACAATAAAAATGTCAGTAAAAATAAATTTATTATCTTTTATTTACACTTATGGTGTATGGTAAACTAAAAGCTGTTGTAATAGTTTTATTACTTGATAAATTACCCAATATAAGTTATCCTTAGTACATAAAAATCAGTCTTATATAATTTTGTTTATCCTTTCATCATTATGAAAATATCAACATTACAGAAATAAATCCAATACGCCCTGACAGATCCTTACCTTCTGACCTTAGAATTAAATGCAATTTTAAGTTTGATAAATGCTTTTTCTTTTCTAGCATAAACAAATATTGTTTGAATTTTTAGATGGGTGTTACTGCAATTGTAAATTTTTACAAAGAAGACTTTCTACTTTCAGTTTAAAGAATTATTTGTTTATTGAAAATGAAGGATTCCTGATATGCTTTCGATATAAGGAATGGTTTGTGTAGAAGTAACACCGCAGTCAAAATAGAATATATGTATTTTGGGACATAAATAAATGCAACTTCTGCATTAATAAATAACAAAATCAAAATTTATAATATTTTGATAACTTATTTTGTTATTATGGTATGTCAATCAGATTTGATGAAAGTCTATAGACTGTCCCTGAAGGATAAGTATAATGTTATTCAAAGATGTTAGAAACAAAAGACATATTATCAATTATATAAAGATCGAAAAGTAATTATTGATGCATCTCTATGTAAGATTATATCTACAAACTTTCCAAAAAACCAAACCACCAAACCACCATTCGATTTATCAATAGAGTCATATGTAAATGCAGATTTATCGATCATACAATACTGTAAAACACTTTATTTTCTCGAGCATTTTATTTTCAAAAAATTTGCGAGGTAACAGATTTTCGCGAAAGTGTCGTGAAATTAAAGTCGCGTCTTTGTGATTTGATGAACGGATTTTATGTGTTTCTGAATATGCATGTTAAACAGAATAACAGATGAATAAAGTTATTTTGTTACATTTTATACTCACTATTATATACATTTCATCTTTATAATTAAATCTATTTAATCCCACAAAATGTCTAAAATCTATTTAATTCCAATAAAGTCACAAAATGTCTAAAATCTATTTCATTCCAAAAAAGTCACAAAATGTCTAAAATCCTAAAAACAAAATTAAACCATGTCATATCAAATAAAAATAAATATTAAATGTGTTCCATGATCCCGGTGGAAATCCATCCTTTAGTTTGTGCAGCTTTGTTGTTTCTGAGAGCGTTAAAACTTTTCAACATCCACTTTGCATGCAAAGGCTTCATTGCAGACAGTCTCAAGTCAATTTTGATATCGTGATCGTAACTTTTGTCCGCATACCACTCGATAAAACAGTTCTTAATTCCATCTTTGAATTCCTTGTTTCCTGAAAGGTCTAACGGCTGCAATTCGCCCGTATACAAGCGGGCCACATGTAATATATCGAGAACTTTATCCACCCGGTGCGCTTTAAAAACATCAAAATAACCAACGCGTTTTGGCGAAGTGGTAAATCAAGGTCATCACGTGTTTTTTCCATATAAGGTATTATAATGTTCTGTACGTAAGCCAGCATTGTTTTGGAATTGCTCAAGTGATTGTCCGAGTGTGTAACATCCAAATTTGTCGGAAAGTTAAAATTTGCATGACTTTAGTCCGTGTGCCCTGGAAAAAATATATGCAGTGGTAATATATTTCCAGAGTCAGTAGAAGCCAAAAAAAAACCTGTAATCTGTTTTTTGTCATCTTTACCTATGATGTCAATCTGTTCAAGCCCAACCTCTGCAATTGTCCAATCAGATGCCGGTACAATATTAAGACCGGTTTGATCAAAATTAATTATTAAGTCATGTGGAATATTTATCTCGGTGACACAATCATGGATTTTCCTAAGGAATTCAACTTTAAGTTGGTCAAAATTTACGGGCAACTTCTGGGCTGGACGAGTTTCTTTTCGTTTTACAAATCCAAGACGACGAAGGATAGAACTTGACCAAGATCAAGATAATTCAATGTGGCCACCGTTTTCTTTTAATAAACTCCTGTCTTTTATCTGAATAATACCGCGTGTAGTGGCTATCACTATGTGTCTGTTTATAACTCCACCCGCTGCACGTATTGCTTAAATGTGCTTGCAAACTTGTGCATCTATTTCACCAAGCAGCAAGGGCCGCCCACGCTTTGATGGTGTTAAAGTTTCAATTTAAGCAAGATCCTTCACGTGCGATTATTCTTTCAAATACGCTTTTTTAAATGAACGTACTATACTTTCATTTATGTTTTTACTAGTTTTTCAATGAAGTATTTAGCTGCCGTGGAATTACCTTTGCCAATCGTTTAACGGGAAATCTTGGACCTCTCTGTATCTGAGAAACTGCTGTATTCACCGCGTTTCCGTTTTCTACCACCCGGTGATGGAGTTGTTGGTGGAATATTTTCGAGTTCTTTCTGGATTCCTCTATTAGCAGCTACACATTCCAACTGATCATCCTAATTTTCAATATTATTGGGATTAGGGAGACCCAGAATAGTAGATTTCGATAGTTTCCCTGATTTTAGCCAAGCATAAATATGTTTTGCATTGAGGGAATTTATTACCAAATGATTTAAAATTACACCTCTAATTCAGGTAAGCTTTTGAGTACTGATAAGCTTGGCAGAAAACAAATAAAAGTTGATTACTTATCGATTTTTTGTTTCATAAAGATAGGTAACAATAAGTTGTTTTATCTGTCAGGTTTATTTATCAACAGGTAATCTTAATATTTTTTATATCGGTTTCCAATTTACTGGCACCAGGCGGGAAGTTATGTGCATTTATGTATGGTGGAAATTGCGAAAATAAAAGTTCGCAAACTGATTCTAAAGAGCAAATCGCAAAAAAAAAAAAAAAACATGTCGCGAAAATGCCTAACAAAATATATCTTGGATTTACAACATACACGCAATCAGATTTAAAATTCATCTATATTTAACACTAAAAATTGAAAACCATGTACGCCATCAATAAGATGAAGAAAATGTATTTATATTGAATTTATTAATATTACAAATGTTTAGGTCAAACTAAATGCTATAGTAAAGTAATGTGCTTTAAAGAATACGGTCACGGAACATCCATAAATGTATGTGACCCATACACAAAAATCCAAAATTAAAAGGAAACAAACACGAACATATGTTGATAACATGTTGTTATCTTCTATAATAGTTATAAGGCAGTACCAAGCCATAAAGCTACTAAGAATATAGGAGGTAAATGTTCTTTATTATATATATTCCATATGTAAAGTTTTATATAACTACACAAATTTAACTGGTATTTGTGTTATATATTTACTACCCCTGAGCGGGTACCGTTGCTGGTGGAGTAAACACCCCGAGGGCATCCATAACGCAGTAGGCAGTACTTTATGCTGTCAGAAAATGTACCATTTAGCAAAATTTTCAGCCGTTTAAAATTTGAAATTTATTTAAAACTAAGGTTTGTTCTCTCATGCAAAGCATTCCTTAGCTGGATTTGGATTTATATAATTTTGGAACTTTAGATTTATTATTTTCAACTGTTTGGCTTATGTTTTTATCTAACAAACTTTTCGGTCTTGGCACATCAAAATTTAACAGGTATTTGTGTTATATATTTACACACTTGAGGTGTTAATATTTAAAATCAAATTTCAAAGTTTGAAGGTTTATAGCAATATCCTAGATCTATAGCCCTTTTTAAAACTAGGATAACGTTACAAGTTGCTGAAAACTAAACATATAATAAAATAAAAGGCTTTTGTAAAAGTTATAAGTTATTTTTAATTTAATCATACGGTTCAGAATTGTGAAGAGTGGTGTCAATAACGAGAGCATCTATTTAAAATACTATTACGGAATGAATAACAACTTTGACAAAAATTGGCTGTAATACGCGTCTTGTAATATTTTGCAATATGAAGGTGTTTCAATGCATTTATGAATACTGTATGTTCACTTTCTAGGTGACACTAAAATCGTTATTGTAATATTATTCCATCGCGTATTTTCCTCTTTCAAACGTCCGCTTTATATATCATTATCTGTTTTCATGTGAATAAGTGAATAAATATTATTATAAATGCTTTAAAGTACGATTTTGTTGAATATTACATCACTGTCAATTAAATTAATACTTTCAGTTAAAATATGCGAATAGTACGTTTTAACAAAATAAAACACAAACATTCCAGTCCATGTCCAAATCACAATTCCCCCCCCCCCAAAAAAAAACCCAAATTAAAAACTTTATAAACTGGTAAATTAAGTTATACACGTGAACTTCCATCAAGAGAGTGAGGCCGGGTGGTCCGGAAGGGTAAGCACCTCCTGTCTCATGCTATGGTAAACCAAACTTGAGAATTCATGAAAATTTAATGGCAAACGTAACAAGTAATTATAATTATAAAATACTGATGCTGAAAATCTACTTTTTATTGAAGTAAATGACCTAGCAATAATTACATTCGATACACATGTATCTCAAAATAAAATACGTTAAGTATGTTACATGGACTTTTAATACAGTAACCTCATTTGTTTAGCACTGTTATTGATTTAATCAATTCATTGTGTATGACGTTTTATGAACTGAATATTAAAAATATTACTCAAGAAGAAGAACCTAAATTAGTTGTAATCTCACACTTGCCAAATGCTGTCAACATGGAATGCATTGTTCAATTTAATTTCCGTTTTCAGACACGATTCTCATTTGTTTTATTTGTCTTACTAATTGGAATTCACTGAACTAGTTGATTCATTTCTTATAAGTATTAACATTGACATTCAAGTGTAAAATGAGAAACTGATCAAATGTAATTAATGCCATTTTACTGATCGATAACAGTGGCTATTGACTCTGAAAAGGCGCTAAGAAACCCTATTGCCATGAACTATTATATACATTAAGTCTTTATAGATTAATCTCTTGCATTGATTACGGGGGTGTTAAAACACTTCAAGAGAGATCGTGTTTCAATTTCAATTACGTTAGAGATAAGGAGTGTCGAAGTTGCTAACTTAAAATTGTATTCAAATTCATAACGATTCTTTTGAGGTGACTTAGAAAAAAAAAACAAAATACATAGAACTTTGATGGTAAGAGTCAAAAGCTATTAAGAATAAATATTTCAGGCTGAACCCTTCTTATGTGTGAAGTGTTTTGTAAACTAAATTTGGACTTTTTAGTCAAGAATATTTTGCATGTCATTTTTTACCAGCAAATTGGCATTCCAATGTTACTTATCAAACAAGTTTCATGATGGATTCGTTTATCATATATGCTTCTGAAGTGCGTGTAAATGTTTCAAAGATAAACTTCTTATTTGAATGAGAATAAATTTGCTTTTACCTATACAGATATCTAAAATGGATTAATCAGCTTACCTTTGGGTACTAGATTTTAACTAGCGGCTTACTATAATACATTTGTCTTTTGCATTTTAAAATATTCAAAAAAAAAAAAAAAAAAAAAAAAAAAAAAAACAGTCAACAAGATTACATTACTTTTCACTAAATGATTCCTCGCATCAATTGAACAAATACTATAATACCTTTGATTATACAAAGAATTCAATACTTTTCAATAGAATTAAGTTGAAATAAAAACAGATGCGCGATGTTGTGAATACGAATTTTATATTAAAGGGCTGATTTGAAAAGAAAATGTTGCTTTAAAAATGAAATCCATCTCCAGTTTAATAAACACTGTTTCCAAAAAAGGATTGTTTTGATCTGTTCTTTATACCTTAATGCATTTCATAACAGGCAAATGAGGTCTTAAACAATTAAACACAGTAAGTTACTAAGGGTAAAAAAAATTATTTATCTCTTGGCTTTTCTGAATATCTCCGTAGCAAGAACCCCAGTCAAAAAACATAAACGCTTCGTAAATAGTATATAAATTATTTGCAGCTTTGTTTCAAAAAGTAATTGCTGAAAGTTTCTGACAATTGATAAACTTTTTGTTTACATTGATTTTATAATCAATACTTTTTTGTCAAAGATATCAAACATAGGCATGTTAAAGGTTCTTTTTTATTTAAACATAACTGTAAAACATTTCTAATTCATAATCAATTTATTTTGGTAACATGTTTATATAAGCTTTTCAATAAATTAAGAAATGTGCACATCTGGCACATCAAATTTAGCAGGTATTTGTTATATATTTACTACCCCTGAGCGGGTACCTCTGCTAGTGGAGTGAAACTCCACGAGGGTATCCATAACTCAGAAGGCAGTACTTTGTGCTGTCAGCAAATATATTACTTAGCACAATTTTCAGTTGTCTTCATTTTTGAAATTTATTTAAAACTAAGGTGACCTTTTAATGGGAGAATGCGATTCTGGTACAATATCATTCCATCGATAATATAACTTCAAGACGGACGTTTTATATAGCTTATTATACAACAACCTTAGTGATTTTAGCATGTAATTGTAGATGTGATCAATACATATAACAAACTGTCTTAGCATAGAATATAACGAAAAAGAAGAGTGTAACACGCGACTTCTTTAAAATTGTTTCTGATGTTGTTGACAGAAAATGATTTACATGATAAAACTCGTACAATTTAATTTCCAGTTCGTTAAAAAGATTCTGTTCCGACTGTTTGTTTTCAAAAACTCGAATGTATGGAACTAGTTTAACAGTTATTCATAGTAATAATGAAGCGTAGTGTTTGTTCACGAATCCAATTTAATTACTTGCCTCTTGATTAATCGATGATAACATTTAACAATGACTCTCCAGAGCCACAAGTAACTTTATTACTTCGTTCTATGATAAATCTGGAGTAACATAGAGATATACCTGATATATCGAATGTGTCAAGTCATTATTTCTCCAAGGAATAGTAAGTCTAAGTGTTGTAGATAACAAATAAATATTCAATAGGACCGGAATAATGTTCGTTTGACGAAATCCAAATAATAAAATTAATCATTGTTTTAATGATAGTATGATATCTCTTGCAAATTTTTCATACTTTTAGAGTAAAACTACTTCCATAATTAAAGGTTCTTTAAGGAACGCTTAACGAATCTTATTGTTGTTTTGGAACATTGAAGATACACTTAAACATCTTTAGAATGCATGGACCTTTATGGAATTTAATTGGTCTTTTAATTGTCCTAATTGAACATTTTAATGGATCATTAAGAAATCGTTAGGACCCATTCACTAATATGTTTCCTCTTCGCTCAAAAATTATTTTTGCTATAATAACTTACAAATTATATGATTAAAATGACTTTATAACTCATAACGAAATGACAATTCAAATGGGAGATACTCTTTTTAGTCAATATAATTTCTCATTAAGAGTTAAGATGCACGCTTTTAAAATGAAATCTAGTTTATAAAACTGCCACCATTGCTAAAGAATGGTTTTCTTATCCGCATTGGTCAGAAACCATCACGAGGACAACTGTGACAGCATAAAATATGTGTTAAAACATATAGTGTAGTGTAAATTCATGTGTTATAACTCGAGAAAAACGATTTAGTCTAATCTTCTTCTCTTAACGCTAGGTTATCCGTGTGTGTGTGTGTGTGTGTGTGTGTGTGTGTGTGTGTGTGTTTCGATCAATACATTTCTACATTTGAAAATAGAGTTATTATCAACTGTGTAACGATGTAAAATAATACGAGAAGTAAACAACGGAGACACTTAAATCATTAATGACACTTTTTGTACGGAAGCCAAATGAATTACAAAAACACTATTTTCTTATCAAAGAATGCATCGATTATTTCATGTTTACAAATGTTCTTGTCAGTGTTGACAAATAAGCTATTTGTAAGCTGGTAATATTTCACTGGTTTTTGTACATTATAACAATGTTATAAAAATAGATAGCACATGGGTGTCGATCTCACTTTTGTTCGCACATTTCAAAGAATATTAAAAACCCTTAAAGATACAAAGAATAATTTCTTTTGTACAAAAAATTTCAAGTTTCTATTAGAATAAAAATTCTTAAACCATAAAAAATTACTTTTTAAGAGATAATTTACGTACAGAAAACTTAGCCTTAATTGAAAACACAATGTCAAAGGTTCACTAAAATAATTTAATATCGTTTCTATTGACCTTGACATATTTTTTATCAAGAGCATATCTTATATCGTTTCTTTATACACTCATGAATTAAGTTTATTTTTTGTAAACACTATTCACAATCTTTATAGTTTTCTTGCGATGTTAATTATAATATCAATCTAGTTTTAATCCAGGAATCGTACTTTTTTCTAATATCTTTATAAGTCATGTAACTTTTTGTATATGTAATTTGCAAGGTTAAGCTGAATATTGGAAAACGAAGGTAATAACCCATGGTTGTCTTGTGTTTTTAAACGCATCACTGTACCTGTTGATATGATATATCACTTTTTGTCGTATGTTCTTTAAGCTAATTGTAAAGAGGTATACAGGAATCACTCCGCTCATACACTTCCTTCATTGCTCAGCAGAACAGCGTACCTCTCGAAAACGGAAGGCTGTTGGAATTAAAGGCCAGTAATACATGTCTTTAAAATGTAAGGTACTGATATGAGAACTGATGTTCTACATTTAGAATATCGATTGGTTCATCTATATCGGTAAAGAGTCACGGGATGCCCGTATGCTTTCTTAAGGCGTTTAAACTCGCTAGCTTGCACCCTAATTGGGCACTTTATAAGAGAGGACATGAAAAGAATTCGCACTTTTCATGTGTACACGATGTTTTTAAATAAAAAAATACAACATCTTCGAGTGACCCCAGATAACAACGATGACGTCACCATAGCATATCAGGGTTTTAATGCTTTGAAGTTTCATCTTAATAAAATAAGATACGGGCATCCGGTCAAAAAAATTATATATTGTACTTTTTAAACTCATTAGAACAGACAAACAAACTGTATAAGCAATTACATTCTGTATATAACCAATTTATCAACCATTTTATTAACTTAGGATACATAACCTTGAATAAAACAAATGACATCAATTAATTTTCTCTTTATCTATTTTAAAATCTTGCTGCATAAAAATTGTTAAAATACTTTCAATAATTTTAAAAACCTTTGAAAATTTTCTGGGTAGGATAATTATAAACGTTATCACTGTTGTCTCATTTTGACTTGAAATGATAAAAATTTCAGTATATGAGTTAAATTTTAATTAGTAGGAAGTCATTAATATTAAGCTATGTGTAACAAATCGTTACTTCAAGTATACACAAAGGTGTCTGTGTTATTTCAAGCATAATTAAGGCTTCAAAGACATGTTAATGTTAGAATATAACTTGATAAATAAGATTATTTCTCACAAACCAATCTTTTCTTCCAAATCATTAAAGACGTGATGACATAACGCTTAAAAGAGTCCTTCATTACTTCTTATTATTTGGTTCACGAGAACTTTATGTCCTAAAGTATTTAAGAGTTCGACTGTGGAAGCGTATTTAATTTAGCAGTGAAATTGGATTTAAATCAAGTACAAGTTTTACAGTTCTACAAATCAATTTCAAATAACACAAGTTATTTACTATATTCAGTGTCTGTCCAGAGGTAGATATCTTACAACAGTATGTTTTAATTCACTTGGAACTTTGCGACCAATGTTTGCTTACTTGAACAGGTCTGTGTATGCATATAGTAAGATCCGAAGTGATCCAAAAGGCCCCAAAATACCTTTCTAGCTTATTAAGTTTTGCTCTTGCTAAAACCCTTAGGTTGCAAGATTATGGGTGTAATGTCGTTTGCTACATTCGAACTCCGGCCGGGTCTGACCAAGATTTGAAAACAGATAGTGACTGTTTTTTTTTTCGCCAAACACTCGGTATTTAGAAATTAAAGGGAGGAAATGTTACAAACCGCTACCCCGTATCGGTAGGCTAGACAGCTAATTCTCCCTGCATATTGCTCTTATCGCAAAGGTAACTTTATTTATAATAATTTTATATTTATGTTATTGACCTTTTTCTCTCCTTTTCAATTTTGTAAAAAGTATTGTATACCTTGGTTAACGGATATTTATTATCTTATCGTGATATTGTTAATTATTTCTGATCAGCTAATATAGAAAATAAGAAGAATAGAAACATTTGTTTGTTTGAAATGAAATATTACAAATATTATTTATTATACCTGTATTTCATGGTTTTATTCTCACAAATCTAATAAATTCATACAATTCCAATTATACTCTGAGTGAAATATTATCAATCTAAACGGACAATAAAGGAATTTGATCACTGCCTGACGTCAATTTATTGATAGATGTTTTTGTTGAGAACATAAACCGTTTTGTAAAATTCTGTATTATAATTATATGACTCAATTAAAGTACAATTTAATTAACTAATCAAAAAGTTTTAATTTGTTATCAGTGTGTGTTACGACTTAGAATGTCATCACAAATCTTGAGAATAGCGACAGCTTTCTAGTTTAACAAAATGTGATTTCAGTGATTTTGCACAATCGCGAATACATACTGTTTTTATTTCATCTTTATCAACTTTTAGAAAATTTTAGGTGAAATCTACAAGTAAGTACTTCGTTTAAATGAAAAAGATTGTTTGATCAAGTCCAATCGATGACATATTATTCATGATAGGCCACTTTATTGGTATCAATGTACAAGACAAGAGGCTGCTAAGCTTAAAGGTTGTTTACGTTTTTTGAATCATTATTTGGGAATGTTTTTAACAATTTTTTTTGTTAAATATAAAAATCAATTTGACGAGTTTCTTTCTAAAAGAAAAGTTTAAAAATACAAAATCACGATTTAAAAGCAGAACGTTCCTAAAACACGAAACTCAATTTTTACGAACAAGTTGTAAATTTTTAACTAATCAATACTATCTACTCTTCATTCCTTTCCAAAAACTAGATACAACAATTTGTAATTACTGGTACGATGCCAAATGGATAAGGGAAATATCTTTTCCTGAACAAAAAAAATGTATTGACTTTTCCTATTTAGCAAATGCTCTTATCATGTTGTACACTGTATACATTTGTATATATGATGTAACGTCTGTTAGATGAAACAGATCGAGTTAAAACAAACTATACTTTTCCTTCACCACTTAATACTGCTACTTTTCTGTATTTATGAATAACGTCTGTAGTTAAATACTCTAGAGACTTATTCAGTCACTCACTAATTACAGTTTAACATGTACCCGTTATCCACTTAATAATTAGAGCACCATCATGATATAAGCGTAACTTTGTCAAAAACTTCTATTTCAAGTTAGCATTATATGATCGGATCACCCCACATTTCTGGTTTTTTTTTTTTTTTTTTTTTTTTTTTTTTTTTTTTTTTTTTTTTTTTGCAAATTTAAATATTGCATCAGGTCGGGATCGGGGGCTCGAACCCCGTCCGGGGTCTTTAACATTAATTTATTTTCTGAGAAAATATCGATTTGTTCTGGTTCACTAGTTAAAGTTATTGTGAATTGAGAAATGGCATTCTTGACTGCAGCATTCTGACACATAGCTCTACGATACTGTTAACATTTATCTATCAAAACATACACTAGACCCCAATTTCATGAGTCAATCAGTTTTATAAGAAAATGTTTTGTTTTGTTCAACAAACCTATATTAAACAATTTATGTATAACATTAGATTTTCAATTTTAAGCGTGTAATGTCTTAAAAATGGCATTGAAATACTTCCTGATTGCATTTATGCACAATCGAGTGACTGATTGTAAATCATGAGATCTGCCAAGTCAGACAGAAAACGAAAACGTCTTAACGAATTACAACAAGTATCTTATTCAGCTAACGTAGATAACTTCTGTTATACTGAGGTAGTAAATTAACAGACGCTTCATTTACATAATTTAAAAAAAGCAAATGTCTGATCATGATGTAATGTTAAATTGACAGAAATTAATTTACAGTTGCAGATCATTAATTTGATAAAACAATTTTAGTAGAGATGAAAAATTGACCAATATTTCTTAGGCGTACGATATTAAAAAAATAAATTCCTGGTATAGACTGTTTTGATTGCACAACATTAATTATGAAACGAAGATGAAAATAAAACATTTATCAACAAAATGCACGGGGATATAATATGTCGACTGTAGCCCACTTGCAAAAACACACAAAAATGTTTCTTATCAAATAACACATCGTGTTAACAAATGTTCCTTTTAAATAGCCAAAATTTGTAGAAGTAGAAACGTACTTTTATCATAAAAATAACAATTTGATGTTCCAAGATACAACAGAAGTATTAACAAAACCAAGTTATGTAACTGATTTAGCAACTATAAGGTTACCTAAGTATTCAAAGCAGGTTGGAGGCTCCAGACTCTTTTTGGGATACTAAAACACTTTTATCAAGGAAGTAACTTTGCCATTCCATAACAGTTAAACAAACTTTTATAAAATAAACACAGAGTACTTGGAAATAGAATAAACTTACTGCTTTGATAAGAATACGACAATAAAAATTTTTCTTTCTTTGTAATGCATAAAAACTAAATTTGTTTATGCAATGTTTATCAAACCTGACATAAAAAGCACGTATTGCAAAACAGTGTTCTTTAAAACATGTTTTGAATGTAAATTGGCGTGCATTTTTTGACTTTCTGGTTGTCATCAGGGTATTTTACTTTAAGAGAAGTTGTTTATATATACAAAACCGATCGGGACGTGATAATGGTTTCGAGTTGTTTGTAGAATTCGAGATGTTAAAGTACGAGTTCATCCAATGTATGCCATCTTACTAAGTCAACAAAGTCGGCATTTGACATACAAAAAAATAAAAGTTTAACACGCAGACATCGATACAAACTTAAACTCTGTTCATTTAATGGCAAAATACATGCTTCCGAGATTACTTGGTAGGATGCAGACATTCTGAATAAGTTGACTAACAGGCGTTTCCTTTACTATGTCTATGCTTCTAGTGTTAGATAAATAACAAAGCAAGCGATTGAACTTGTGCAAAAACTAAGGTGATAAAAAAGACAATGTTTCTTAAACATGGATTATCGGACCTTTAAACATACTTAACGAAGGGATCATTGTGATCTACAAGTGAAACCAACTCGGGTCGTTAGTTTTTTTTTTTCTCTCGTTGTTTTGGTACCTTAAACATTTTAAAAATTTTCTTACTTAATAATTCAGCACAGAATTTTCTTTTAAATTTGGTTCAAATTTTGACTGTAGTTAATTAAAGTATTTTGTAGCCGAGAACAAGAGAAAAAAAATTGGGCAATGCTTAAAAATTAAAACATAAATTAGCCAAACATATAAAGACAACACTAATTAAGTTAAAATTTAGTTATCAGTAGATAAAGCTGAAAACCTGTCTATAGGCGATTGAATCAAACAAGAAATAATTGTAATAAAAAAATAAATACAGTATATATAAAGAAACAACTAAACAAAATACTACTAGGCTTTTGACGGGCACTGGGAATGTTAGAATAAATGGACTGCCTGTTTGACAAAATTTACTACAGATGAGAGCTTACGTTTTTCTGTGTACATTTAATAACAGGTATTAAAGTTCTCAAAGGTTCTGAGAATATGTTCCCTAGAGAACATAAAACTTGGAAAAATAAGAAATATGAAAAGTACTAAGCCCTTTCCTTTAGAATAACGTGATTATGTGTACTCTTAAATTTTCAAAGTGCATGAAACATTAACAGTCTTTGAAATTCGTTGTATCAAGGGCAATTTAATTATTTGTAAAACAAATTAAAATTACTATTACTCTTCAATGTTATGCTAATAAGGCCAAAAATAGCTTTTATTCTTCAATATCTTAATATTTGTGTAAACAATACTTCATCCATTATATTGATACACAATAACATATATATATATATATATATATATATATATATATATATATATATATATATATATATATATATATATATGGATTTAAAAAACAATTTACTGTTTAAAGTTTAATGTCATTATATTATTCTGTCTCCAGGAATAACAAAAAGTACAAATAGAAAGACCAACAATTAATATGACCGTAATATATACCCTTATATAATGAAAAAAAATTAATCTTATTACGAAAATAAATACTTGAATTTATTTTTGTCTTTATTAGGTCTGACAATTTTGTATTATTAACGAAAAATAAATATTACGTTTCAATTATCAACATTTAAATGTCGCTTTTTAACATTGATTAAATTGAAGAAAAATATTATCTTTCCGATTGTTTTTAAAGTAAAAATAATTTTAGTGTCGTATTGAGTCCGTTTCCGTTTTGTAAATTATTCCTAAATGATGACTACCTAAGGATGGGTACAGATGTAGTTTATCTCTCAATTACTTCCGTATGTAACTATAATAATTATTAAAATAATGGTCTACTTCCTTTCTTTAATGTTCTTTAAAAAAAAAAAACATGCTTGAATAAAACAATTATCGAACTCAAAAAATTATTACCGATTTACGTGTTTCCGTAATTATGATAACAGTAAAATTTAAAGACGTAAATTGTTACTAGAAATCATGTTCTTGGAAAACACCAACGTAACCTAGTAAAACTGGTCCTAGTTTCACAACCATTCCTTAACTAAGATTTGACTTAACTAAAATTGAACAGATTTTGGCGATTATTAAAATAGTCCAACCTAACCTAAAAAATAAGAATGAAATAGTAATGCAAATTGAACGTCATTATAAAATATCTCTCTCTCTCTCTCTCTCTCTCTCTCTCTCTCTCTCTCTTCTTGACATTACACAGAACGAGAGAGAGAGAGAGAGAGAGAGAGAGAGAGAGAGAGAATTTGGCTTAAAAGAAGATATATTCATTTATTCATTTATTTTAAATCGTCAGTGGATTTACTGCATTTATAATTACTTGTCAAGTATTTAAATTATGTCTATTTACTACTATAATCGATCCAATTTTTGGAATAATAAAAACGTTGTAAAGATTAGATACTTGAGTCGAGAGGAACACTATGCGCATTATTGTTTTTATGTTACATTTCAATCTAAAGACGAGTCAATGTACCGCTTTCCTAGATATTACATATTGTAGACTGTCTTTCTTCAACTGGTAGAAATACTCCTGGTTACGTCATATGTGCAAAAAAAAATTTTTTCCAAGATTTTCCATCATTTAAAAAATTCTTATAGCCACTACGTTTTTGCTATGCTTACTAAAGCAATTTTACATGACAATAGGGTCGAAATAGATGCAAAAAAGTTTTATTTAATGAATTTGCAAATTTAGTTTACTTCCCAATGCATATAGTGTACAAGATTTTTATCATATAATCTTACGTTAAATTTATGCTTTCATATTAAAATCTCCTTCCAGATATTTATTTAAATGAGACTTTTACGAATCCATACAACTGTTTCTTGTGTAAACAAATAGATGTCCAAGGTTACAAACAGTTCATATTTTATTATTGCCATCTTGACCCTCAAGGGCGACAACCAACTTTACTACTTCCTAATTAGAATGTGCTCAGATGTTTATAACAATGCATGTTGTACTGTATTGTTTTTCTGAGAACAGAGCAGTTGTAGGCCATAAATCCCTTCATACAATTCGAAGCTAAACATAAACGAATAAATAGTGTGGCTATTCCACGAACACTTTTACGCGGGTCATTGTAAGTTAAGCCTATCTCTGCTGATTTGAATACATTTGTAACAAATGCATTGGTGTAAGCTTATCCAAAAACATCTGAATTGAGGAAACAAGTTTTCAATTACAAAATAAGCTTGTGGTTTTAATAAATTCAATTTTAAAAAATTACTTACGTACTTGGGTTACTAGATGTCCTCATTCTAAACAAGTTTCAGATTACAAGTGATATATAACTATGGTACTTATAATACCCGAAGGAAATCTATTTGAATTGAATCTCTGTCTTACCTAGCGTAAGGTCAGATGAAAAATATCATGGAAAATATCAAATAAGTTTCACTTTGACAACAATGATAAATTGCCTCAAACAACTGAAGCACAACGTTCCGCAAAAACATAGAAAACAACGTAACTTGTGTTTCTCGCGAGGCGTTTTATTATGAAGCACCGTTTGTTAGTCATAGGATGTTTCACTTAGTAAAAACAATGCTAAAAGTATTCATTTTATTTATTCAATTTGTATTAATTACTTTGTGTAAGGGACCTCTGGTCTTTACAGTTTTTACTATTTTGAATTTATCTTAACAGCACAATATAGATTTAACAAAATCGTAGCCAGGACATCTAAGTCTCTTATCTTTGTATATATAATCGTAATATTTACAACAGGTGTTTGATGTGACTGTGATGTCATTGTTTTCATACTGTACGTTTTACTGTGTGTTCCATATAACTAGTCAAAATTGGGGGGTGTGTGTGTGTGTGTGTGTGTGAGAGAGAGAGAGAGAGAGAGAGAGAGAGAGAGAGAGAGAGAGAGAGAGAGAGATTTTCTCTTCGGATTTTTTATGACGTAAACAAAAGTGCTAATTGCTTAAGAGTGTGCTTTTAAACCAAAACCTCAAGTGAGAAATATTTATCAAAAAGCTTTAAACTTATTGGTACAGTGTGCATTATCCTCTGTTTGACTGTTGGCTATGGTCGATATTTGTAACAAGTTCAAGAAAACTAGACGTATATATTGTTAAAAACTAGAAGTAGCAAAATCGTATTCTGTCTGTATTAAAATATTTGTATGGTAAAACTAAAAGTAAAGTAACAAATATCTTATGGTAATTAATTATTAACCCGAATATCTGTCAAACATTTTTATGTCAGTAAGGTCGAGACATCAAAAGAAGGTTTCACTTCGAGTACTTCCTGGTCTATTAAATGACACGTTAGTATTGCCAAATGTTGTTTCAATAAAAAACCTTAAGTTACTATTTTGTCCTTTTGATTCTTTCCGATTTAAATTCGGCTGTTTCATTATCAGTGAACTAAGTATGTGCCAGCCGTGTACCGTTAACAATCTATGATGTTATAACGTTAACTTTGCTTATCACAGAATGCAAGTTCATAATAATCAACTCCTTCCCAATCTAGTCGCTAAGTCTTCCATTGCAAAAAAAATAAAATGAAGTGGAATTCTTTAGAAAAATAGTTTAATGTTTCTGTCAAGATCATTTTACTTTTTATCGAGAGGAACACTTTTGGTATGGTTATCGCTCCAATGTAACCAACAAAACCCCCTGACAAGCGCATCGACATTTTTTTCTACAGCAGAATCTGCCAGAATAAATTTGGAATCTAGGCGATCTTTTAGAACACTGAGAAACAAATGCTTTCTTTTTAATACCAAATAGTAAGTATAACATCTTGTCTGTAATTGTAAAAATTACTAACTGAACAAATTACAAACTATCTGTTCTCGACTTAATTCAATCGTCTGCTTACACGCCAGATGTGTATCAGACGTCTCACTAAATCCGTCTTTGTAATAATTTCATGATTCTTGAAATAGATAATTGCAAAAAAACCAATGTCTGATCTGACAATAATTAAAAGAAATATAAGATAGAACATTAGATTAATGGTATGGCTTCTAAAGAAAAATATTGTTAAATTGAAGCTTTAAACACATCTTCGACAGGTAGTAATTTTTGAATTGAAACCTTACATGATTATTTAGTTTATTCTATTTTCTTACGACCTTTTATCCAAATTAACCAGTATTAAGGTTTGGTATAAAAACTATTATTTGTTTTATTTTTCAAAAAATGTAGAATGTATTTCAAAGACAATTTGTGAGGTTTGCTGTTTGGTTTGAAAAAAAGAACCATTCATACATGTAGGATACAAATATTTGGCCGTATTTCAGTTTGAGACCTCCAACGTGTACTATTTTGTAAATTCCCTAAAATTTTCTCATTTCCATAATAATAATAATAATAATAGAAATAAAAGCTTAGTAAAACTAAAAATCATAATAAAGAAAATTGCAAAAAGCTTTTACCTGTTGATACAATCCAAAAAAGCTTAACGTAAGGGACATAGCTGCCGAATAGTTAAGGTGTGAGCCTTCAAACTCAAAGCGTCTTTTTGCTGTGGGCTACATCTCATTCGACAGACAGAAGCGTTTGCCACCGAATTATTGAACAAAAACATCTAATTTCGTAATCGAATTCATTAAAGCGTCTACATGCTGTAGGATTTCTAAAGCTATATGATTGCTATTAATGCATAGTAATAGTTGGGCTGAGGACCAAGATTAAGATTAAAAGTGATAAAACCGAGTAAAGAATTCCACGAGGAATTGGTTTTAACGCTTCAGTCCACGAGTTAATTTGATTCTAGCTTTCCTGTTGTTTTATATAGGCATAGTGTATTTTATGGATTGATTAAGTCGAGAGGGAATTGGAATTGTAGGTTAAAAACATGGATTGTATGAATGTCTATTGTAATTTTATGATTTGATTTTATGTGTTTATACCAGAGACCTACACGTCCCAGGATAATACTATCAAATGTTTTGTTGAAGTTGTTTACATATGAAACATCAGCTGTGTATTCTCTTAACATGTAGCATGTAGCAAATACCTTTCAATAGTTGGAGATGCATTTGAATCTAGTACATGTTGAGGATTTAGTCTAGTCGAATTAATTAATCATCCTATGTGTCACACTATTTTATCTCTTCATCAACCTCCACACTATAACACTTAAATTAAATGTTTACATACCAATCCATCATTCCACTTCACTCAATAAATTACACTCTGCCTTTTATATACGTCAATAAATGATGAAAATGCTCATGAAAAGTTAAAACACGGCTTTTACAAATAAAACTTACATAATGCATATGTCACGATTTTATTTTATATTTCTGCACTAGATTTATTTATGCACAAGTTACATATATGTTCAGTTAGTTACGTAGATTTTGTTTTTTTTAAATTTAAGATTCTGTAGGTTATGCATTTAGCTAAGAATGTTTTGAGTTATTTATTTATTTATATATATATATATATATATATATATATATATATATATATATATATATATATATATATATATATATATATATTTATTTATTTATTTATTTATTTATTTTTTTTTTTATTATTTCTTTATTTAAACCTAAAAACCTGTTTTAGTATGTACAAGACAATTCCTCAACAGTTATATCCAAATCAAAACCTAAAATAAACCTAGACAGTATCTTAAAAAACAAGAACCTCAGCTCTCTACATCACTTACAGAGCCACGCCTAAGGCTTGACATAGTAAGTGACTTTATATTTTAACCTATACGCCTAATTTCGATTTGCTACACAAAGTCTACTGTTGGTTTACATTTACTGAAATGATCAAAATTTATCCCTTGAGCAGACACAAAATTGGGTAGACAGCCCAAAAACGGACGAACGGACATATGGGGGGCGGACATGTTAAATTTTGAACATCTTCCTGTGGATTACAAAAACTATAGAATTTTAAAACATAAACAGTTTGCAGTTGCCAAGGTAAAAAAAGAAGTAAGAAAACAAGGGAAAAGAATAATTTTTAATAAGCTCAAATAGCTAAAGTAATAAGAACACGCCATGACAAAAGAAATGTACCATAAAGCAGACGCAGGATGGTTTAAAAATTAGCTTTACTTAAGGAAGCACTAATGCAACAAAACATAAAATCGATAATGAAATTAATGTCGCGTTTTGTATAGATTTATTAGATTTAATTTAACGTGTAATTATATAACTATGTGTATTAGAAATATTAGGTTTTCGAAATATAACACCAAATTAAATTAATAAGAAATATAATGGTATTTTTATTTTACCAGAAAGCATATAAAGGGGATAAGAAAGCGCGCTTTTATACGCCAACGTTAACACTAATGAAATTTTAAAGACAAGCCTTAACAGAAAATGTAATTTGATTTTTTTTTACTAAAACACAAATTGTATTATCATTTTAAGCAAGTCGTCACTAAAACTTAAGTGCACTAAATGAAAATAAAAGAACCAGACTTTTGATGACTTTATAAAATTACCATGCTATATATTCTAGTTAAGTTTTCTTCACTATGGTAACAAAGTCTTTTATTGTTCTTTCGAAATATTGTTCTTCAGAAAAATCCATAAATACTTGGTTTCAGGCTTCAAACTTTAATGTAATGAAATATTATGTTTTTGCAGTACGTGCATGTACTTGAGCATTGCCAAGGAAACAAGACATGATAACAATATTTCATATAACATTCATAGTTTTTATGCTTTTATGAAGAAAAATGACAACAAATCATGTTGTAACCATTTTATAACATACCTTGTGCCATTTAAACATGTTTATAACGCTCAATAAACATATTACTGTATTGTTTAAAAAAATAAATAATCATTTCAAAATCATGCATAATTAGAATGCTTAATTCGAATTATATCGATTTTGAAATTTTAAAATTATCTTAATTTAATCTAGAAAAAAATTAAAAGTTCAACTTTTTTATCCCTCGTTGTATTAATCTCATAAATCTAATATTTAAAATAAGTAAATCCACATTTTAAACTGTACAACAAATAACAGAATAAATGTCAAAAGGAAAGCAGGAAAAGACCTAATTATTTACTGCACTTGAAAAGACTTATGTATTGCATTGCGTTTTGCATATCTACAGTATTTTAATACAGTATATATTTACCTATTTCCGTAATTTTGTAATCTTACACTAAGTGTTCTTCCTTTAAACTCTCACTGCTCTGTTAATATTCTTCTGTCGGCTTAATCACCAAATATTTGAATCAAAATGTCCATTTAGACTTTTGTCTGTCTTTAAATAAATAAAAATATTGTCGTATTTTCACTAATCTTCTTAAGCTTGGATTGTCAGGCTTTGTTCCTAATCACCAAAGCTTAAACATCTAATACCGAAATGGTACGTGGTATAAGTCACATTTAGGATGCAAGGCACGTTTCCAATAATAAATCTTGTTCTCTAAGTTGCAGATTACCGATCGTAATAATCAAATAACTGAGATGTATTATCGTTCAATTTACAAGTAATTCTATGCCGTTTACACTGTTTCAGAGCGAGTATGTTGTTCTCAGCTAGAAATATTGCTTATTGCTAGCCAGTCAGCAATGTCTACAATAAATACCTAGCAATTAATTATCACACAACCAGTATACAGTTATCCACAAATAGAGAAATGTTTATTTTATCATTATTCTGTTGTCGCTTTAATTATAATAAAATACAAAGCTACTGCATTAGTTTCTTGCTGACTAAGCTTGTTATATCAAAACAGTTCGATCACATCGTAAAAGACATCTATATAACAAGAAAGACATCGCGTTCTCTTGACTTTTAAATAAATGGAAGTATATATACATAACCAGCTAATAATCAATAACATTATAGGTCTGTATGTTCATATTGAAATTAAACATCAAAACCAGGCATCATACACGTCGGAATCTATAATTATTATTCGTCGTTATTTATCAAAGAGCAAATAATGTTATAAATAAAAATTGACGCGATATCGAATACGTTGTCGACAAACGTGCTGTGATCGTTAGATAGGGTCTTAGATCGAAAAAATAAGAAAAGGTTTTGTAGTTAGTACAATATTTGAATTATTTACCTTTCTTTATAACATGTAAAAAACAAAGTAGGGCTAATCGTTCAATTTAAGAATAATCTGTATAAAACGTAAGCAAACCGCATTACGCAATATGCGATAGCAAAAAAATTAATAAATAAATAAAATAAATTAAAAAAAAAAAGACTTTTAATCTTGCATAGCAATCTGTTTTGTGTTTTTCGGGTTTAAATTGTGCCATATAAACATAGGCGCTTTGAATTTACAAAATTTGATATGGATATAGATTAAATGCAATATAACAAAAAGCACTTGTCAAAAGCTGTTGATGATGTTAATAAAAGTTGTGTTTCACCTACTAAATCTTAGTGTTAGAATTACAATTTGTAACTTTATTATGAACATTTAAATATTTTCTTTCTAGTAAACAAAGCAATAACGTATTTTAGCATTTGCCTTTTATTAGATGTAAAAATAATTTTTTTCTTAAAAGATCTCAAAATTTGTCAAAGACAAAAATAACAACTGCAAAAGATTTAAATTTAACATTTCAACGCATCTTTAGTTTTAAACTATCGATGTTGTAAGGATCTAGCATGTTACACAACCGTGTTTTGCACGCTGCGTTCATTACGTCAGCTTCAGAAAGTAAAGTATAATGTAACGTGATGTTTTCGTCAAGCTTGAGCAAATTGTATCCGATGTGTTTCCGAAATCGTGTTCTGGCAATAATTAGATCTTGGTGTGAGAAATACTTTTTGAATCTTGGAAGTTATATGCTTTTTTTAAACCAACTCTATATTAATCACGTGTATAGTTGTTTTGTTTCCTTCCGACGTGTCAAAAGTACACTATTAGAATTAAAAGTCGTTTTATATTCAAAATTTATAAATTACAATCTGTATTCTCTCGCTTTTTGGAAAAAGTTCAGCTATATTTAAAATGAATAAAACAATTTAAGTCTATATCTTTACGATAATATAGCTAAACAATAAATATAATGCAAATGCCAAGAAACTTAAAATATGTACATTCCCGCTTCAAGGTTCTTATCAACTTTTTTGACAAGTCGGATGTTATTTTGTATTGTTGCCCATTTTTGTGTACCTGGCAATTGTTTATTTGATATAAAGGTTATGCGGATGATTTTTTAATTAATTATTCCAAATATTGATATATTTTAAATTATTTCAGAATTCATTGACCTAAAGGTAATCCTAAACATTTTCTTACCAAAAAGAGATATTATGAGAATTAAAAAAGTTCAAAATAAATTCTTTGCATTTATCTTCGCCTACAATGCGAGGGAATATGTGCTTTGTATCTTTAATATATATATATATATATATATATATATATATATATATATATATATATATATATATATATATATATATATATATATATATATATATATATATATATATACTCATTGAACCTTTCACCAATTGTATATCTTGAAGTGAACACTGATTTCTGGAAAGGTTGAGAAGTTAAGGTCACTAACATATTTGGCATTATTTTGCCATAATTAACAAACTAAGTAGCAAAAGCATTGCAACAAACATGGCGTAGTTTGTTAAGATCTATCATATACCTTCCCTACATTAACTTGTTAAATGCCAGAACGGGCACGTACATGTATTAATGCTTTCATTTAAAGAATGTTGTATTTTTGAATGTTTCTTTGGGTAAAAACTCATTCTCCTCATGAAAATATTGAACAAGTATTTAACAAGTCAAATATTGAATATACACTTGTCTCATTTTCAACTTTCAATTTGTCGAAGCAGACAACACCAGGCCATGTATCCAATGTAAACAAATGGGGAGGAAAGGATCAGAATTATCAAGTGACGTCTAAAATTTCTCTTTTCCAAAATAGAAATCGCCTTTGTGAAATAGTTAGGATTATGACGTACATAAATAAACCGACAGACTTGTTGTAAAAAATTTAAGGAAGTACGAAAAGGCCAAAGAAATTGTTTTTACAACATGTAAAATTTTATTGATTTATTCAGAGAAAGTTAACATTTCAATGAAAACAATAAGGGGAAAAATGAAACAGAAAGGTATTCTAAAAGAGAAAATTACGGAAATTATGGAAGACTATTACGATTTTGGCTGTAACAGTTGGGGATAAATGCAAACTTTGGTGTCTTTACCAACACAAAACTGTCGTGAATGTATTAACTTCCATTCGGTAGGTGTTATTATATTATTTGATGGCAATTTTAAATTCAGTTCGGAATTGTTAATAATAATCTGTGGTAACCTGTTCCTGAAGTATTTTGAAGGAGACAATAAATATTCAAGTATCAAGATGACAACAAAGCGCTCTATGTCTTTAAAACGTATGTTATCTACTATTGTGAAGGTGTAATACTGAAATAAAATCCGTTCATTCTTTAGAATTATCAAATAACCATTATTGGCTACCTGTTCCTAAAATATTTGGAAGTATACATTACTTATATTTTAAGTTCAAGATGACAATGGATTACATTATGCGTCCAGACACAGAAAACAAGGAAATTGTATTTTACTTTTTGTCTGATGTTTTATTCAAGAAAGCTCAAGAAATAACAAAGATTGAAACTTGTGCAAACCAAGTGACAGCTGTAAACCTCAAGATTAAGCGAGGACATGCTGTATCTAAAGACTATATGCCATAATTCCAGATCCAAAAAGGTTATGTCACCAACTACTAAAATAATTAGTGCGTGATTTATTCATTACATTACAAAAAACGTTAAGTTTGTGCTTAATGAATGACGTCAGCCATGTTTGTCGCAATACTTAAAACCATTCATTGTAAATCTGTCCAGAATCAGAAGTTTTAATTATTGGTCTGTTAATCTTGTTTCTTATTCTTTCTTAAATTATCTTTAGCCAAGTGTATTTTTCTGCCCGATTTTTTCATATTATTTAACCTTTATAATGTGTTAAGGTCATATAAATACCTGTAGTAATGCTAAATATTCCTATTCAAATCAAACATCAAAACAAGGAATTCTGTCTTCATATTCTTGTTTAACACAATGTTTGTATCATACCGGATTAAATTCGGTCAAAATAGCTTAAGACGCTATGAAAAGAGAGTTAACACAATATCGGATTTGAACAAAGAGTGCTTGTAAAGTCAGTATACGTGCCACATTTACCAGATTAGTTCTTTACGTGAGGGCTGAGTTGACATTATCTAGTAAATAATATACTTTAGACATGGACAATTTGTCTTCATTAAATTATACTGACATTTAGTGATAAAAACAAAATTATAGTGTTATTATGGTGAAAAAGTTTCATTTGTGTCGTAAAATACGTGTGATTAACAGTATAGTCTACCATATGTCCCCGCGGAATACTGCTTAATTGTTACTTGATTTATATCACTCGACTTGCTTTCCAATTTGCCTGTTCGTATTTGTGACAGTAAGATGTGTCTTTGGTTAGTTACAATGTGTACTTTTATAAATCTTTTAGCGGTATACCAGTTGGCTTTCCACCCGTCCATCGGTAAGCCGGTCACGCACATATTTTCTGTATTTTCAGAGGTTGAACTTATATTTGGTATGCGAATCTACCATCATGAAATAAAGGCCATGTTCGAGTTTGGTTCCGATCAACTGATTTTTAACGGTTTAAAGGGAGGGTAAAGGTTCAAGCAAATTAAATTTTACCTTCATACAGTTTCCTTGTTAGAAACTCTTGCAGGTCATAATAGAATATCCTTTTATTTGCATAAGTCAAAAGTGGACCCAGTGTTGTCTAAGCAATGCTTCCAAAATGCTTTTGGCGTCATATTTGCTGGAAAAATAATAGTTACCTACTGGTGAAAAACCTACTGCTTATTTAAACTACAAAAAAAATCTTATTTTTGAACACTGGACACGAGATTCTCTATCGAAAACAGTGCAACGTCAACAAACACAGCAAAGAAGCATGATTTTGAAAACAGAAGTAGCGATACGGTAAATGAACAAAAGAGTTGAATCAAATCAATGTATCATTTATTACTGCATAAAGAGATACATAACATTACTTGATTCGGTTTGTCCTAGTTGGACCTTGTTCTTTTCCTTCTGTCGACGCCATTTTTTACTAACATAGAGGACTTTTGCGCATGCTCCAAGTTGATTATTTACATATTATCGAGTTATCCATGGTATTGATAATTTCCATTTAGTTTGGGCTAATAAGAATTAAGTTAAGAAAATAAATTGCAACATCGTAATAACATCATTTTATATTGATTAGAATATTATTTTTTTATAATGGGTGAACTTAAGGCAGCCATCAATTATATACAGTACAGGCCTGTCGAAAGTTTAACACTGAGCTGACGAAAAGGAGCCGAGACTCGGCTGCCGAGGGGCCGACCTGTGGACAGCTAGTGGCCGAAAAGTTGTCAACTCTCGGCCCCTCGGCAACTGGAACTATCCACAGCTCGGCCACTCGGTAGCCGAGTCTCGGCAACTCATTCGGCTCCTCGGCACTTTTAACTGTCCACGACTCGGCAGTTCATTTGGCCTCTCAGTAGCCGAGTCTCGACCACTAGCTAACGATTGGTCTAACAATTAACATCTGAGAGATTAATGTTTAACTGTATATTTAAAATAATAAAATATATCAACCGGTAATGATAAGACTTTAACAAATAACGATAATAAATTTTAAAAAAATGATTATAAAATAAATAAATAAAATAAAATAAAATAAAATAAAATAAAACCATTAAATAAACGGATAAAAGATACATATGTGATTTTTTTTCAGCAATTTACATCTGAGAGAGATTAATTGTATATAATAATAATAATAAAAATAATAATAATAATAATAATAATAATAAAATATATCATACGTTAATAAGGAATATAAGTGCAAATTAAATAAATTAAATGATAATAATAATAAATTTAAAAATAATAACAATAGAAATAATTAATTAATTAATTAATTAATTAATTAATTAATTAATTAATTAATAAAAAACAATAATAAAAAATAAATAAATAAATACCATTAAATATATGGACGATGGAAAAACAGATATGTGATTTTTTTCCCCAGAATTGCATAAATCTTTTATATTCCATTATGGAGCGGGATTTTAAAACAAAAAACTGGACTTCTGCCATCGCAGTTTAAATTTAGTCATTAAATGTACCTATACAGGTAAACATCAGGTGTCATAAGCTTAATATGTTAATCCCCTGTCATCATCAAATACTTGGCTTCAATACACGAAGTTCAAAACCTTTTCAGTACCATGACAAAAGAATGTCGAACAAACGGATTTTTATTTAGACACATTGTCTCCGAGATCGGCCAGACTCCAACACCTGATATCAAACTTTTGATTTAGAAAAAAGTCGTCTAAAACGCTGCAGAAACTTGTTCACTGACACTGTTGATATATAAATATTATCTTCTCTACTAATTTTCCTACTGATCTCTCTTTGACTTACTCCAGAGTTAGATAATCTCACAATTTTCTCTCTAAAATATTGCGATATACGCGTAACTGCAGGCATGTTTAACGAACTGATGTTTTCTACATAACGATCGAGGGGTCGAGTGGCCGAAAAAGTGCCGAGGAGCCGAGCGGCCGAAAAGGTGCCGAGCAGCCGAAAAAGTGCCGAGCAGTCAAAAAGTGGCCGAAAAACAGCCGAGCGATGGACAGTAGCTGCCGAAAAGGTGCCGAGCAGTTGATTACTATTGGCCGAGACATAACTGCCGAGGGGCCGAGACGAGCTGCCTAGTCGGCACTAATTCGGCACTAAAGTGTTTAACTTTCGACAGGCCTGTACTGTACATGTATCTAATTAACTAATCTGAAATCATGCACAAAACAATAATATGTTTAAAACTTTTAAATATTAAATAGCTATAAAACATGTACAAAATATTTCTATAACCATCTATCAGAACATTTGTGAACAGTTTATGGTAGTCAAATATAAAATATAACTAGTCCATTTGAGTACAATTTTAAAGTATAATTTTAAAATAAGGAATCTCTAGTAAGGACTTTCAGAACAGTACAGTCATTCTTATGAGCGGACATGGCCGAGTGGTACTGTCACCGGCTTTCAAGGGTTGTGTGTTTAAACCTCACTCTGGACTAGGAAATTTTCTAAGATGATTTTCATCTTCTGCCCATACTAGAGCTGTAAAAAAGCTCATTACCAGAATAGTCTTTCGGATGAGACTCAAAACCGAGGTTCCGTGTCTCAGTGCACGCAAAAGACACCTCTGTAGAGTTCGAAAAAGAGTAGGCCGCTACAGAGGACGCTTACAACTAGAAGCGAATGAAACAGACTGAGCAAGATAAACTAAACTAAATAAACTGAACTTTAACTTATGAAAACAAGCGGAAATGGAAATTGTCAAGAGGCCGGAATGGTAAATTTTACTTCCTGGACAATCCCTGAACGTACTGGTATCAATATCTTTCCATTTTTTTTAGAATAACCGCAAACACTTCAGATAGCTATTTGGGACGTGATTATGGAAGGAAATTAAGTTTTGTCTTCCCTGATAGTTACACTATAAACATTGTACATCAATTGACATATCTGACACACGTCACTGGAGAATCTATATACATTTTGAAGAAACCAGATACAATGAGGAAATTAACTGTTGTATTGTGTCTAAGTTTCCTGAAGTGTAAGGAAATAAAGATTATCATGTGTCCCTATATTTATATTTGTCTGTCATTTAAGTATTATATATATATATATATATATATATATATATATATATATATATATATATATATATATATATATATATATCTATATATATATATATATATATATATATATATATATATATATATATATATATATATATATCAGATGGTCATAAAATACCAGTTCAAATGCATTTTTATATACTAATAGTACCGTATGTGATATAATTATGTGAAAATGTGTTTACATACAATGTGAATGTTTTGGCCATATTTCCAATTCCAACTCAAGTTAAATTTTGATCCTACAACAGTTATTCTTTTTAAAAAAAATATTTCTAGATTGTGATTATTTATCATGTTTTATGCAACATAATATGATCCTCTTTTTTGCAGATAATCCCGTAAGTGCTCCAGTCGCCAAAAGGGTCAAAAGCACGAGTTTACAATTTACGGTGCATCACGTAGGTTAAAGTTCCTCTTGCTTATTCTAATGTAGAAAGTTTTTTTTAATAATTGTATTCAAAAGGTACTTCTTGTAAGTTTTAAACGTTCCTTTGCAATGGTTTATTATCATTTTCATGGGACGTGGTCTCAGTGTTAAATCACTACTCGAAGCAACTAGATAACACACACACACACACACACACACATACATATATATATATATATATATATATATATATATATATATATATATATATATATATATATATATATATATATAAATTTCTCCTGAAATTATTAACAACATATCCACATATGCTTGTTTTATCAAGTGTTCTGTGGAAGATGAGCGTCGTGTCAACAATAAATGAAGCAATCGGTAAACAATATTATAAGGAAAACGAATACCAAGGATATTGTTTTGATATATCATATATATTTAAATTCAGTAATATGATTTGTAGCATTGTGATACTATCTTGATCATTTACACTTAAAACGTGTGGATAAAATCTTCCATTGCTACTACTGACGTGCTAATCGCAACATTTTGCTTCAAATAAACGTGTACATATCTGTATACTGATCACGGTTAAAATGCTCAATGCTCAAGTTGAAATTTGTTGATAAAAATTGTATGAAGTTAATCTTAGTCAATTGCGGTTGGTATTTCTTAATTCCAAAATCATACAAAATATATAATAATAATAATAATAATAATAATAATAATAATAATAATAATAATAATAATTTTAATCGCATTTTTTAAACGATGTCTACCTCAATTGGTTGCCACAAACTATTGCCTCGATGTATTTTCACACCTTATGCTTGTGTGTCAATTATGTGTAATTAGTTGTACATCGTATTTGTCGTTTCTCTGGGTTATATCAAATTAGTTTTACAAAGCCAGAAACCGAATACTGCGAGTTTTAATGAAGTTTGTAAGATTGCCTCTTGATGTCTGTAATTGCATTTTTTCATTGTGGAAAGAGTCATGTTCGTCAAAAGATTAACTGATTTTCGTATAATTGGCATGTCAATTAACAGCAAAATATCCGGGTTATACTATTTTACAGTATATCTAGTTGAAAACATATAAGAAATATGCTTTAGAAAATAAAGCATTAAGTTGCGAAAGAGAGAACTGTTTTCGTCAAAAATATAATAATTTTACAAGACGGAAATCGAGACAAATGTTCAAAATAGCGTATAAGTGCTTTACCGTTCGGTTCAAACTGGCATGTGTAGAATTATGAATTTTTACAAAAACAAATAATCGAATTTCTGCAATTGTCATGTACATAATTTTGAATATTTATTTGTTTAAAAATTCAAAACTCTGCACATTACACAACCCTATCTAAAATCTTTTAATAAAAAGTATTCAAAATAAATAATATAAGTGGGTATTCATACGAATGGGAAAAACAAACAATAACTATGTATATGTCTTATATATGCAATATGTATTTGTCACTAGCTCATGTATACAATGATTGGTTTAGTTATTATGTATAGTTAAACATCGCATTAGTCATTTTTCAGCTGTTCTTGACAGAACAACTTTTAAATCTCTAAAGTTTAAGCTAAGAACAAATTTGCGTATGTTTGACAAGTGCGAATGTGTAATCTGCCTTGCAATAGCGCAGATTCGATCAACAGAAAAGCTAATAAGACAGAAAGTCGTATAAGCAAGTTCTTTCCATAACCAACAGAGTCTGTCTTGTAACATTTTATCGTAATTTTTGAAAACCAGTTTTTTAATTTGTTTTATACATGAATTAGAAAAAAGGTTAACAAGTTAAAGAAGTACTTTTTTGAAGTACTTGTCAATAATCGGTGCAACGAAGGCGATAATTTGTATTATTGTATCATTGTATTAATTTTTGTAATAAGAAATATACCAGAATAATTTTGAGAATTCTGATGACAGAATCTCTAATATTTGCGTGGGATCTGTATTGGACAAGTTTTTCAGTTTTTCATTGACGACCGCTGTCAAAAACAGGAAATTCTGCCTACAATATCTGTAAACGTATACTCTTAACAGCACAAGCAATCTTTCAAATAAATCTTGAATGGTTTATTCTCTTTATATATACTTGTATTTTATCGACCATCGATAGATCTAGTGTTAGGAGATCACCAGATTTTTTTATTATTTTATTATTATTCTTATTTTTTTTTCTTTCTTTTTTTTTTTTTTCTTTGGGGGGGGGGGGGTAGATTTCCACTTCTTTATTTTTAGTAACAAAGATGAGGCGTGATTTTACATAATGCAGAAGCTACTTATTATATTAACAAGAATTCCACGGAATTAAATGTCTCGCCTGGTTAGTTTTTTACTTTAACATAAACTTTCAAATTTTGAAACGCCGCCGCCTACACCGGAAAAGTTACACCTAAGTCTCGCCTTATGGCGATACCAGGCTCAACAAAAACGACTATGAGATCCCAAATCGCCGAGGAAGTTTTTTAAAGATATGATAGCTTATCTTAATCCTTAACCTATCAAATTAGCACATTTCGTTAATGAATATTTAGGAAATCTAAAAAAAATATATAAAAATTGAGAGTGGCGTACAAAAAATTTAGAGTGTTATCTCCACATATGGGGGCCTCGGCGGCCAAATGGTTTTAAACACGGGTTAAAGAATCAGTACCATTTCATTCTTTTGGTTTGATTAATACTAAGAAAAAGTGTTTTTAAGAAAGTTTGTCAGTTCGTTTCAAATTAGAGGGAACAATGTGCTTATCATGGTGTTGTTATGGTGAAAAATTTGTTTCTGCGTACTTTCCGATCGGAAGAATAAAATCTTTAACTAGAAATTCATTTTCTTTACGGTTAAAATCATATCATATCGGTCAAGCTGTTTCATTGTTGTATTTATTTTTATTTTTTCTTGTACACATGACAAAATCAATAATACTCTATATACTAAATAATTAATGCATATTTCATTTATATTAAAAAGATCTATAAAAATGCTATAAAACAAAAAAACAACTGATGTGCAATAATGAAATTGATAATTTTGCTGGTATAGATTTTAATTCAAATTAAAACAAGGTATATTCGTTTACGTTTATTTTAATCAATACTTCCGGCGAAATCGATGACAGGAAATGATGATGCTGGTTCAATGTTCGTTTCAGTAACCTTAAAGAATAAATAAAAAATAAGTGGTAGTGTTTTATATTGCGTTGATTTGATAAATAAGCCGAGATTATCATCAGCCTTGGTAAATAAAAGGCTTAAAAACAGAATAAATGTGAAATCGATAATTGTATAGCAATGCTAAATCGCCGTGCTGAATGAGACGTCATATAAATCTGATACTGAAAAGCAATCCAGATTAATGCAAGACTCCATTCTATTCCACAATGGGTTTTCTGAAAGATTTTATCTCTGCAAACAAGAGGGAATTATGCAAACTATCGTAGATTGTGTGTGATTTTCTATTAGAAGTGTCATATACCATTTTTGAATGTGTTTTATGATTAATTTTCAAAAATAGTATATGGCAGAAGCAAAAGGAATACGACCGTTTTTAAGAACATTTTGTAATTTATGGATGTATAGGCCTAAGATTCGTACTCATGGCGATACTTATATTATGTCCGACTCAGTTTGAAAGAGACATACAGTATAAGCATTACCATGTCTGTCTGTCTATATTTTTGTAATTTTACATCTATTTATGGTTTTTGAACATACTTGGTACTAGTGTATAACAAAATGTCAGGTACAAATTTAAGTGTTTAGCTCAAAGGTCAATGTGACAAGGTCAATTCTTGAAGTTTCAGAAATGTTGGGGTTGGGATTGGATGGATTCGATTTGATAAATATTGTTTACTGCCCCTGCAAGATTCTTTCACTTATATCGAGGCGGTCAGTTCGGAGTGGAGTGGAGTGGAGTGGAGTAATGGTGTTTTAAGCCCCAAGAATCTTTCACTTATTTCGACGTGGTCAGTTCTGGAATGGTGGAGGAAACCGGAGTGTCTGGAGAAAACTACCGACCTTTTTTTTAAAAAAGATTTTAACGGTATCATTTCAGCTTGAACAGCAATGATGTTTTCTGTACTAGTGGTAAAGTTAAGAGATTTTAAAATATCTTAGATCAAACCAAACTGTGGTTCATTCGAATTCTCGGCTTGAATCATCCAAAAAGGTAACAAAAGATTTTCATTGAAAATGTTATCACTTAAAGAATTGCCGTTACAGTTAAGTTGTTTCGACAAAGAAAGTTAAAACAGCGGATATGACGTAGATTATTTTGCATCCGAGGTATGTGGTTGATGTATTTGTTGGTAGTGTTGTGGTCTATAGGTCTCGTGTGACATATTAATTCTTAATTTTAAAAAATGTGTTCAGTGCAACATAATAATATCGGACAACGTATTATATGCGTTTTTTTTTCAAGTTCTTGGTCTAGAATCGTCGCACATGATTAATACTATACAGTTCTAGTTAAATAGCTACCAGTCTGGTTTCACGGTCGTTATTCATCCACGTATCAACATCTGAATTATTAATATTATTTCAACTGCATAATTCACAGTATTAAGTGAAACTTAGCACAGTATATTGTAATTATTATAAATAACGCTGTTTCTAAATCAATGCCGGACATTTTCGTATATTGATAAAGAGATGATCTATATAATTTTTATTTGGAAGTGCGCACCTATTAAAACTATGGTGAAATTGTAAAATTTTAAAAATTCATATTGATTTTTTAATATTATAATGACAATTATTCCTCTGAGTACCGGGTTGTAGGGTGTAGACAATGGTAAGGATTCTGAATCCGCCATGACGAGTGTCAGACCAGTGTCTGTCAGATGAGAGTCAGTGTATTAGTCGCTAGATACGTTCTATTTTATAATTTAACTGCCTGTGACGAGCCTATATCATTTGTCCAGTTTTGTCTAACAAATTTTACTTGACACTCAATTTAAATAGAAGGATGAAATAAGAAACTGGAAAGTGATGTATACACTTGGATGTTGGAAAGTAAAACAACGATTATTATAGAACTGAACGAGCAATTAAGCAACCTGTCACAGGTTATCAACGCAAGATTATGAAAATATTTTAATTTATATTGTGACATCCGATAACAAAACTGATGTTGGATAGGCAATCAATCTACTGACAAAAATTCCTATCAATGTGACTGTAGTATTATTCAAAAGCGTCCGTATTTAATTCAAATTTTCCCGCGGGAAAACTATCAATGAAAGAGAAGTAACTCCAACTTGTGACACACCCCCATAAAACAACCAATCAAAATTTAGTTTACATGTTTCCAATATTGACGGAAGTTGATAATCCACGTGTTGAGAAACAGAAAGTAGAGCTGATAGATCCTTTGATCTTTAATGTGAAAGGTGTCAGGGTATTTACATGTACTTGTAAAAAAAAATTGATAGAGAAAGAACTTGAGCACGACATTCATTTTATATCACCGAGTTTTCAACAAAACGTTGCTAACGGGTTGAATTTCGGTCACCTACTTGCATTTGGCACCTGCACTTGTAGTTGGCAACACGGTCAACGCAAACATTTATACACATAAAATGTTCATGTAGGGAACATGCGCAATGAATCGTTTAAAACATATTAAATTATCTTAATTTATAGGCATATAAGACAGACAGACTCTCTCTCTCTCTCTCTCTCTCTCTCTCTCTCTCTCTCTCTCTCTCTCTCTCTCTCTCTCTCTCTCTCTCTCATTCTCTCTCTGTGTGTGTGTGTGTTTTGTTTGCAATGATTATTTTTGTAGGGAAATTAATATTTGTTTAATTAGTTTACATGTGTTCTTCAGAATAATAAAAAGTAATGCAATTTTGATTTTCTTCAGATTATGGATAAAAATTTAGAGAAAGAATGTTTAAACGCCAGTGAACATCCCCTACACATGGTGACACCAACAATTCATAGTGCACCATTATCAAAACTAGCTGGATTTCCTGTGTATTTAAAGTTGGAAAATCTACAAATCCCAGGATCATTCAAGATCCGAGGTGTTGGTAATTTTTGCAAGAAGGTATTTATTTATTTATTATTATTTTTTTTAAATTTAATCAACATAGAAGTTGATCTGTTCTCATTTCATGTTATTTGTGAAAAGTTTCAATCACAAATCGTTGTAAAGCATTTCCTATTGTAAAAAAAAATTGCTTTTTGAAGATCATCTCTCGGCACTCAGGTTTTTTTTTTTTTTACAATTAAATAGCTTTGAAATAAATTGAAAATTCTTGACTTCATCCAACTCTAGAAAGTCACCTATCCTGTAGTCTCATATGACTTACAACATTGAGTTTTTTCCCTTACAAGTTACAGCATTTTTTTTCTTTGACACATTTGCATTTGTTGTCTATTATTATTATTATTTTTTAAATTAGGTTACAAAATTGAAACATTTAAAATGTCCTAAGTAATCATTATATAAGCCACATAATACATGTTAGATAGTTAATTTGTTCTGTCATGGAAAATAATTCAACAGATTATTATATGCCCATCTTTGATGGGACGTATTATGGTATGACGCAGTCCGTCCGTCCATCCGTCCATATGTCCACACGCCGTACGCTAACTCAAGAATGCTTTGAGCAATTTTAATGAAACTTTTGTGAAATGTTTGTATCTAAGGCAGAAAGCTCCCTTTCGTTTTTGAGATTCGTATATTATCTCGTTGCGGAGTTACTGACCTTTAATTGTCAAATTTTAGGCATTTTTTTGCATGTTGTACAATAACTGAAACTTCCTTTAAACTATTTTAATGGCTCTTTTGTGTTATATTTTTACCCATGACAGAAAGCACCCTTTTGTTTTTGAGATTCCTTTTTGTCACTGCAGAGTTATGGGACTTTAATTGTCATATTTAAGGCATTTTTCTGCATGTTGTATAATAACTCAAAAATGCTTTGAACAATTTGAATGAAACTTTTGTGTTATATTGGTATCCATGGCAGAGAGCTCCCTTTTATTTTTGAGATTCGTATATTTTCTTGTTGTAGAGTTTTTGTTCTTTAATTGTCAAATTTTAGGCATTTTTTTGCATGTTGTAACTCAAAAATCATTTGAACTTTTTTTATGAAACTTTTGTGTTATATTTGTCATATAATCAAAAAGGTTTGTGAATAAACATTGAGAAATAATTTTGCTACTTTTGTTTTAAAAAAATATGTTTCAGTTAAATGTCAAGTTGTTTAAGACATTAAAAAAGAATTTAAATATCTGACTGGCGTATCATGCGCTCCAGGCGCAGTTGTTTACTTTTACTATGGTATTTGAACTGTTCCAAACAGAGTAGATTAATCTATTGATTGATTGATTTAATGTTGTTTTGCGTCCCAGTCAAGAATGTTTCACTTTTATCAAGACCTCACCAGCTATAGATGAAGTGCCAAAAATTTTTACCTTTGCATTGCACTTGCAATGTGCACAGAGAAATCTTTAATGTGTGATGCCTGCTGTGACACAGGGTATCAGTTTTTTAAGGTTTCCTCCGAAGGACCAAGTGACTTTCATTTCTAAATACCGAGTGCTTGGTGAAAGAACAATCACTACCCATTTTCAAGTCTTGGGACAGACCCAGTGGGGACTTGAACCCCCACTCCATCATACTCCAAACAGAGTAGAGAAATATTGTTTAATGCCCAAAATTCTTTCATTTATATCATGGCAAAAGCAATTGACCATCTTCAAGCAAACTAACAAACTTTTATTTTATCCCATATGTCCAGTAGCATGAAACATCTCATAGTATCAGTGATTGCATCTTCTTAAATAGCAATAGCATTAGCAACTACATAGGGCAGGGATGTTGTTAAACACTTTTAAGTTTGCAGATCATGTTTACCTTAACACATTCAAGGTCACAGAAATTTGTAGTAACACCATTGTCATATTAAATGAAAGTCATAATGTTTAAAACTATTATATGTAGCCTCAGCCTATAAATCTTGATCTACTAATCAAATTTGTGGAGTTGTAGTATTTTTAACAAGTTTCCATACAACTTGGTGTCAAGTTCATATTTGTAGATTCTTTTAACTATGTTTCTTTGAATAGTTTTAACAGACTAACTTCATTGAGTCTGCTAGAGTTACCTTCCTTCAATCATTAAGTTAATATTGCAATTTATACTTTATAAAAGTTTTGGTTGTAATGCTGTTTAATGTTGCATTAATCTCTAGGGTTTAAATTAATAACAAAAACTTGTAAACTTGGTTTAAGTGTATAAAATGGTCTGCTTGTACTGGTTCATTATCAGGACAAATTTTTGTTAAGGTGCTAGGTCACTGAGTTATTATGCCACAGGCAAGTATACCACTATAAAAGGTACATTATTCTAGCACCAGGAGAACCATTTGATACTCTGTCCTCTTATTCTTTAGCACCAGGTGAGGAAGCAGTCTTTTAGGCCTAACTTAAAAAATTCTTTGTTTGCTGTTTTCAGACTCATGCTGTCCACATGTGGGTAGGTAGGTGGGAAAAAAAATTATTTTATTTTTGAAAACTTTATCTATTACTCTTTTGATAAAGGTTAAATTGGTTTCAAATGTCTCTTTTCAAACACATTTTACAATTTTTTGCTAACTACAGTCTTCTTTGTTTCTCCTTGTGTCTTCTCCCATGGAGAAGGTTGCTTGCTTGGGTTATTGCCCTTTCATACTGTTTTTTACTTTGTATGAAAAGCCAGTAAAAAGAACAAAAAAAGAAAAGGAATTGATGACAATAAAACTTTTTGGGTAGGGGCATTTCAAGTGGGTCGGATGGTCAAGGGCAAACAAAGTTAATTTTATTTAAGGCCTTAAGTTTTTCAGTCTTATGTATGATCGAGCTGAGTTCAGCCCCTGACCGACTATCCTAAAAGCCAGGGCTCAACTACTTAACCATTTAGGTGGTATTTTAAAAAGTAATAGTTACTTAAATTTCATTTAATTCAAAATGCCACATTTTACCCATTTTGATTCAGCACAGCCAAGATTTATTTAAGTCAGCTCAATGGTAGTGTCATTGCATAAAATATCTGTATAATAAAATTGTTGACTTGTCTTTCAACCTTTAAAATAACTTCATTACAATTTTAATTTCCTTAGGTCTGTTTGACTCTTGTTTTTGTAACTTTTTTTTTTCTTTCTTTTAAATTCAGGCTTATAAAAGTGGATGTAGAAGAATCGTTTGTGCCTCTGGTGGAAATGCTGGATTGGCTGCAGCTTATGCTGCTAAACAACTGAAAGTACCTGCTACAATTGTACTCCCAACAACTACACCAGATTTTGTTGCAGACAAGCTTCGAGACTATGTATGATTATTTGAAGTAACAATAAAATTTTGTTTCAGGTAGAAGAAAATTCTGTACACAGCATATAGATTATTTCTAGAGCAATTAATCTCAACATTTATATATTTGGCCAATTAATCTGGTTAAAACTATATAACAAAACTATATAACAAAATACATTAGTCTTAAAATTGTGATTTGTGGGATCAGTCTTCAGTTGGACTACATGATATATTTTAGAAAAAGAATTTGATTGAACATTTTTGCTCTAGCTTTAGTTCTTCAGCTGATAAATGAAAATGAACCAGTTGGCAGAAATGCATAATGATTCCATCATATATTCCAAGGGAGAGTACTCTCAGTTTCTTTATGTTACAAGTCCTACTCACAGGACTATAGCTTTAAATTCATTATCGCTAGAATAAAATATTTATTACAAAGATTACAGGGGTTAGAGGAAATGGTGCATAAACAGCCATATTAAGAATATATTTATCTAGACTGATAAAATATTGGTTGAATGAAAGGAGAAGATAGGAGTGAACTCAGTTATTAAATAGCTGATAAGGTTTCTTAAGGCATTTATTAACAATTGTTGAGTATGGATAAGTAAAAATGGCTTGGCAAGAAAAATCTCTTTTGGGTTTGTTGTGTTAGGGTAGGAGTAAATGCATTGATAATATGTCACAGTCGAGATTTTCTCACCTGTATCAGAGTGGTGCAATTCTAGAACAGTAAAGTGAATTAGGATGCTTTGAGAAAACTGGTGACATTTTACAATCAACATACAGTCTGTTCTCTGCTATATAATCTGATAAAATGATATCCGAAATGTGCACATATGGCACATCAAAATTTAAAAGGTATTTGTGTTATATATATGAGCAAAAATAGCAAAAAGTACTTGAACAAGTCTGTCCTTTAGACCACTGGTTCTAATAGACCCTTAATGTTTTTGTCAAAAATAGTTTTATTACTCTTTCTAATGAAGATAACCGTATTGTACAAAACTTGTTCAAATTAAAATTGCCTAAATGAAAGTGATTGGCAAGCTGAACCCTTTGTCCTTTAGCTGTTCATAAATGAATGTAGATCAAGAAATCATATTTATTTTTTATGTTTTTGCTTAATTTATTTGAATTTTTTAATATTATATATTTGAAGGGTGCAGAAGTCCAGGTACATGGTAGTGTTTGGGATGAAAGTAACAAGTATGCCTTAAAGCTAGCAACAGATCCAGGTACATATGCACTTGTCTTATATACTTTCTTACATAAACATACCAGACATTTAATTATGACCATTAAAAAATCAAGAATGAGTTGTGGTAGAGTAAAGGATAATAATGAAAAATTTCAAAAGAATGAAAATCATTACAGCTGAAAATTGTCAGACTGACAAGAAGTGTAGCTAAAACCAGATAGTACCTTGTAACACAAATTCAAACCCAACAGGGATGAATCTTTTTGAAAGAAAACTGTCATTGTGTTTAAGTAAGATATGTAATTTTCTCTAGATAATCTTAAGTCACAATTTAGTTGTTTTTTTAATGCCATGATAAAACTGACTGCTTTAATGCCAGTACAATAATTTGGACTATTTTTCCACTCTACTCTGAAAATTCATCACTAAAGATTGAAATTATGGAAATCTTGGGAGATACGGGATCTACACACTTAACAGGCATTGTTTATGCTATTTTTTAGATTGTGTGCATGCAACAAACATTTTTTATTCTATTTTTAGATTGTGCATATGTTCATCCATTTGACCATCCTGACATATGGTATGTTTAGTCAAGGTAGTATAGTGTTCCATAAAGTTATTATTTACAAAACTTAAAAAACTAACACATCTTTACAAATTCTTTTTAAAAGCAGAAAGTCTAAAAATAATGGGGATAATTCCTCCAATTTGACCCTGATCTTAGTGTCTGAGTAAGACCTGTTTATAAATCATGATGCATGGCACTTAGGTTGCAACCCAACCTCTGCAGATCCTAAAATAAAAATTATCAACAGTTCACTTGCTGAAGGTTTATGGATTTCCTTGGGCTCCTCAGTTTTCTCCACCTTCCCAACAGTGACCATCTCAGTAAAAGAGTAGAATCTTAATTTAGACATGAAATGTTATTTCCCTTATTTGCTAATGAGCAGATGCTCTTTAAATCACTTTATCTAGGTTGCCTTTGAAGGAGGCTTGACTGTTTCAAACCTGATTAAAGTCTTGATAAAATATTCTGTTATTTGTTTCCAACATTTCTTTCAAAATAAGTATTATTTGAAGAAAAAAACATGTGGATAAATAAGAAAAGTATGTTTATAAATTTTGTAGATTTTAGATCAATCTTTTGAAATCAGAATCAAAATTTATTTCTAGGCAAGGGCATGCAACAATGATTGCAGAAGCAAAAGAACAATTGCCATGTCAACCAGATGTAGTTATAGCTTCTGTTGGAGGAGGTGGCTTGTTGAATGGGGTTATAGAGGGAATGTGGAATGTGGGTTGGAAACATGTACCTGTTATTGCCATGGAAACTGAAGGTGCAGACTGTTTGAATGCTGCCATTAAAGATGGAAAACTTGTCACCCTGCCTGCTATAACCAGGTTTTTTTTTCTTCACTTTTTACCTATCACCTTCTCACACTAGGAATACTATTTATTGCTGTCTCTGCTATGAACCAATGCTTTACCTACAGAAATACATTGACAACTTAACCCAGTTACATTCAGCTATCTTCAATTAAGACAAAACATACTGTTTAATCATTTTGAGTTTGATTAAGCTTTGGTTAAAAATCTTGGAAACTTTAAAAGTAGTGTTCAAATCAGTTTTAAATTTTATACCATGATAATGATAAGTATCATTTAATGTGTCGTTAGATGCCTACAGTTTGAAATAAATCTTTTTCTCATTTCAAGTACAGTTTTTATTACACTGCTGAGAAAAAAAAAACACAAGGGTATCTATGAATATTCCTTCTAATCAGATTTATACTATTCAAGTGTCAAACACCATCCGACTACATACATGAAAAAAACTGAGCATTTATTCTTGATTGCTGTAACTCTGATAACAATATGATAAATAGTGACAAAACCAGGTGGAAAGGAAGAAAATCAAAAATGAAAAATTTATTTAAAAAACTTTATTCCAAGAATAGAATTCATGCCATGCCCACCAAGACTTACAAACAATAGAATACATAATACACACTAGTATATATATATATATATCTATCTTTATTGTGCTTTATACATTTCAGTGTAGCTAAAAGTCTAGGTGCCTTAACTTGTTCAAAGAAAACTTTTGAATATTATAATAAACACAAGATGCACTCTGTTCTTGTTCATGATAAACAAGCCATTGAAGCATGCCTTAAATTTGCAGGTAAGTCAATTTAGAGTCGTCTTAGGGATTGCATTTATCAATTTGAGTGAGAAAATGATATTAGGCATTTGTTTATTTTTATGCCATGGTGTGGTAGCAGGTAGCAACTGAGAGTTAAATTTGTAGTGTAAAAATTCTGCTTGATTGACATTTACATTAATTCTAGGTTACAGTGATCTTAAAAAGTAAACCTTTTACTGATCTATGCCATGAACCTCAAGACCTGTAACCTCATATTTTTTTGCAACATCAATATGTGAATTGCAACAAAAGTCCTGAAGTGTTTTGACTTAACTTAAAGGGCCCCGAAGTTTGCCAAGTTACTTGATAATGACCATTGTTCATATCCGCAGTGACCTTCATTATTATTCATATCTTGTTAGACATTAAAAGTTTAAGAAATTTGAAACTTTATACACAAAATTGTTGCATGATTTGCTGCCAAATTTGTGTAGTTGATTGACTTTTCTTTCAAAGTCACAGTGACTTTAAAGAAGAGTGAAACTTAGAACTTTTACTTTATGTTGCATCAGCCAAAAAGTTTAGAAGCTTGAAACTTTAAATCTATGCATAAAACATCAGTGTACATGTATGTATGTAGTGTTTGTTCGAAAAATTGGTTTACCTTAATATTCACTACAGGTTATTGTGTTATTAAATAATAGTTTAATAATAGCTTCTTTTCAGTATAAAAAGGCTTAGAAAATTGTAAATATGAATATAGCATGGGTATAATTATTCTTACTAAGTATGTAACAATTCCAACAATATTGACAATCATGTATTTCATAATGTTCACAGGTAACAGTTCAGGCCCATTGGGTCGCTTATTTGATTTTTGTATTTCAGATGACCATAGAATGTTAGTAGAGCCAGCTTGTGGTGCTAGTTTAGCTTCAGTTTATAGTGATGTCATATCAAAGTTAGAAAAAGACGGAAAGTTACCAGAAATCAAATCAGCATTGATAGTTGTATGTGGAGGAAGTGGCGTGTCTTTGGAAGCTCTTCAGAAATGGAAATCAGATTTTGGACTTTGAGTAACCTTAATCAGTATTAAATTTTGTCTTTTTTTGACAATTCTTGTTGAATGCTTGTAATTTTAGGCCCATAAAATAGTCATTTACATACTTTATCGGGTAAATAATTTTTATGTACTAATGTAAGAAAAGGTACTTTTAAACTCGCAAATATTTTGGCAGTGGTTCTTCAAATAGAAAAACTGTAGATTGGATCCCATAAAATTATCTGATTAGTTATATCATAGACCTTAGAAGTGTCTTTCTTTGCTAAAGAGTTCCTAATAGGAAAGAAATGTAAGAATTTTTTTTTTTTTTTCAAATCCATTCAGATAACCATAAAATAGATTTTAGATCATCCATAGGTCAAGTAGTCTTACCGTAATTTGCATTTTTTAATTTTATTAAATTCATCTATATAATTCATGAATCATGTTAGCAATGTGGCCTACTATACTCTCAATATTCTGATAATGAGAATGTTTGTCCTGTCTGTCAGTTAACATGAGAATAATTAATAGTTTTGCCATTTTTTACATATCTCTGTCTTAGGTCAACAATTATCAAATAATACTAAATTGATATTTTTGTTAGTATAAGAAAATAATACAAAAAATAAGCATAAATGTTTATTTTTAGCACACATGTTAATATTTAAATTTTTATGAAAATTTTGTTGGTTGTTTGTATATATGTTGATCATTGGATGGAATACTTTTTTGGGATTCACATATTTATCATGTTTTATCATTTTAAATTGCATATATGCGTATACCTTTTTGGTTGTTGTTTTGACTTGCATGTATATTATATTTTCATTGGAGTCCATATAATGTTTTTGATTTGGACTTGCACATTTATCATATTTTTAAAGGAATACCTCATAAACAATGTTTTCGTTGCCACTAACAGGTTTACATTGTTTTTTTTTTTTTTCATTGTGATACATGTGTCTTCCATCTTTAACGATTTGGACTTGTAAACCCTGCATTTCATTTGTGCTTTAAATGGTTTTATTGGCTCGTAAATATACCACGTTTCACTTTGTTAATCATGTTTTGTTTTCACTATGGTTCCTACCTATACAATGTATTGTCGTTGAGACTTGCATTTATTGCATGTTACTCCCACTGGCGTTTTGCTGGATGGTTGTTGTTATTTCTGGATTACGGTCAATTAAATAAAAAGTAAGGTAATTCTGAATCCATAACAAAGTTCAACACAAACGTTAAGGGTGGTCATTTTTATAACTTGAGGTAAAATGAGTTTCTTTGTATTTTATGAACTGTTGTTATGAAACAAAAGGTCATAATTTACTGATCTATGATACGTTTGAACTTCATAAAGCCATTTTAAAGCTTGATTTAACTGTGTTTCATTCTTTTATTCATCTTGCCAAAAAGGTTAAATTGTTTAGAATTAAGCTGTCAAAATATGTACACTCGTCTGACATGTACAGCATATACGAAAAGGCAATAAATGAGTTTGGGAGCCATTGTATTCCTTGTATTTGTTATTATTATTATTTTTCCAATTTATTTTTTTTTTGGGGGGGGGGCAATGTAAGTGCAAAGTTATAACTTTATAAGTTATAATATAAAAATGATGTTACAAGATTTTAAACCCATAAATGAGGTTACATTTTACTTAACATCTTCTTGATAGTAGTTTAAAATAATATTAAAACTATCTTTTCCTATTGTCATGTAAATTGTAATATTAGTGGTTGAAATGTCACACTTTATAATTCTTTAATATAAAATTGAACTAAATAAATCGGAATTGACAATAGCAAATATCAATTTATTTAAAAGAACTCAATTTTGGATTGTTTACCGTCCAGTCAATCTTACATCAGATGATTAGTATTTAAATGATGTAAGAAAGCGGAGAAAATTGCCTTTGACAAGTGATCCGATAAGGAACTTTGAGCTTTAGACCATACGGTATACCTGTTAGTTCTTATTTTTTTTTTTTTATTTTAACCCTTTTAATTGGCAGATACGCCAAACTACGCCATTCTGATTTTTGGACGGTCTGTTGCACAATGTTTGGTGTAAAATTGTGTACATGTCCGATTGCCACATGAAGCTAGAGAAAATTGTCAACAAATTATATTCTTCGAGTTTTTTGATACGGAATATATTTCAATTCGATTTTTTGAGTTGAAAATTACGAAGCGATCCCGTTCCTGACGTTGTGAAAATTAGGAGTGCCGAAAATGTACGGAAAAAGTAATTCATTCAAACTATTAAATTAAGTTTCAAACCGAAATGAAAACCACATATTTATGAAGAGCAGGAAAAGGTTGTTTGATTTATGTAAAGAAATAATAACTTGAGCCATAAATAACATCGAATTAATTACACTTTCGATTTTTATCATTCAGCTATTCGAAAACATGACGGGGGAAGTAACTCTTACAATTGAAAACGAGGCCGGGGGGGGGGGGGGGGGGGGCAAATTGAAATCTCTCTTTAGCGTTCGTATGGTGGCTTGTGAGTCGCGTGTTTTAGTCGCGGTTTTTTTTTTTTTTTTTTTTTTTTTTTTTTTTTTTTCAAATTGGGTATCTTGTAGAGTTAGAAATTTCAATTCAACTTCTTTCAGAAATATACGTTAACCGGCTGAAAAAACAGGACATTGTTTTTATTATCTTTATTTAAAATCGAAAAAAAAAGACTTGAAATTGCCGATCAGAAGGGATTAAATTTCCACTGCGGTCCACCGCAAAGAATATTTCTGCCGCGGTGGAATATAACACAACATCTTCACTGATTACAAAAAGATGTATATAACTATACAAGAAGTTTTGACTTAAAGCGAAATACGACCACGAGTTTCAATAAATCACTGTGCACTTGCCCTTACAAGGTAACCTTTGCAAATGTTTTGACAGCTAAAAGACGATGTTTTGATCAGCAAATATAAAATGGTTATTATTTCCACGAAAGCTGAGAATCTGTCCCGTTTTTTTAATTTATTTATTCTATCAATTTATTAGTGTTTTTACTTTTTTTATTGTTAAAAATAAACCAGTCCCGCAAAAAAATTCCCTCTCTGAAATCATATTGGACTGAAATGAAATGAAGAAATAGTGACTACCATTAGCGGTATTTAAAACGATCACTTTTATTTTATTTTTCTGTTACATGTAATACACATTATACAATGTATTTCTGTTGCATATCAATATACCGCACAAAACAGTAATGATAAATAAGCGTTAAGCTTTAAAATACATTTTTAAGAACGCGCATTTTTCAACCAATTTTTCCAACTTTATTATTATCAGTGAAGAGTTATACTGAAGTGAATAAGTGGATACCTAAAATCTTACTTAAGAGTTATAATATTTTTTAATTTGTTCATTTTTTAAACTGCATCTACTGAACCTATTGTAGGCAAAATATGTTAATTAACTTTTCTTTTATTTCTCTTGTTTAGTCACGTTTGTCCCGTTTACTTTTAATGCCTACCGAAATTGATATGTATACAAGAGGCCCATGGGCCTTAACGCTCACCTGAGGAAATGGCCAAAAACTTACAAAGAACTTAATTACAAAAACTTCACAAAATTCCTCAAGTTTGGAAATCCTGCAATAGTTAATCAGAAATATCTAGTCACATTTCATTTATAAATAGCTCATATACATGATTTAACTATTGTACAATGATTTTTTTCCAAATCATTGACCATATGGTAATGCAGCCATAATTTTGACCTTTGAACATATGAACTTGAACCTTATATCAAAATGGTCGTAATATCAATACCTACAATATTCTAATATACATGCTTGTACAAAAAGTTTATGGTTTTCAAGATTATTCTAATTTCAGTACACTTATGCAGCTATGACCTTGACTTCGCAACATATGACCTAGAATCTTATATCAAAATTATTATATCAATACCTACAATATTCTAATATACATGCCTATACAAAAAGATAATAGTTTTCAAGAAAATTAACAATTTCAGTACACTTATACAGCTTTGACCTTGACCTTTAAACATGTGACATTGAAACATATATCAAAATGATTGTCAAATCAATACTTACAATTTTCTTATATACATGACTATACAAAAAGTATAGTTTTCAAGATAATTAACAATTTCTGTCTTCTTTTACAGCTGTGACCTTGAACTTTGAACATATGACCTTGAAACATTTATCAAAATAATTGTTATATTAATACCTACAATATTCTAATATACATGCTTGTACAAAAATAATAGTTTTCAAGATAATTAACAATCTCAGTACACTAAAATGCAGCTATGACCTTGATCTTTGAACTTATGACCTTGAAACATATATCAAAATGATTATCATATCAATACTAACAATATTCTCATTTACATGCCTATACAAAAAGTTTATAGTTTTCAAGCTAATGCACATTTTTAGTATTTAAAAACCAAAAACAACATTAAAGGGACAACAACTCCTACATAGTTTATCATATTTTTACAAAACTTGGTATCTTGTTAAATTTTGTCATACTGAACAGTTCAACAATGTTTTGAATTCCTAAATCTCTTAAAATTTGCAAGAAAATTGCCTAAAACTGCATAAATCACAAATTAGGTCATGACCTTTATTTGTGACCTTGACCCTATTCTAAAGGTCATTTTAAGAAAAAGTAAAAACTGATAGCCCCATGACAATATCTGTTCAAATAGTCAAGTTATAAATATTTGAAGCCATTTTACGAAGTTTTTAAATTAACGCAAAAACGCGTAACCCATTTTTTGACCAAATTTCACGAAATGAACAAACTATAGGCTTAAGACCCTAGAGAAGCCAAATATCACATCAGATTTTTTTCTCCCATCATTGGTTGGAGAAGAAGATTTTTTAAGATTTTTCTAACCCTAGGTCACTTTGACCTAGTTTTGGTAGCCATGGCAACGCCATGAACAAATCTGAATTGCACCGGCCCATATATGCTTCTAACCAAGTATCATTGAAATCTGTCCACAAGTTTTGGAAGAGAAGTCGAAAATATGTGTTAGATAGTTTCATAATATGAAATTTAGAGGCTGCAGTGGCCAAGTGGTTAAGATGCAACTCTACAAATCTAAGGTCTTTCACACACGAAAATATTAATAATAATAATAATTATTATTATTAAAAAAGTGATTTAGAAATCGCTTTGGTTTGAACTTTTTTGATAAGTGAAATCACGATATCTTTAGAATCGATGCAACAACTGGTCGAAAAATTCTCATGAGAAATTTTTATTTTGATATTTTCTTTATATTGAATGTATTAACATAATAATCTAACATACGACTAATTAAAAGATTATCAATAATCTAAATCTAAGTAATAATATAAGACACATTCCATCACCTGTATCAATCAGGATCTTGCCTTGCAATTTCCTAAATTGATTGACAGGTATCCATACAGCGATGTTATTGGTAAATATTTTGAGATGTTAACAAAATGTGTGGGAAGAACGAATGTAAATTATATTATGTAGTTTTATTAAAATAATTTCAGATTAATTTGAAATGATTAATCGAAGAACCGACTGGTTGGCGGAATAAAATTACTTTTGGTTCAATTCAAATTGAATTAAATCTGCGGCATTTCCTCATCTGACAATATTATTACAAAATCATTTAAATCATTTAATAAATTTAATTTCCTTCACATCTCTAGTGCATTTACACGAAAAAATTTTAACAAATTTTGAACGCTTGCGGACCAACATGTCTTTTTTTAATATCAATAAACTTTTCACTAAAATGATTTTTTTTAAATTATTTTTATCATTTAATCAATTTTTTAAATTAGATATTATAAAGTTCATTAAAACTGATGAACAACTAACAATATCGCACTACACTAGGTAAACAAAGTTGCATTCGTACTATATAACCTTCGCTTTGCCGCCAATGCTTCCCACACGAGATTTCGGACAAAGCGAGATATCATGTTTTCGAACTCGAGAATGTTTAATTTTGACGTTTTTGCCCTCAAAGGAAAAGCAAAACTTTCTTATTTTACATGATGACACTGTTAATATAGAAATAAATCAAACATACCAGTCCTTGTCCAAACCACAATAAAAAAAATAAAAACTTTCAAAGCTGGCAAAATTAGTTATATACGTGAACTTCCATCAAGGAAGTGAGGCCGGGTGCTCAGGAAGGGTAAGCATCTCCTGTCGAGCTAGCTACACCCGTCACGTGCAAGTCAATTTCTAGTATTAATTTTAATAATTTTAAATATGAATTTAGAGTTGAACACTTTCTTTATGTATGTGTGTAAAAAGAATTCATAACTGGTAATAAGGTAAATATAAGTATAAAATTTTTTTTACCTTTTTTTTTTACTAACCTATGGAAAAATACAGCGATAAACCAGTAAATGTTATTTGTAAATGTCTTGAAATGTTAACAATATGTGTTTGAAGAACGAATGTTAATTATATTATGCAGTTTTATTAAAATAATTTCAGATTAATTTGAAGTGATTTATCGAAGAACCGACTGGTTGTCGGAATAAAACTACTTTTTGGTTCAATTCAAATTGATTTAAATCCGCGACATTTCCTGATGTGACAATATTATTACAAAATCATTTAAATCATTTAATAAATTTAATTTCCTTCACATCTCTAGTGCATTTACACGAAAAAAGTTTAACAAATTTTGAACGCTGGAGGAGGTCTTTTTTTAATATGAATAAATTTTTCACTAAAATGATTTTTTAAATTAATTTTTATCATTTAATCAATTTTTTAAATTAGATATTATAAATTTCATTAAAACTGATGAACAACTAACAATGTCGCACTACACTAGGTAAACAAAGTTGCATTCGTACTATATAACCTTCGCTTTGCCGCCAACGCCTCCCACACGAGATTTCGGACAAAGCGAGATATGTTTTCGAACCCGAGAATGTTTAATTTTGACGTTTTTGCCCTCAAAAGAAAAGCAATACGTTCTTATTTTACATGATGACACTGTTAATATAAAAATAAAACAAACATACCAGTCCTTGTCCAAACCACAATAAAAAAAATAAAAACTTTCAAAGCTGGCAAAATTAGTTATACACGTGAACTTCCATCAAGGAAGTGAGGCCGGGTGCTCCGGAAGGGTAAGCATATCCTGTCTAGCTAGCTACACCCGTCACGTGCAAGACAATTTTTAGTATTAATTTTAATGATTTTGAATATGAATTTCGAGTTGAACACTATTTTATGATGTGTGTAAAAAGAATTCATAACTGGTAATAAGGTTAATATAAGTATGAAAATATTTTTACCTTTTTTTACTAACCTGTAGAAAAATACAGCAATAAACTAGTAAATGTTATTTGTAAATATTTTAAGATGTTAACAAAATGTGTGGGAAGAACGAATGTAAATTATATTATGTAGTTTTATTAAAATGATTTCAGATTAATTTGAAATGATTAATCGAAGAACCGACTGGTTGGCGGAATAAAATTACTTTTGATTCAATTCAAATTGATTTAAATCTACGACATTTTCTCATCTGACAATATTATTACAATATCATTTAAATTATTTAATAGATTTAATTTCCTTCACATCTCTAGTGCATTTATACGAAATAAAAATTTTACAAATTTTGAACGCTGGTGGACCGACAGGTCTTTCTAAATATGAAAAAAATTTTCACTCAAATGATTTTGTCTCGCCTGGCGATCATAGTCGCCATAAAGCGAGACTTAGGTTTAACTTTTCCGGTGTCGGCGGCGGCGTTGTTGGAGTGTCAAAATGTAAAACTTGTGTGTTAAAGTCCATATCTCCAACACTAACAGTGGTATCTGAATGAAATTTGTATAGCGGTTTAATCAGGCTGTTTAATTTTGATAACCTAAGTATTTGGCTGATTTTAGAAACATTTTGGTGTAAAAATTGCATTTTGAGAGAAAAATTGAGGCTCATTTTTCAATATTTTTTTAAAAATTTAAATATGGCATCTACTAAAATAGAACTTAAACATATTTAACAGCTTTTCAAAAATATTTCACACTTTTTAGTTTTGGGGGTAAAATAACAAATTTTTAGAAAATGATTAAAGTCCATCTAAACCTTGAGGAATTGGACTTTAAATATTGTGCAGTTAGTTTACAGATTTTATGCAATAATTATTTATCATTAATCCAATTTTGGGGCAAATCTGAATTTTGATTATAAAGGTACAAATTTTGAGAAAATCCATTTTTTGTGCTTAACTCGTATTGATTTGGATTTCAAATCTAGTCTGATTAGTTTCCATGTTATGTATAATGTAGAAGTTCTTCAGTTTTTACAGTCTTGGGGAAAACCTGAGATTTTTGTTTAGAAATTACACATTTTGAGAAATTTTTTTTAGCCCACCTTGTTATCACAAGGTGGGCTGATCCAATCGCTATGTGTCCGTAGTCCATCTGTCTCCATCCGTTGTCCGCCAGCAATTTCTTGTTACTGCTATTTGTTCAGGAACTAATGGAGGAGTCTTTCTGAAATTTTGTATACTGGTTCTCCCTAGGCCCTAGTTGTGCAATATCACTTTTTTATCCATATCTGAATCCAATTTGGCCACCAGATGGCCATATTTAATTTTGAACATTCAGGTTTGTTACTGCTATTTCTCAGGAACTACTGGAGGCATTTTTTAAAAATTTTGTATATAAGTTCCCCATAGGCCCTAGTTGTGCAACATCTCTTTTTATTAAGACCTGAAATCCAGTATGACCGCCAGACAGCCATCTTGAATTTTGATCATTAAAGTTTGTTACCGCTATTGCTTAGGAACTACTGGAGGGATTTTTTTGAAATTTTGTATACCGGTTCCCTTAGGCCCAAGTTGTGCAACATCACTTTTTTATCTAGACCTGAAATCGTTATGGCTGCCAGGTGGCCATCTTGAAAATATGTGTTACCGCTATTTGTATAGGAACTAATGGAGGAGTCTTTCTGAAATTTTGTATACTGGTTCTCCTTAGGCCCTAGTTGTGCAATATCACTGTGTTATGTACAATAAAAATTATAGTTTAGCTATCCAGTGTTATGTAAAAAGAAAGATATGTGTTTGAAAAATACAATTCTATTTCTGAAATGCATATTGTACTTAACCAACATTATTTTTAACACCAATAAATAATATTACAGTTAGTCTGAATCTTTAAAATGTATTTTCTAATCGATCAAAAACTAACCAGGCGAGACATTTAATTCCGTGGAATTCTTTTTTTTTTAAATAATTTTTGTTATTTAATCAATTTTTTAAATAAATTATATTATAAATTTCATTAAAACTGACGAAAAACTAACAATATCGCACTACACTAGATGAACAAAGTTGCATTCATACTATATATGACACTGTGAATATAAAAATAAAACAAACATACTAATCCTTGTCCAAACCACAATAAAAAAACAAAGTAAAAATTTTCAAAGCTGGCAAAATTATTTATACACCTGAACATTCATCAAGGAAGTCAGGCCAGGTGCTCCGGAAGGGTAAGCACCTCCTGTCTAGCTAGCTACACCCGTCACGTGCAAGACAATTTTTAGTATTAATTTTGATAATTTTGAATCTGAATTTAGAGTTGAAAACTATTTTTATGTATGTGTGTAAAAGGAATATATAACTGGTAATAAGGTTAATATATGTATGAAAATAATTTTACCTTTTTTTTTTTACTAACCTATGGAAAAAATTCAAAATCTATTGGAAATAATAATTACAATATCTTCCTTCATATAAGAGCATACTATAAATTTGTAATTTACCTTTTTTTTTTTACTAACCTATGGAAAAAATTCAAAATCTATTGGAAATAATAAATACAATATCTTCCTTGATAGAAGAGCATACTATAAATTTGTAATTTTGAAATGCTTGTAGTCGCGTCTATTGTCATTAACATATAAAATAACTTAAAACTTTCTTGAAAACTTATGGTTAAAAAAAAAACGCGTCTGAATGTCTAGGTACTCTTCTCAAGATGTGCAAATGTGAGAAAAATTGTCTGTCTGCATGTCAAAAGTCGGTGGTCTTCACAAAGTAACCCTGGTCCCAACATTTCTTACACACACACACACACACACACACACACAGGCGCGCGTTTTGATTCAGGGTGGCTTACATGAAAATGCTGTGTTTCCATAAGTTCAAATAGGTTCGTTAATGATTGAAGAACTGAAATACTGTCTCAATATAGCAATTAAAATTATTCATGTAAATCAGATATAACTGGTAGTGCGTCAATATAAGTTAGATAATATTGTGTTAATGTCTGAAATAACTATTTCTATCCACTAATGTAGAAAAATGTATTGACAAACTTGACAATCGGTTTTAAAAAGTGTAGTGTAATTGATGAAAACAACTTTTCCCACCCAAAATGCATATAATATGTGAAATATGCATTTTGAATCAGTTGCAAAAGCTATTTGTTTTGTCATATACCACTTGAATTTAATCATAAAAGTACATTCAAAAAGTGGTACATGACATATTGTCATATACCACTTTTTGAATGAATTTTTATGAATAAATTCAAAAAGTGGTATATGACAGTTGCAAATGTTTGATATGATTCTACATAAACAAAATATATAGAAAGAAGGCAAGATAATCTGGTTCACAGATAATCAAAGTTACCCTTGTACAGTCACAGGTATTAATCTTTGCCAAATCCTAGGTTTTTCAAAATAATTATTCAAACCCTGTCGAAGCGATCGGTTTGAGAATGAAAGAGGATATCCAAAGAAAAACCAAAACCTTCAGAAGAAATATAAACTTCCTAACTCTTGGATCTGCTTGATTTGCTCGATTAGTCGATTTGGATTCGAAACCAGTGATGAGAGGCACTGTAATCTGTAATATAAGGCAATGATTTTCAGTGTTGCTTATAACTATGTCACTTGTACGCCTAAAAATACCTTAAATTTGTCAGGCCGTCTTTTTAGCATTCGTGTGATGAATAAAATGCATATTGTTCACCTGCTGTTGCCTACCTGACCAAGTCTGATCCAAGGTTGTGAATTACCAACTTTATCAAGTATCTAGAATATATCTAAAAAGATATCATAACTTCGATCCAAACTGAAACTTTAGCACTGTATGTTTATTGTACTTCTCACATACTTATGTCATGTTCTGATTTTGAATTTCCATTAAAATAATGCATTCAAAATCAGCACATGACACTTATTTCAAATAACCAAATTCGCTAGATTCTGTTATCATGGTAACGGATATTGACTTACAAGGAAATTTTTAAAAAAATTAGAATGACGTTTAGTATAATTATACAAATTTGATTCAGTATTTTTAGGGGGGATTAAGTAAAAGTTTTGAAACTTAGAGTTGTGCATACTTATTTTAGGTGAAAGAATGAAAATTTTAAAACAATCTGTAACTAAGATTTCTACTAATTATTCATTTTATAATAATAACAAGTCTGTTTATTTTGCATGAAATATATAAATAGTAAAATATCATGCTCTTTCACGGTTTTGATCAGATTTTTGCAATTTTTGTCGCCATGGTAACGGAAATTTGATTGAAATTCTGGCAAGAACAAAATTATCATGTATGTTTTCTAAATATAGATGTGTCTCTTCCATCAATCCTTTTAACTGTTGAAGTATTGAGTCGAAAAAAATGTGTTCTTACGTGAACATGTTCATTGAATTAACAAAATATGACTTTTTTGATGCGATAGGCTGATAATTCTGTAATAATCGACATCTCATTTTAAATGCAAAATTTCAAAGGTTTACTTTGTGTAAACTTTTATTAGGTGCTAAAATAAAAATTATTTGTTCAAAATACACGTTTCCCGACTGCTGATATCTAGACATTGTCAAAAATTATGGATTTTTATACAAATTCTCGTTTATAGTACATTTTGTTTTATTAGTTGCCACGGTAACCAATATTTAGCTTAAAAATAGTTTTTAATACTTTTGTAATTAAACAAAAGTAAAATTTATAATGGTTTCATAGTAATAAAATCTTTATAACATGAAGAAATTTGCGTCGAAATAGTGGTCTATTTTCTTCTTCAAATATAAATTTTGTATATAACTTTTGTTTACTTTTAAGAATTTAACCAGAAATACATGAAATTTGATGTTTTTTTTTTTTTTTTGTTTTTTTTTTTTTTGGGGGGGGGGGGCGGTGGGGAACAAACAAATTGATCTTTCTACAGTATATTTAAATGATGTCTAACCTCGATTTGTAAGCAAGAAAGTTTATTTCAAATATGCAGGAATCAAGATAAAAGCAGTGTTTTGGAAATCAAGCAAAAATGTGAAAAATCTCACACATTTGTGGTGTACATGCTTTGTTTATGTTGCCATGGTAACAGATATTTCGATTTTACCTACCTTAATGTTAAGTATGCTATATAGAAATACCAAATATATAGGGGTTGTTTATTTCTATTTTCACTGCAAATGTCCGAAATTTTGAATTGATAATATGGTTCATTTTTGGTAAATTTACAAAATTCCTATGCCAATTAAAGGGTTAAGAGGATGTGATAATTTTACACTGGATATAGGACGCTTAATGTTTCCACCATTTCCGCATTTCTCGGTAATGATACAAGCTATTTCTCTTTGAGACAGGCAGTCGGGAGATTTGTCCAGTGTCGGCAAGTAATAAATTCAATAAAATGTAAAAATAAAAGTTTACATTCTAAAAATTGTTAGTGGATATCCCGTTGATTTCGTTTGAAGTTATGTTAAACGGACATTGTCTCTTCTTTTTATCATAGTGAATCATATCTGGAACTTCATAACTATATCTTAGCTCGTCTCTTTATAATTTTAAGCCTATGGAACGCATAAATTCATATTTACCCTCCGTGTTTTAGTGGAAAAATCTTTAATTATAAGCGGCTCTTAATTGGCAGTTATACAGGTGCAAGTTTCATATCTGTCATGTACATTTTTTCCAAATTTGTATTTAAAATTTGTATTTTAATTCTATCATATATGGAAAATATTTAAATGCTTAGTTAACTTAACATAACAAGGAATATGCTTTTAATCGAGTGTTTTTTTTTTTTAAATTTCGCACAAAAAGGTCAGTGTTCTAGGAATTTTAAAAGAAACAAGAGTACTCTCAAAAAGTGACTTACACAAGTTAACTTTTTGCTTTGAATGAAAACAGAAAATTTACAATTTTTTATTTTATTGTTTTCAAACAAAAATTCATATAAACACATTTTAATGATAAATAAAATATTTACTAGTTTTTTTTAACAATACATAAATGAAGAAAGTAAAACGAAAAGTTCTTAATTTAAAATGTAATAGGTTATATCTTGCACGCGAGATTTACTTTGGAACTAATGATGATTATTTAAGAAGTGTTGTTTACTTTTAATACATAAGAAGTTAATGAAGGAGATGTCACCGAATAATGACAAACAGCCATGTGTATCACCAAACATATTGCGCATGCATGCATGCCTGAATGCATTTAAGGATCAAACAGAACCCTTAACTTCGTGAATAAAAAAATATATAATTAGTTTCACAAATGAGTAATGCTAAAATTGGTTTTCCTTTTGTAGGGCAGAGTGGCAAATGGTTTCGGTAAAATAACCACGCAAATAAATATATTCCTTAAAATCTTAATGGAATGAAAAATTATCACGATATTTCAAAATTAATTTTAGGAAAATGTGCGCAATGAATATTCTATCGCTGAGGAAATTTTGAAATAACGTAATATTATACAAAATCAAGTGGGTAGGAAGATGTCCAAATGACACAATAAATTAATTAATTTTTGATTTTTCACAATCCAAATGCCGAAATAAACATGATGAAAAAACCTTGATCGATTTAACATCCTATTGCCTTAACTTTTGATCAAATGTGTCGTTATATATCAATGCGTTGGTAAATGTCTGGCTATGAGTAATTCTAAATTTCTAAAGTGACGCTTTTATACCTGCTCAAAAAGGTCTAAAGAGTGCATAGACGTTGAAATTACCCCAAATCCAAAGTTCGAAAAACTGCTTGATTCTATAGTTATTCACTCGATGAGCCTACAACCACACCACTACAAATGTACTTCAGTATTCTTCAAAGACAAATGCTGTTAGAATTAAAAAACAAACAAAAAAATGGTTTGGCAATCGCTGTTAACGATTTCTTACTTTTTTCGTGGACATCACCTAAATTGACTGTGTCGGCCTTTAGAAGAAAATTACTGTGGAAAAAAAATAAGCATAATAATTTCTTAGTATTTAATATAAGTGTGTCAAAAGCCGTTTTTCTGAAATCTTGTTTGTCTCAATCCAAAAAGCTTTCTGAAGCATCAATTGACAAACAAAAACATGTTTAATTTAAGTTTTGGAACTAACCATTGAAAAGTAAAAGAAATATTGTTATTTCTTTCTTGAAAGTTTGTATTTAGTAAGAAAATGACAATTTTTAAACAGTCTTACAATTCTGTATTAGCGCAAGCTAACTGGATTTGGTTTTGTCTTTTCGAAACTCCATTTCACAATAACCTTGCTTTTTCGAACTAGCATCAAATCAAATTATACTGGAAATGTTTGTTCCGATTAAGGTACAGAAAGGATAAACGTGATGAGATGCCACTCGAAAAAACGCCTTAAGTGGTACGTCTTTAATACCATTATATAGCAATAAATATGCATTTTATCCAATTATGTATTATATTAGCTATATGATTTCCAATGAAAATGAGACCGGAGAGAAAATCTTCAGTAATCGAAAAACATATTTTGTTTGAATATTTGTAACAGTACTGTAATTTATTGGTAAATCTTTTTATATCATATTTGGAGAATCTTTATTTTTAACACAATTGATTGTCAAATTTATTAGGACATTAAAAATGGTCTTCAAAAAGAAAAAAAAACGGAACAGGTAAATTAATGCAAATGTATACATAATGGATTTATAAAGAAAATGATGTATATTCTTTACCATCCAAATATTTTTGATAATTCAGTTTTTAGACAGGGTGTTTCCAGAAAAATCTTTGCCTATAAATTTGACGTTCCAAGATATAAAATTGTTTTCTCTTTGAAGTTCAATAAATGTTTACAATTTGGTATCACTGTCAGTTAAACTTAAGAAAGTTGGAAAGTTGCAAAGACTGTACGCTGAAATTACAGTCGCTTTCATGTTTCCTAAGGTAACATATAGTTCTTGATTCGGCGACAAAGAAATTCCTTGAGGACGATAAATGCCGCTTTGAAATGTCAGTAAATAACGAATAAATTCTCCTTTTATTGTAAATACTGATATTTTATCATTGTAATGATCTGCAACAAGAATATTCCCACAAGAATCACATGCAACACCATAAGGGCATTTCAATTTTCCGTCTCCGACGTTTCCAAAAGACCGCAGAAAATCACCATTTTCATTGAAAATTTTAATACAGTTATCACCAGCATCAGAAACAATTATGTAACCTTGTTTGTTTACGGTTACATATCTAGGACAAGCAAAATTGTAAGCGTCTCCGACAACTTTCAAATATTTTCCTTCAGGTGTAAATATAAAAACTTTTGCCGAAATAGTATCTGTGATGATGAAATTTTCTTTCCTAGTTACAGCGACACCAGACGGACCTTTTAAAATATCCTGTCCAAAAACTTGTAAAATATCCCCGTCACGTGACAACACATACACCCCATTACTTTTTCGTGATGTCACAACAATGTTCCATTTGATGTAACAGTTGAAGATACTGGTTCCTTTATTTCACTTAGTTGATATGTCATGCAAGGACTAGTGTATATATGTTTGCGAAAAACCACGAGTCTACTGTTGATCATATCTGTTACAAGTATTCTGCCATTCCCGATATAAGAAACATCCGAAGCATTCTGAAACTGCCCAATACCGTTGCCTTTCCCGCCAAAACTGGCTTTATATTTAGCAAAAAAGTTTTCAATATCGATCGGTTTTTCTTCGTCAATCACTGGCATGTTGATTTAAATATTGTTTATGGAGTATAAAATATTAATCCAACATTTATTCTTTTCATCCAATTTATATCGTATTTCTAGACGTTGGTTTATTTTCTATCGTGTTTCTAACTGAACCTGAAATTGAAAATTATAACATTGACATTTCAAAGGTATGGTACAAATACTTACTGTGTTTTAGAATTATACAGTAAAATAGAATGAACATCAACACTGAATCGATCTTTTCTATGAAAAATATATAACATTTTAATGAGCCATTTCTGTTAATTTTTGCTTCCATAAAATTAGTAAGGACAAAATTGATGAAACACTTACGACGGTTCGAAAGTAAATATAAGCACACGATTTGTGCATCATATCATTAAACAACGTTCTTTTGAACTTGATTTAAAATACGTGATTATTTCCGAGTTAATTGAATTTTCAATAAAGTCCTAGATATTCTTTAGTGGCTCTATTAAAAATTCGAGGCAGGAGTACAAGACATGCATTGCAAGAAAACCATTACCTCATAAATACTTCGTAAATAATTTCACTGAAATGCACTGTGTTAATTTGCATCTTCTACTTAAGTAATGCACCGTTTCTGGACAATCTAATAAAGAACCAATCATCGATAGATTGTTGAGAGATGTTTACGACAATGCCCTTCAGATAATTGATTTATACACGGGCATTTCCTTAATTACCTTCAATAAATTCTTAATAAAAACCACCTGGCCATATTTTTTAAATAAATTTCATAGTTAAAGACGGACCTAAATAAGTTAATTACAACAGGAAGACGTCGTTCACTATATTTTTTTCTAAAAAAAATTGCAATAACTAATTAAAAGTATAAATAAATCTCTTTTTTTAATTTCTGTAGATATTATATACAGTAGAACTTAGATAACTCGAAGTGCTCGGGACTGGGCTGGGGACTTCGAGTTATCGGGGTGTTCGAGTTATCGAAGTTGAAGGATGATGTCCAAGAATGACCGGTCTCACCTTAATATATGTTTCCGCTACAGAAATCTTGATGTTTTAAACAGTTACCTGTACTCGAATGGAAAAAAGTAAAAGATAATTTTTAAAGAAAATATAATGAATAATTTTTAAAGAATTGATATTGACGGTAAAAGCGTGCGAAACGTGTTATTTTATTTCAAGATCATGATATATACGAACAACGAAATCGGAAATCAGATATATGTACATGTTTATCAAAATGCTTAATTTTTACATTCGTTGGACAATACGAACAGAAAGTAAATGGAATTATAAAGCAGTGCAATAAGTTATTTAAGATTTTAATGGAGTCGTGAGTACAACTGAGTTAGTCGTTTTAATTAAGCTTGGAGAACTTAAGTCAAAAGTAATCGACCGCGGCATATTAATTGGTTTCTTTTATTAGAGTAGGGGATCAGCGTTCATGTTAGGCTTAAGTGTCCGTGACGGTACTGAATATTAATCCGTTAATTGATACTAATTTATATGATAGATAACAAGAACTACTCGGTTGATTTCTCTACTATAACGGTAGCCTTATAACCGATATGTGATTTCTCCATTGATCATACAATGTTACAAAAAACTCGAGTTTTTGAAGTTTATTTTAATAGATTTTTAAACTACAGACCAAATTTTTACTTCGAGTTATCGGGGGTATTCGAATTATAGAAGTTTGAGTTATCGAAGTTTTTCTAATATAGTTTATATAGAAAACCGGTCGGGACAAAATAAAGACTTCGAGTTATCCGTGGTATTCGAGATATCGAAGTTTGAGTTATCGAAGTTCTACTGTACAATTATTACGATATGAACATCATTAATATAAATCTTTTCAAAGACAAATGTTGTAACTGCATAAGAATACTAAAATTGGTATTTTTTTAATTTAATAATTTTTAGCTCACCTGAGCTGATAGCTCAGATGAGCTTTTGCTATCCATCTTCGTTCGTCGTGCGTCGTGCGTCGTGCGTCGTCCGTCGTGCGTAAACTTTTTATTTTTTAAACTTCTCCAAAACCACTGGGCAAAATTTAATGAAACTTGGTAACCATCAAGCCTGGGTGAAGCCCTTTCAGATTTGCACAAATGAAGGAGTTATGTCCCCTTGGGGTCCCATAAAGGGGTAAATAGTGAAAAAATTTAAAAAACTTCTCCTCTGAATCTACAAGAGATATACCTTAGTTATTTCATTTATAACATCCTTAGGTCATTTAGTTTCAGATTTGCACGAATGGTAGCAATGGGGCTCAAAATGGGGAAATTGTAAGGCACTGAATGGGGAAATTGCTAAAAATTATGTATTTGTCACTATATCTTGAAAACTATAACCTTTTTGTATAAGCATGTATATTAGAATATTGTAGGTATTGACATGACGACCATTTTGCTATATGGTATAAGGTCATATGTTGAAACATCAAGGTCACAGCTGCAAAATAAGACTTAAATTGCTAATTATCTTTGAAAACTATAAACTTTTTGTATAAGCATGTATATTTAAACATTTTAGGTATTGATATGACGATCATTTTGATATATAGATCAAGGTCATATGTTGAAAGGTCAAGGTCACAGCTGCAGAAGAAGACCTAAACTGCTAATTATCCTGAAAAATATTAACTTTTTGTATAGGCATGCATATATAAATATTGTAGGTATTGACATGCCGATCATATTGATATATGGTTCAAGGTTATATGTTCAAAGGTCAAGGTCATATCAACATAGGAATACTAAAATTATAAATTATCTTGAAAGCTATTAATTTCATGCATAGGCATGTATATTAAAATATTGTAGGTATTGAAATGACAATCATATATGGTTCGAGGTCATATATGTTCAAAGGACATAGCTGCATAAGTATATTGAAATTTGTAAATGATTTGGAAATTATTCATTGCACTTCAATTACTTTTTGCATATTATATAAGCTACTTATAAATGAAATGTGAGTGGATATACTTCTGATTAAGTTTTATGGGAGTTCTTAACTTGGGTAAACTTTTAAAGTTTTTGTACTTAATATATTGTCTATTGCACTTTGCAAACAATATTGGACATATCTTCATTTTGCACGTTAATTTCAATTTTAACAATTTCCTTAAATGTACCTTCAAAAAATCAAGGTCATATTTTCAAAAAGAGGTTAATGTCTTGACCTTTGACATTACGTAAGGATTTTTAGTATTCTGATGGTTAAGTATTCCAAAACAATAAAAAAAATATTTTGCCATACATCACAGAATAGTAAACTAGTTATTAGTCAATTTTTCAATCTGTTTAATGCCATAAGCACATATTAATTTCTATTTCACTAAATTTTGCCGATAAATATTCTGCAGCTCATATTTTATCACTTATCTCGCTTTACCACTATGGTAGCTCAGTTGGTAGAGTGCTTGCTTCGTATGTGGGAGGTCGAGAATTCGAACCCCGGCCGGCCAAGACTTGAAAACCAGTAGTGACTGTTCTTTTGCCAAGCACTCAGCATTTAGAAATTAAAGTCAAGGGGTCCTTCGGGTGATACCTTAAAAACCGATGCCCCGTGTCACGGCAGGCATGGCACGTTAAAGAACCCTCCCTGAACATTGCCCTTAGCGCACTGCAAATGTCAAAATCTCTGCCCCTTCATCTATAGCTGGTGGATTCTCGATATTAGTGACTGGTACGTAAAACACCATTCAATCAATCAATCAACTAATCTGGCTTGATCAAAAATTGTCGTGACCTTCAGATTATTTTTAGGTTAATGTCTCTCTTGAACATTTTTATTCCGAATGTTGTTTTAGATATAAGACAGTTTTATGACATTGAACATTCTTAAAATACTTAATGATAATCTACAACTATTACAATTATGCATTCTTATTAAATTAATCAATTCAGTATATTTAAATTTGTATATAGTTCCTTGTTAATAATCATATACTAATAATTTGATACCTTTTTCTTTGTCACGTGATAGGCTTTATCTATACATTTGTGATTTGTTAAACTTGCATTGTCTGATAATGTAAAATGTCATGCATTTTATAAATTCTTTCTTGATAATTAAGTTGTTATTGTGATATTTACAAAATCATTTGTTTCACTTATAAGAATGTCAGAGGCTTCTACTTTCTTGCTTTAGAATGTACGTACTATACTTAGGAGTATTGAAAATATCATAGTGGCGAATTGGACTATTATCTCTAACAAACCGAAGATAAAGAGATATTCGAATTCTCATCTTTAAAAAATTCTATTTTAAATTATTCATTTTCATTATTTATATTTATTTTTATTGGTATATGTAGTGTGAAAATTAGTTTTGTTAAAAAGCGCTTAAGCCGAGCCCATTTTTTCTCTTAGAAATTATAAGGATATCACTTATACACTATTCTCCATTTGGTTTGTATACTTACTTGGTTCCTTGCTCCTATACAACCATTGTAAATGTACTTATGTTTGTCGAAGCGTTTTGACTGTAAGTTTAAGTTCACAAAAGCTTAAATGTATCTATGTTTCGCTTATAAAACTGCTAAATATCAACGGCTAAATTTGTCCTGTTCCTTTCTAAGGAAAAACCGTAACAGACCAGATGGGCATCTCCAATACGATCTTGGATGATACGTTATTGGTTTTTTTTACGCTATCGTTAGGTTCAATAAGAATAAAACAAAACTGGTCATAAAATGCTTGAATTTAAACACGCACACACGCACATACACACACACACACGCCTCAAATGACAACTACTATATATATATATATATATATATATATATATATATATATATATATATATATATATATATATATATATATATGCGTTTTAGTTTTTTCTCAATGTATGGTGGCTTATTTCTTACATCGACATAATTTTAGTCGACATTAAATTATCTCAACATATCGACTTAATATCTTGACAAGTCAAAATATCTCGAACAGTTGTGATACAAAAATAGAAAGTTGAGATTAATAACACGACATACTGCGATACTTATGTTCAAATACAAAATATCGAGATAATTATTACGACTTGTAAACATAAGTATCGCGGCATGTCTTGTGTATATCTGATTAAATTAAAATGTTATTGAGTTTTAGTCACAGTTGCACAGACGGTATTTGTTTGATGTACACTACAATTAGTAAAGACATTTATATTTGTTTTTTCCTCTTTAATTGATTCATGTTTAAATAGTTATATTACCTAGCAAAATTTGACCGTGATCTGTTTTTAAATTATTAAAAAAAAAAAAACGTGCTTGTTGCCTAGCGAGTCGCGTGTTTTTTATATCAAATTGTTTATCTTAAATTAAAATACAACTTTTTCATTCCACGTGAAAAAATATCGGCTGAAAAAACTGGACATTGTTTTTATTGACTACATTAAAAACCGGGAAAAAAAGACTTAAAATTGTTGTGCTCCAGGCTGTTCACATCAAGGAGATATTTCAATTTGTATTTAAAAAAAAAAGATTTACAATCTTGATACTTAAATTTTAACTGACCATAATTTAAATTTCCCTCTGAAAGGATTATTATAAAATATTTTCCCACTGAAAGAATAATTCATAAAAATTATGTTGCAAATTTTAATTCTGAAACAGCTATTTTTTTTTTTTTTCAAAATTTTGAATGTATCTCAAACAGATTCAGAAAAAATATGCATTTAATTGCAAATGTATACAGTGTAGTTATAAACATTTGATGAATCTTGATGTATTCTGTATTCATCTTTCTAGAAAATTTGACTGTTTGTTAAGATTTTTTTTTTTTTTTTGACAGTCTGATACCAATAAGAATAGTGCTACACAAATTTAATATTGTTTCTTTCATAATACGAAATTTAGAGGCTGCAGTGACCAAGTGGTTAAGATGCAAGTCTACAAATCCAAGGTCTATCACACACAAAAATAATAATAACTATTAGTATAAAAAGTGATTTAGAAATCGCTTTGATTAGAACTTTTTTAATGAGTGAAATCACGATATCTTCAGAATCTATGCAACAACTGGTCAAAAAAATTCTCATGAGAAAGTTTATTTTGATATTTTCTTTATGTTGAATGTATTTACATAATAATCTAACATACGATAAATAAAAAGATTATCAATAATCTAATAATATCTGTTTATCAGACACATTCCATCACCTGTATTAATCAAGATAAAATTACTTTTGGTTAAATTTAAATTTAAATCTACAACATTTACTTTATATAAAAATATTATTATAAAATCATTTAAATTATTTAATAAATTTAAATTTCCTTCAATTTCTAGTACCATTCACACGAAAAAAGTTTAACAAATTCTGAACGCTGGCGAACCGACATGTTTTTAATTTTTCAAATATAATTTTTTCACTAAAATGATTTTTTTAAATTAATTTCAGTCGTATAAAAAATTTTTAAGTCAGATGTTATTATAAATTTCATTAAAACTGACGAAAAACGAACAATATCGCACTACAGTAGATAAACAAAATTGCACTCGTACTATATAAATTTTGCTTTGCCGAGCACCCCACCCCGACCCCCCGCCAAGCCTCTCCCCCACCCCCCAACGAGACGTCAACGGGATTTCGGACAAAGCGAGATATCCCGTTTTTTTCTGTCTGTACAAATAAAAACAGAGTTAATTTGTCATTTATCTTGCATATAGTTTTTTTTAAATTGATGTTTATTCACCTGTGTTTACTAGATGAAAAAATTGGTAAAAAGATTTACCGAAAACATTTCGAAGAATAAAAAAGAGTCAATTCAAACTAGATATAGCCATTTTGTAAAATACTTTTGATCTTCATAAAGAATTGTTGATTGAAATGATAGTTCGGGCGGTAAGGTATGTTAAGTAAAACTACGAAAAACCTAGTCAGCTGCGCAGTTTTTTTGTGTATTCTACAAAATTACACTGTGCATTATTTTGAAAATAACCACTGCGACTGTTTAATACAGCAAACGGTTGTGACGATTAGAAAAAGTTTTGCCCTGTCTATGTCAATACATAATTTTATAGAATATAGGTTTATAGGGGAAAAATTCAAACATGTAAACATCCTTACCTTTAGACCGAAAGCCGTGTCTGCTGAACTACTTGAAGCAAAATCATGTTATGTTATATAAATCACGTACAACTTGTACTGTGTGTAACTAACAAGTGGCATATTACATAACATTCCAGATTCTTCTTTTTTATCATTGTATTGCGATATTATTGATGAGTTAATTATAAAACGTTATGCACATGCGCAAAGCAATTACAACAAATATTACCTATAACCTTATAAACGATTTTTCTTTGGAATATTTCACAATATTATGGCATTTTATATTTGAAAGCATGAAGATATACAGAGATGATATCGAATAAATAACCTTTTAATTAGTAACACGTGGCTTGTACAAATCATGAATAGACATAAGAAGCGACATCAGGCATTCTTAGAAAGTACGAACTTAAAAGAATAAAATGGTCCATGGGCCTTAACGCTCACCTGAGGATATGTCCCAAATTACAAATAACTGCGATTACTGAAACTTTCTAAGTTTTCCCAAATTTTGAAATGCAACAATACTTAATCAGACTGAACATTTAGTCACAGTTCATTTATAAATAGCTATAAACGCATGTAGTAAATAAAGTACAATGAATAATTTCCAGATGATTAATTATTTCAGTATAGTTATGCATTTATGACTTTGACCTTTAAAGCAACAACTAAATTATCGTATTATTTTTACCTGTAATATTCAAATATACATGCCCATGCAAAAAACTTTATTGTTCCAAAGATAATGAACAATTTTAGTTTTCTTTAGCAGCTATAACCTTGACCTTTGAAAATATGACTCATATATACAATATTTACATATACATGCTTTTAAAAAAAGTCAAAAGTTTTCCAGAGATCAAACACTTTTAATCTTCTTGTGCAGCTATGATCTTGAATATTGAACCTTTTACCTTAAAACAAACAACAAAATATGTCATATTAATACTTGCAATATTCTAATATAAAGGCCTATACCAAAAGAACAATTATTATGATGATTCAAAATTTTAGTGTTCTTTAGCAGTAGTAATATTGACCTTTAAACCCATTATCTTAAACCATTAATTAAAATGATCATTATTTAAATACCTACAATATTCTAATATACATCCCTATACTGAAAGTTGACAGGTGTAAAGATACTGTAAAATCACAAATATTCACGGAGGATTAAATTTCGTTATTTTCGTGGGTTACTGAAAACCACGAAATTAAATGTCATTGAAAATTTTTAATTTCTATTGCCCTCAATTGGATTTATTTTCACAAAACTGAATTCCACGAAAATTTCTACCAATAGAATTTTTTAAAAATGCATAACAACGAAATTTTAACCCAACGAATATTAATGATTCTACAGTAGTTAACAATATCAATCTTCTAAAGCAGTTATGACCTTGACCTTTGAACCTATGACCTTGAACCAATATAAAAATGATTGTCATATCAATGCTTACAATATTTTAATATACATGTCTATACAAAAAAGTTTATAGTTTTTAAGATAATTAACAATTTCATATTTCTTACACAACTATAACCTTGACCTTGGGACCAATGGCTTTAAGCCATATATCAAAATGATCATCATATCAATACCTACAATATTCTAATATACATGCCTATACAAAAAGTTAATAGTTTTCAAGTTTATTCTAAATTTTAGTATTTTCAAAGCAAAAAATATTACAGTCAAACTTCGGTTATTCGAACTTCTATTATTCGAATACCTTAGGTTATTCGAAGTTCTCCGTAGGTCCCGACCGCCCGGCACTATAACTTCTTATTAAAAAACTTCGCTTATTCGAACTTCGTAATTCGAATACCCGCGATTATTCGAACCTAATTTGAGTCCTAAGTTAGACTTTTCAGTAGAAATATACCCCCAAAAATTCGAAAGTTAGACTTTTCAGTAGAAATATACCCCCAAAAATTCGAAGTTGACATTTTTATTCATTTCTAAAACGAAACAACTCTCATCTGTACAATTTAATACAAACAAGTATGGTTTCACCTTTACCCGTTTATGTTACCCAAGCGTAACTGATGGTCATTTTGTAGACATGCGTACGCCATGTATTGTCCATCGTAAGCCATGTTGATAATTCATCGTAATTAATCAATCAAACAGTAATTATAATCCCAGGTAATAGAAAATGAGCTGCACGTGAGTAGCGATACTCAAGTAAACGATAAAAATAATTCTGTTGACCACGGTTACCATCATAAAATTTAAAAAAAAAAAAAAAAAAAAAAAAAAAAAAAAAAAAAAAAAAAAAAAAAAAAAGGCGTCTGAATATTAATTTGATATTTTATATAGCCTAGTCGGGGAATTAAAAAAAATCATTATTTTGTAATAAAGTTGACAGAGACAGTTTTTCGCCTTATTCATATTTCAATTCTAGAAACTTTATAGACCTGTTCCGTTTCCTTTCGTTTAAAATTCTGTAAAATCATAAAAACGTGTATTGCGTGCATAAAAAGCATGGTGTACTTTCTCTGGATGGCTGTTGTTACTGTGTCGTATGTATTACCATGCATGTTTGATTTTGTACCAGATGGTATTAATTTTTTATTTTTATAGAAATAAAATTAATATTTCTGTTTTTATTAAATTAATCATGATAGGTCATGACATTATTCATTATAGACTGACACCGATAAAACACTTTCAATGTGCAATAGAATACCGTTGTATCTTAAGATAACGTACGGTAGATCGAGGTTTGAAGTTTCAAATTTACTTATTCGATTATTCGAACCCCCCGATTATTCGAACCTAAAATGAAGACCTTTAAACTTCGAATAATCGAAGTTTGACTGTATTTCAGGGGCAACAGTTTCTAAATAGATTAACATATTTTTACAAATCTTAGTACCTTGTTAGATTTTGTCATGCTGAATATTTTTGTTACGTATTGTTTTGATCTATATCTTAATGTTTTCAAGGATATAGCCTTAAACTGCAAAAATCACATACTAGGACATGACATTGATCGTTGACCTTTACCCAATTTGAAAGATCATTTTAAGAAAATATAAAACGTGTAACCTAATGTCATTATCTGTTGAAATACTCAATTTATAACGATTTGAAACTATTTTACGATATTTTCAAAATTAAACGCAAAAACGTGAAACTTATTTTTTTATATATAAATTATATACTTAAGACTTAAGAGAAACTGAAAATAAAATAAGTTTTTGTCTACCTCTTTTGGTTTCAAAGAATAGATCTTTAAAAGTTTTTTTTTTTAATGTAGGTAACAGTGATCTACTTTATACAGCTACGCAACCAAAAGTAAAAAATTTGAAAAACCCACCCCCCCCCCCGCCCCAATGACCCTTCATGTGAAGGAAATTTAATAAATATGGGCTTATTAATATCAGTTCTGGGAAGATGCCGGAAATGTGAGTTACAGACGCACACACACAAACGGACATTCGGACACACGCTGCTGCATTAACTAAGCTCACTTGGCCTATAGGTGTGTGTGTGTGTGTGTGTGTGTGTGTGTGTGTGTGTGTGTTTTAATTCTTACTACGCATTTTGGATGGATTTAACGATAAAGGATCAGAATACTTATATGCCAAAATATGATTGAATAAGAAAATGACCAGTTCAGTAGTGGTTAACTGCACTAATAGATGATCTGCTTGCATTGCAAAAGAACTCAAAAGTTAATTAAAAAATCTATTTTTCAAAATTACAGTTTAAAACTGGATTTAAAATGCTTCGTGACTTTGCGTTTACCATATTTGGCAAATTTATTAAATTGATAAATTTTAAAATTAAAACCAAGATATTGCCAATTTTTTGCTCATCAATAATCAATGAAAATAATATATTTTATAAGAGTAATGGGAAATTGATTCATAAATTTATGATATATTTCTTACAAATTCAACGAAAGCTTATAAGGAACCAATTTATAGATAATTAATATTTCCAAGTGTTGCTTCGTTTTAACCATTGGTTTTTCTGGTATAACATAAAACTGGAAAGTTACTCATCAAATTCAACAAGGGTGTCTTATTTTGTTTAAAGTTTTGAATTGTTAATTTTCTAATCTCGATTCTATAATGGTAAATGTTTTTCAATGATAATTTCTTGACAAAAAAGCATTTTAATAATAAGTGTTAGGTTCTTATTTTGAATTTTTTTAAATAACGCGTTCAAAAGTTGCAAGCGACAATGAATTGTAATGTGTTACATTGGGATGCGATATTTCAGAGAACTTTGGAAGGAGCACATGAAATAAGTGTGAAAGTCTTGTCTTTGCAAACTACTTAATTTTAACTTATAAAATATATTTTTACAAAAGGTTTTTTACCAATCAACAGAATAGATTTTTAAGACGAAATTAAACTTATATATATATATATATATATATATATATATATATATATATATATATATATATATATATATATATATATATATATGCAATGTCTATACAAACCTTATAAACCAAAAAAGCAAGACACAACACAATACAAGTAGCTTCATAAAGAGGAAAGAGGCAGCAAAAATATTACAAGATACTGGTAATGGTACCACTGTTTATAAAACTACAAACTTTGGACAGACAATTCAACAAGTTGTAGTAAAATTAGAATGCTCAAAGTCGTCACAATAATAAAATAATCAGTGTTCTGTAAAACACGACTGTAATAGATGATGTAATGAAAAATTATGTTCTTGAGGAAGAAAATGAATAATTGAAAACTATAACAAATATGTAAATGAAGAAAACGAAACAGAACTTAGTTAAAGTCTACACGTGCCGATCACGTTTGTATGAAGGTGGTTTTAGCAACAACAAGAAAATTATTGTTGTGGTAATTGTTGTCAATTTTTTTATCACAAACAGATGTCTAATGTTATGAAAACACTCTACATAATACATACCACGATTTCTATGGCGGTTTTTGTTGTCATTTGATGTTGTGCCATATTACATGTTTCATTCGCTGTTACAAATACATGTTTTCAAGCAAAAATATTTCATTCTGTTGGTTAATCGATCGAAGCAAAGATAAATTCTTCACTCACTACCTAACAAAATCTATAAGATTTCCGTTTGATTCTCGTGTTTGTATAAACAAAACGTGGTTAGTAAAATACAATAAAATCGCGACAGTGTATTATTTTATTGAAACGATAATTGGTTATAAAAAAAACCTCAGAAAAATTAAGCAAACTTTTACAGTTGTTGATTTAAAGCATATAACACTATTATCGATGTTGGCTTTTTTTTACAAGTGAAGAACAAATATTGTTTAAATATCAGAATTATTATTATTATTATTATTAGAATAGTGAATATTAATTTTATTGAACGAGAAAATTTCGGATCTAAAGTCTTACAGAAAAAGTTATATATATATATATATATATATATATATATATATATATATATATATATATATATATATATATATATATATATATATATATATATATTAACTTAAACACTTTTAATTGTGCAATGGTATTACAACCTTTTTATAGGTCAATGGCTTTTTTATTGTTGTTATAATTAATTAATATATATATATATATATATATATATATATATATATATATATATATATATATATATATATATATAATGCGTAATAATATAACTGTTTCGCATTTTCTTAACTTTCAAGCATTTTAACCTAAAATCAACGAAACCGCTAAGTTATTGATTTTAATATTTCATTAAATGAATTTGTAAAACTAATTTGTGAAAGTTTTTTTTTCTTCTTCTCAAAATCTTAACTCTACAACATTGTTAAAACCATATTTACAACGTTACAGAACGAAATCTAAAGCCATTCCTGTATTCATTTTTATGAAATAAACAATTAATAGCATTCTTAAAATTTCTACACTTAATCCAAAATAATCAAACATAACAATTCCGTTAAATAAATGTGTGTTTAACTAACACATTTTAATAACCTCGTTGGTTTAGGGATCACAATGACTCCCGCAAAGGTTCAAGTCCCGCTCGACCAGATAATAGTGTAAAAAGGTTTGTCAGTTCAATTTACAAAGGGTAGTGGTTTTCTCAGGGTATTCCGGTTTCCTCAACCATACCATAACTGACCGCCTCGTTATCAGTGACAGAACCTTGACTCGGGCGTTACACATCATTACTTCATTGCACTCTATCCAACAGAATAAATAAAAAAAAATTGTAACACAATTTTATAAAAATTTGGTGGGTTTTTTTTACCAAACAATAATTATTCAACAATCCAAATTAATTAAGCTAGTCATACAGACGCAAGTAAAGAATCATTAAAAGGATGAAATGCATTTGCATATTAATGAATAAAAATAAAAGCTATCATTTTTAACAAAATTCTAGCTCTGTTACCCAAAATTGATCAGCTTTGCGACATTATTCAAATTACGTAAATAACTACATTGAAGGATTATTATCTGAATATTAAATAACTGAAAATAAGTTCCAGAAATGCAGTTTTCTCTTCAAATCTGCTGTTTTTAATGCCTTTATATATATATATATATATATATATATATATATATATATATATATATATATATATATATATATATATATATATATATATATATATATATATATATATTAGATTCCACTTATTTGCATACCGGTTGATTGCATATTTCGCATTTCTTAAACCCACACATGGAACTGCGGTGCTGGGTGTTTTAAACAAAGATTAAATAAAACCAAAAGTTTTTTTTTTTAAATTCTTGATTTTATTAACATGGTTAAGGAATGTGTATACATGCGACTGTTATCCCAGAGCAAGTTTGGTAACGCGTATTTAAGGTTCTTTCAGTGTAAACTTAATAAATCATACCTCAATCAAATGCTTTAATTTCCTCTGTAAGATAAAATGTCTCCACTCAAGTAATCTGCAGTCATAAATGATGGTCGTGATGACAGCAGCGAATTTGAGTTTTGTGAATCTGAAGGCGCATCATATCATTTCTGGATATGTTACGCTGATGATAGGGAAATGTCTCCACTCAAGTACAGGAACATCAACGGTTTGCTACCAGCTGGAACCACTTTTTTCGGCTTCTGTGAGATAATGTATTGTTGGTAGTGGTAACAACGTGTTATTGATTGATATTTTTCTACGGGTTAACATTTCCGCTTCGAACTCGAGTGCCTCATTTTTGTCCAAACATATCTTGCCCCTCCCTCAGCTTGAAGCCATCGTCATTGATATTTTAAAGCACAGTCGCGGGCAATTAGTGTGAGTTGTACCGCTCCGATATGTTTGTATGTTTGCAAGCTCCGTTTGAAATTAATTTAAATATATTACAATTATTCCTAAAATAATTGTTCAATAAACATTTAAAATATAACTTTGTATAAAATAAATAACAACATAAGACATCTTTCAATGGAATTCACCAGTGTACCATGTGATACCTCATAGCGTTTATGCGGGACAATTATTTCTATTGGCAATAGAATTGCATAAAGTGACGTTTTCCCGTAATAACGACGTTTTTTTCGGGAATATTTGACGTAATCGTTATCCAATTCATTCCGCACAAACATTAATAGGTATTGAGCACGTGGTACACTGGCGAGTTCCATTACTTTACACAAAATCTCTTTGAATGTTAATTTTATCAGGCATCGTGTATATATATATATATATATATATATATATATATATATATATATATATATATATATATATATATATATATATATATATATATATATATTCGACCTATGTTGAGGATGTCAACAATGAGGACCTATAGACTGGTATGTCTTGCGAGACAAAAATGCATATTTTAAAAGTTTTTTTTTTTTTTTTTTTTTTTTTTTTTTTTTTTTTTTTTTTTTTTTTTGTAGTATTGTAAACTAAACAGCTTGTTTTTAGCCTTGTATTATGACAGTAGTATATATGTTTATATAGTAGATGGGTTATTTTGTTATTTTAAATAGAAGGAAATGTTCAATTGAAAACGTGTACTTGGTAACAACAAACACAACCAAGATAATGAAACAACACAATTAAATGATTAAACAACAAAACAAAAAAAAAAAAAAACAGGTGAAGAAAAAGCATATATTTTGATCTTTGATTTAAAATTCCCAACTTTAGACAGACACTTGACTATTTGCTATTGGTGTGGTTAATTAAGGTCTGAAACCATCCCTCTTAGTCTATAGTCATTTGACCATAAGCACGCACATTAAGATTTAAAATATTTACCGTATTTTACAAAACGATGTCAAGTCTATCGGCAAGTATACAAAAATATTCAAGAACATTGATAACTTAATCATACCGATGTATGTAAACAATAATTTTACATTAAGTTACTCGATTTTTGCATGGTATTTGCGATTGCATGACAATAAATGTATAGATTATTTGTTTGATAAGTAATAGAAAAGAATTATTTGTACAAATTTCTTATAAAAATAATGTCTTTAACATCTTTGTTAACTTCCAAAGCAAGTAACAAAAGGTTTCATAACTTTGCAATGTTAAAGTATTGTAAGCGAAATATTAAGCATTTTAATACGGGATTCAATTCAACCTGCTCTACATTTATAAAATAAAGAAGTGGAAAATAATTGGGAAAAGGTAATAAAAGAGAAAATGTCCTGAAAATGATTGATAAGCCAGAACAAAAGTGAAATACGCCCCAGTCATGATTCTTTCACTTATTTCGAGGCGGTCAGCTCTGGGAATGTGGTGGAAACGAGTGCCCGAAGAAAACGACAGACCTTCGGCAAGCTAACTGAAAAACTTTCTCACAGTGGGATTCGAACTCAGGCGGTAAGAGGCGCTGTGATCCGCAAGTGCGCGCTTCAGACCACTCGGTCATCGTGTTCTTATTTCTCTTTCTAGTTATTAATGGTTTTCAATGATAAATAATATAAATTAATAATTAATGGTTTTCAATGATAAATAATATAAATTAAATTTAATGGCGTTCCGTGGGGAGTTCATTTGGCCTGTGTGGTTTATATATATGCTTGTAGATTTAGACACACCAAGAGAGTGTAGTCAGAACTATCAGATATATTTTTCTTTAGCTGAGATCCTAAACAAATTAAGGCGACGAGTTGAGTTTAGTTGAGTAACGGTGTTTAACTTTCCAGTCAAGAATATTTCACTTCTATCGAAACGTCGCCAGCTATAGGCGAAAGTGCAGAAATTTTGCCCGTGCGTTGCACTGATGGCATTATACAGCAGTGTTCTTTATCGTGCAATGCCTGCCATGACACGGGACCTCGTTTATTTTAAGTTCCCATCCGAAAGAACCGTGACTTTCATTTCGTAATGCCGAGTGCTTGGAGAAAGAACAGTCACTTCCCACTTTCAAGTATTGGGTCAGACCCGACCGGGGTTTGAACCCACGACCTCCCACTTTACGGAGCGAGCACTCTACCAACTGAGCTACCGCAGTGGTTCATTTAGGCGACGACATAGCATCTGAAATCTTGAAATCATTAAAAACAACAACGCCACAAGAAGAAAAATCACATGTCAATATGTTCAACATTTCCAAGAAATAAATACTCCTCTTTGCCAATTTATTCATTTATTTATTTATTTATTTTTTAAATTCATTTTTTATTTATTTACCTTTTTTATCTTATTTTATTTCATTTCATTTTATTTTATTTTATTTTATTTTATTTATTTATTTTATTTCATTTTATTTTATTTTTATTTTTATTTAATTTTATTTTATTCAATTTTATTTTATTTATTCATTTTATTTTATTTTATTTTATTTTATTTTATTTTATTTTATTTTATTTTATTTTATTTTTATTTATTTTTATTTTATTTAATTTAATTTTATTTTATTTTATTTTATTCTATTTTATTTTATGTATTCATTTTATTTTACTTTATTTTATTTTATTTACAAACAAAAGTTTCATCTTGTTTAAGCAATCAGAATTGGTTTGGTAAAAACACATTTTTAGAAACCAATAATTGATTATATATTCGGCGGCCATGTTCAATGCATGTTGTGTGTGTAAAAATTTATTTCTTATTCTACTAACTGTTGATTCTGAGAGAGAGAGAGAGAGAGAGAGAGAGAGAGAGAGAGAGAGAGAGAGAGAGAGAGAGCAAAAAATCAATATTTTTTCTTCAGGGATGCTAAAAGTTTGCATACTGCTGTATTGCAATCAAGGCATAAACTAATTAAAATGTAAAATGAAAACCTATCTATTATGACCATTTACCTTGTTATTTCTTCTTATTGTGATAGCTTATTCTAGGTGATGTTTCATGGTCAGTTGTTTACTTGTTGCGTGATTTATCTTCAAAACAGATACCTAGGTAACACACACCAAATGAACTCCTTTCCGAACAAATTTGGCTGTTACAAAATGTAGTGAGTCACTATAGAAAATCTCTAACAAACGTTCTTACAACACATTTTAAAAAATACTTGATACAAGATATTACAAACGTCAGGTGAGCATGAGAAATTAATTATATCGTGCTTTAAACAAGGAAGTTAATTCATGACGTTTTGTAAGGGAAAGCTCTTAAAATATAAAATATAAAAAGACGGCATTTGCCATGTCACCTGACTAAAGTCGTCAATGGCAACTACATGTTCACTAACATACGTACGAACAATTGGGGGCAAGATGACCTGGAAAGAAAGGAGGTTGAGGGATGGCAAGCGACCATAATAACAAACATATATTTATATATAACACAAATACCTGTTAGATTTTGATGTGCCAGATCTGCACATTTCGGAAAATCATTCCTCATCAGTGACAATAGGGGCCGAAAAGTTTGATAGATAAAAAGAGAAGCCAAACAGTTGCAAATTAATGAATGTAAAGTTCCAAAATTATATAAATCCAAATCCAGCTAAGAAATGATTTGCATGAGGGAGGAATAACCTTAGTTTTAAATAAATTTCAAAGGTTAAGAAGGCTTAAAATTTTTCGTATCTTAGGGTTTAAAAAAACGTTAGTTGCATTAAACCCATTTTATAGGTTCTTTATATACATGCTGCAATTGTTATATCCGAATATGAAACTAATTTGAACTAAGCATAACAATGTACTTCAAGAAATTAAAATTAATTTTCTTTTAAAGCTGCATTTACTTTTCCTATACATAATACTTAAACGGCGCATTTTTCTTAACTATGCCTCTCATGAATAATGTTATACTTGGTTCCATGATAAAACATTTGCTTACGTTAAAATTCAAGGGAAAACCTACTGCAAGTTTGATTACCAAAGATGTTGTTTTAGAACATTAATCACGTGATTCTTTATCGAAAACGAGGCAACGTCAACAGAGACAGCAAATGGGTATGCGTTCAAGAACAATGCGGCCACAATGTCCTGCGTATCAAAGTCAAACTGCTGTTTTAACTTCTAGACAAACTTTTTTCTTGTCTCTCTGCAGAATGGTGTTTAATATAGCTTCTATATGTCTTTAAACATGAAAGTGACTCTCAAATGACGTTTTCGACGAACTGTCCTGACAAACAAAACTTCGTGGTGACATCATATTACCCAACTGCAAAAAGTACCAAAGTCAAAAATCTAGAAGTGTTGAAAAAATGTTCAAAATTATATTAATTATTTTTATCCTTTACTTTCAGTTCCAATTATTCATGAACACATCCATTGACCTATTTGTGCATTTTCATTTTGTATTGACCCACCGAATTTTAAATCTCCAATCAAATTGTAGATAGTAAAGTATCTATAATACATTAACATTTGAAATAGTTTAGAAACTTCTTTTTTCTTATTCTTATTTATTTCATTAGATAATTTTTATTCTACATCATTTTTATATTTTCCATAATCTACCAGAAGCAAGTTTAAAACAAATCAATTATCTTACAGCGTTTGATAAAAATTACTCTCATATTGCCAAGTAATGTTTTTGTTTACTTAATGTGATGTGTACTCTATGTACAACTTCTGTCAGGTTTATTAAGTCGACTTTTCTTTGCCAATAAAATTATTTATCTTTAAATGTTTGCCAAAACAAGAAATTGATATGAAACTCAAAATTGAAATTGAGATCCGTTCAAACCACGAATTACTTAGGTAAGATAAACAATAGAATCAAACTCATTAATATATATATCAATGTTTACAATGGTGATTTTTTTTAACTTTATCAAAAGAATAACTGTATCTGAAACCGGAGTATACGAAAGATATTTTAACAGATGACATTAACGGTTTTTTACTTTTTTAAAGAACTATTTATAGTAGTTTATGTAAATCTTCAATATTTCGAAACATTAAATTAACTACCAGGGGTGTTAGGTCAAAAATGGTTTTATTTTATCAAGTTAATTTTTATATAGTTAGAGATATGTGTGTATATTTTCAGAAAAAAATCTTATTTAAATTTAAATTGAATTATTTAAATTATTGAAAAAAGAAGAAAAGAAAGATTGTGTGATACAAGTATGCAAGAAATAAATGAACAAGAGTTAGTTCCCCTTGTCTCCACAACCATGCGTGCTTGATTAGGTAGAATGCAATAAATATTTTAACTGGGTAGCATATCCTTTCTCAATAATTGGATCCTCGGTGGCAAGTTGTTTAAAGTGCACGTTTTCTGATCAAAGCTCCTCTAACCGCTTTGGTCAAATCACACTCAGATTTTCGTAAGAGATAGTGTGTCAGTTCGCTTGCCGAAGGTTGATGGACAACTCGAGTTTCCCATCATCTCTAAACTGACCTCCTTGGTATAAGTAAGGGGATGTAGATTAGGACACTAGTCTAACACAATCCCTTGTAAATACGATGTTCCTTTAGGTAGGTGAAATAGTGATGAAGCTTGCCCACAATACGATTAAAAACTTATAAATTTTGTGAAAATTTTAATTTATAAATGATACACGATAGAATTTGGACGTTTTGCTCCATGTTAATGCTACCAAGATATTCCAATTACCTACAAAATACCAATTTTCATTATGCATATTCTGTTTTTTACGCAGATTGGTTTCTCTCCTATTTTCTGAACGTAAAAGTATAAAAATTCAATAAAGCAAGGGAAAATCGCGGAAGAGTTTTATTTGTGTAAATATAAATTACTCGATTCCGGAAATGTTTAAGTTTGGCGGAAGAATGATAGTTTTGTTGCTTCCTGCTTTTAAGCTATAAACAATCAGAATACAACGTGTAAAATATAAATACTGACTAAATCAAAATTCAATCACATGTCTTACCTGTAAAATTCCACTAAATAATTAGTTTTTCCGTGTTTGGATCAACAAAAGTTTCAGGTAAATATAAATCTTATCAGATTATTGACAACCAAGTTTTAAAATTAGAATTTGAATGGAAAGGTTAGTTTAAAGAGTAGATAAATGCTTTTGTTTTCGTCACTAATTTTTACGATGCATTTTTAACGCTTGCTTTCTGAATTTATTATTATTATTATTATTTATTATTTTTTTTTTTTGATTTATTGGTTCCATGTACTGTGTCTTTCTGTTCGAAGTCCTTTAAATTCTTCTCGTTTAATTGACTGCATTAGGTATACATGGGATGTATTGTAACTTAATTTTTGAAACAGAAAAGATGCAATTTCAATCGAAAAAAACCTTGTGCTTGACAATAGCTACAACGAAAAAATAAAGTTAACGACAGTAATATCCAAACTAGCGAAGTCAAAATTGGGAAAAGAAATTTTAAAAATTATTGACTTAAGACAGGTATTATGATAAATATCCAGGGGTTGTGTTTAAAAAGCTTAACCCATTAACATTTTATATGCTATGATAAAACGGATATTACGTTTATTGAAAAAAATTTAGGATATACAATCCGTTCATTACAGAAGTGTCATGTGCTGATTTTGAATTTCTAATAAAAAAAAATGCATTCAAAATCAGCATTGTTATGTGCTGATTTTGAATGCATTATTTTAATAGAAATTCAAAATCAGCACATGACAGAAGTAGTAATTTGGGAGTTAACCTTATTTGACACAATATCATTAATACGCTTTTTGGCGAGCATCAGATTTAACGTAATACGACACTCCATGTGTATAATGATGTGAAATTGTTAAGATGTGTGTCATTTATATATTCTTTTTTACAGAAAGATTTGTTTGAACTTGATACAAAATGGCAGACAAAAAAGCCGTTATCAAAAATGCTGACATGTCGGAGGAAATGCAACAAGATGCTGTTAATTGTGCCACTGAAGGCATGGAAAAATATAGTATTGAGAAAGACATTGCGGCTCACATAAAAAAAGAATTCGACAAAAAACATAATCCAACATGGCATTGCATTGTGGGAAGAAACTTTGGAAGCTACGTCACACATGAAACAAGACATTTTGTGTATTTTTACCTCGGACAAGTTGCCATTTTGCTTTTCAAATCCGGATGACGTCGTAATTTTCTTTTTTTTCAGGATCTGCACAACAGTACAAGGACTTGTCGAGGATATAAATGAAGTAATGACTTCAATAATGCCTTTTCTCTTGTTAAAAAAAACTATAAAAAAATTTTTCTTGCCAGCATAAGCATAACATTGTAAAATACCTAAGTTGTTGTATATATTATATTATATTGTTGAATGAGAACACAATCTTGGGTTTTATATATTTTTCGTCCTGGCTCCAGTTTCACAATCATTTACTTAATTGAGTGAAAAGGGAAAAATTTCAATGTCTCTTTTCAAGAACTCAAATTAGAGAATATTTCAATGTCTCTTTTCAAGACATTACACTGTTAAAATTGAATAACTTAGGTCATTTAAATTGTTTAATGTAAGTTTGTTAAACAAATCAAAACATTGTCTCATAATACTTAAAATTGAAAAAATAATGATGAGAGAAAAATGAGAATATTTGAATTTGAAGTGTACACTTAGTAGAGTGAATGATTGTGAAAATTGGACTAGTACCTTTATCCTGCTTCGGTAACTCGGGCGTTTACTTTTGTTTACAATGTGCACATGGTTGCATAACTAATAAAGTTGATAATTAATAGTTTATATTAACAAATCACTTTTAAATGTTAACGAGTATGTTGAAAAATAAATAAATGCACAGAATAAGTCTATTTATTCAGTTTTTCAACAGTTAAATGTGAATGTACAGTGTATCAAATATGCATTTATAAATAGTTGACGTATAATTATTGAATATGGAATCAATAGATGTACGTATTTATATACCTACATGTATATGTAGGCCTAATGGTACATGTGTCTTCTAAACACACACACACACACACACTTTTCATTACCTAACAATATAATGAATGAATGAATGAAAAAGAACCCATGAACCAATTCTTTTAAGAATGTCAATTCGGATCTTTTGTTGTCTTGTACACAATTTATTTATCAGTAAATATTTTACTTATAAATGTTCACTTGAATGTTTATTGTAAGAAAACTGTCTGCTTGTCAGAGATCGGAGATTTTTTTTCGGTTTCTTCAACTATCGAACACCTTGCTGAAGTGAAAGAATATTGACTGGAGCCTAAAATTCATTCCCCCTTTCTACTGGGATGTTTCATTGAGAGAGAGAGAGAGAGAGAGAGAGAGAGAGAGAGAGAGAGAGAGGTATATAATATGTTGAAAACCAGTATATATATATATATATATATATATATATATATATATATATATATATATATATATATATATATATATATATATATATATTATCTAAGGTTTTCTGACGTTTTTATCAGTTTATGCATACAAGACAGTTGATGTCAGGTATATGTTAAGTTTAAATAATGAAGGAAAACAAAGTTTATGTCTGAAAAAATCATGGATTAGTCATAAACATTGAAACTTAAAATATAAATAATGACATAGTAAAAATATATGTTAGCCAAGTTACTATAGAAACGTATATGTATGTATGTGTTACCTAATAAACATATATACATGATATACATGTACATTAAAACATCTAGGTCGAATGATAAAAAGTTGTATTTCTATGCCAATTTGTTTTCATCATGCCTGATGCAATTATAAAAATCATTTGTATAGTAATCCATTCATACCAAGGTGTCCTCTTTCAAGATAAGTGTTATACATTGATGTAGACAATCGCATGCTGAATACGTAGGTATTCACATTCTTTAACGATAGATTCAAATATGTAGTGAAGAAATCGTTATAAACGAATGCATCACTGGTTCACATAGAATTATGGGATGATAGACTAAAATATTAAACTTCTCATTTTATCCAATCATATACACTGTATCATCCAATAAAAAAGCATTTTACTGACATTATTATTTACATTACATAACGACCGAGTGTTTTCAGTTTCAATATACAGATATAGTGTGTGCTGACTTCGACACAAAAACGAGGTAATTATTTATGTTTTTATCAGAAATCTTTATTATTATTATTATTATCTACCAATGTATTTGCTATACAAATTAAAAATATTGACAAAATCTAACCTTGTAACACCATGTTCACTGCTTTCAACAGTTGCATCATCATTTTGTAAATGATAAGTACTTGTTCATGTTCTGTATTTCATCGAGAATTTAATCGAAAAAAATCCAAACAGACGGACGAAATAATCAACTTATAACTAGAGATCCAAGGCGGATGTCAATTTAAAGAACCATTTTTACGTTTTCTAACATGTTGATATACACTATATGCATAAGAAAGAAACCCAATTCCTTAGTGAAAGAAATATAATTGACAACAGTTATACCGACCTTAGAAAAGACCAGAACTTTTTGCGGGCCGAATGGTCTAAAGCACGAATAACACTGCCTCCAGTAAAAGAATCTTGATTTGTTATAAGTAAATGAATCCTGATTTGTTATAAGTAAAAAAAATCCCGATTTGTTATAAGTAAAAGAAACTTGATTTGTTATAAGTAAAAGAAACTTGATTTGTTATAAGTTGTTATAAGTAAAAGAATCCTGATATTATTTTACAGTGGTCTATTTACATGCGTATTCAAACGTCAAAATTAAAGCTTTACTTTACTGAACGTTTAACAAAAAGAACATCTTGTATAGGTTATGTATCACCATATGAAAAAGAATCGTTTAAAAATATTTTGATATTAAAATTCATAATGTTAGTTGAAAATGTGAGTAGGATAAGACACAACATGAGACGTTACATTACATTATGAAACGTAGTTTAAATAAATGTAAACAATATCCAGAGAAGGTATGAATCAGGACTCGACAACCTTCATAAGAATTTAGAATCGACCTTTATTATTAATGCAACTTGGAAAATATCTTTATTGTAATTTACTCTAGTTTCAAAGATTATACCTAACCAATAGTTAAAGAATCACCAATATTTTGTGCAGATCAAAAAATTAAAAAGAAAAAACAATTATGTTATGTGCCTAAAATTGAATTTTTGTTAATGCTGAAATTTAATGATTTTTTTATATTTACAGAATACTTAGTTTAATACAAAAAGAAAATTAGTTAAAATGTCTGAAAGGAAAGCTGTAATTAAGAATGCTGATATGTCTGAAGACATGCAGCAGGATTCCATTGATTGCGCAACAACAGCGTTAGAAAAATATAACATTGAAAAAGACATTGCGGCTTACATTAAGAAAGAATTTGACAAAAAGTACAATCCAACATGGCATTGTATTGTAGGAAGAAACTTCGGAAGTTACGTCACACATGAAACAAAGAATTTCATATATTTCTATTTGGGACAAGTTGCAATTTTATTGTTTAAATCTGGATGAATATATTTTATATATTGTATGCATTTTCTTACCGGAGGTATCTTAATTCCGTTGTTATAATATTGCTCTAGCAAGAGGGATGTCATGATATCCGTTCAATTATTAATTTTACATTCATAATAATTAAACTGTGGTCTAACTACGGATACCGAGCTTCACCATAGATTACTTTTGCAATATCTATGAATCGAAAAATTTAAGGTATAAGAAGGAAGAAATTAAAATCATTACAAACATGCAATACTGACCAAGGATGTAAATAACAAGAGATTAGTATCAATATTTAATTTATTTAGACAAATTGAATACAATGCTATTTCAGAGTATGCGGACGTACTTATCTTGGATTTCTATAGGAAGACGCAGTTATTGTTATACTTTTTCAATAAATACCATATTTTATTGTTTCGCTTTCTTTTCTTTGTTAAATCTTTAATTTTGAATATATTCTTTTAATACACAAATTAGTTATAATAATTTCAATGAAGCTATAGTTTTATTTCTATATTATAAATGTACACGGTAAGCAAAAGCAACATTTAATTATTAAATGAATCGTTTGAGTGTCCTGATATATATATATATATATATATATATATATATATATATATATATATATATATATATATATATATATATATATACCATTTAGCAAAATTTTCAGCTGTCTTAATTTTTGAAAATTATTTATAACAAAGGTATGTTCCCTCACGCAAAGCATCTTTAGCTGGATTTGGATTCATATCATTTTGGAAATTTGGATTCATTCATTTTCAACTATTTGGTGTATGTTTTTTAATCTATCAAACTTTTCATACTTATATGAAATATGTGCGTTCATGTTGGGTCAGTAGTGAGACCGACCGTGACGATTAGCCTTTTTTATACGTATACCCTGATTCATCAAAATTACACACAAGCATGTAGAAGATCATGGTTTATCAAGGTATCCTACTTCATTTTAATTGTACAAAATAGCCTCTTTAGCTTATTTTATTTCATTATGCCTGGCAAAAAAAATTTACTTGTCAACATTTGACAAAATTGTTTTTTTTTTATTAAAATCCCGTGCCATATATGTAATTTTTTTTTTTTTGACGATTTATTCAGCTGTTCTTACTTTCAGTAAAAACAACAATGGTTATTGAAAACGAGCAAAAAAAACCAACAAAACATGTCAGAGAAAACATAGACCAACATACCTTCAATATCTGAAGGATAAATAAAGGTGTCCATCTAATCAGTCATGGTAAAGCCAAAATGCACATTACCACAAGTGACAAGACGCACCCAGCACTGCAGTTTAAGCGATGTTATAAAGAATAAAATAAAATAAGATTCAATTTAACAAGGATCAAAGTCTTCTGTACACCACTTTGTAAGAAACTGGCGACAAAAGAAATCTGTACGCAACAATCCGTCGCTGTATATACCAATACCTGGCTGCAAATGGGACTACGAGGAAATCGTTGAAATAACGATATAATTGAAAGAAAATTTGATCAACAATCTGATAAGCCAGTATTTTTTTCAAAATAAAATAACGCTTTATATTTACACGCCTATACATGAGATATAGTGTTATACCTACCTACCTACATACGTCTGTGTCTGGTTTTTGTCTGGTTTTGTTTTGCCATTTTACATTAACTACACTTCTTCGATGTTTTGTGCTTTTATTTTACAATGTGATGTCACCTCCTCAAATGACATATTCAAATAACTGTCTTCTTCAACTTTTAATTTTATTTTTCAATACCAGACATTGACTAATTGTCTAGATAACGATCGCAATTTTGGATGTAATTAGGGGCAATTTTTACAAAAATTCGAGGAAAATTTCAGTTCTCGACCGAAATGTACCGTTCAAAAGGAAAAATGGACTGAAAATATAAAACAAAAAAGAATTCAACGGATTTTTTCCCTTTTCATTTTTATACTTTTTTCCTTTTTTTAGACAAATATTGATGGTTATTGTAGATAATTTCTGTATTTTAATCCTAAACTTCAACATAATAAATAACTCAATAAATAACAAAACAAAACAATTTCAATCAGTAAATCATCTGTAAAGAGCACCAAAGCGATACCATAAAAATATTTTTGTTGCTGACGTATTCAACAGCTGCAAAGCTCTTAACTTAATCTTAAATGAAAGTTAAATCGCTCCTACTATTGCTATTTAAACAATTTAAACATACTATCGCAACGTCATTTTTCATATCTTGCATTTAGTGTAAACAATATTTTTATTCATTATCTCAATATATATATATATATATATATATATATTATGGATTAGGAAACAAATATCTTACATTAATTCTGTTTTCCCTTTTCCCTATTTTGTAAGTTTAAATGTTTATATAATATTACAATATTATGTTTATGTTTGATTTTAACATGATCAATATGACAATCTTTAATAATCCTGTCAAACCAGTAAACTTGCCTTCGTTCGCATACAGTTGTGCATCATTGTCTGTAAAATGTTTTGATAATTTCCCTTCGGTAATAACATCCATTGCAACTTCTTGTTGGCTATTTACCTAACCGGAAATACATCGCAAACATGCTTTGACATGCCATGTAAGTCATTATTGTTTGGATGTTTTTTTTTTTTTCATAGGGAAACACTCCTTAGAATTTTACCTTTAAATTTGATACTTCTGAAGACAATAATCTTATCTTACATTGAGTTTAATTTAATTCTATATGCCATAAATGTGATACCCCTTTTAACAAATTTAATGTATTATATTCCATGTAATATAAATAGGCATGATGTAATAGTCAGCACTTAAAGTATCTTACATTTATGTGGGAGTAAATAAAAGAAATTGTCTAAAAATATCGAGACAAGAGGTTGATTAAAACCAGAACAAGTCGATATGTTACAAGTGTAGGCGATTTATACATAGAATTGAAGAATGAAGTTTTCTCGTTCAATGACATCATCAAAACATTATATGTTGAAAGAAACTGAAAACTCAAATATGTTATTACACTTTGAATATGAATATATTTTAAGAATCTAATTTTGCATTCGAAGGAAAAATGCAAGCAGGAAAGATTGTATATATTACAATCTGTTTTGATAAAAGATGGTAAATAGTAATTAATCTCTAGTTCTCAGATAATTTACATTACATTGAATTTTCATAATACTACTGTCTGATTCACGTCTGCCGTAGCACTAGCAGTTAATTACGACAAAATGCATACGCCATAACGGTATGTGGCATTCTACAAAATTTTTTGATATCTCTTCTAAAACCTTGAAAAACTAGTGCTACGGCAGACGTGAATCAGACAGTAGTAGTACATTTTGGGCACTCCACTATTGGTGTTTGGAATGGCAGCAACTATTTATACTTACAGGTTTACAGAGATTTTGGACTGATATCTTTAAGTTTTCTTAGCGTTCCGTTCTTAGTTCAGGAAAGTGCAATTAGCACAAGTTTATATACATAACCTTGTGATAATAATTACGCATGTGTGGTGTATTCTGATATATATCTCTTTTACGTGTTCTAGTTCTGTCAACTACGGTATGCTATAAATGCTTTTTCACGGCATTCCAGTGTGTTTGTTGTATTGAACGGGTCTCTAAATGCGGCCATAGTGAACATGAAGTAAATACACGAACTTAACGTCTAGGGCTATTCTGACTTAGGTAACAATAAATTGGCTAAGATAACACTATTTCATTGAATGAGATATCTGTTCTTCGCAAGGTTTATCCCCTAGATTTTCTACCCGAAACATATTCATTTATAATTTGCATGAATTAAAGCAAGTAGCAATGTAAATTTACTGTCTTTTGGCAAGACAAAACACATATACAGGCCGACTAAGAATTTAACCTAAAAAGCATTGATTCGTGTGTTCAGCAACTAAATCCAATCAGTCACGCGTCTTCTTAATTCAAATATAAGAGAGAACTTTGCTGAAATGGATGAAAATATTATATTTGATGTTTTATTACTTTTGCTTATATATTTTTTATCAATTTATTGTTTGTGTTACTATTTTTTGTAAACAAATAGTTAAAAACGATTTTCAGTAATGGTCAAAGAAGTTTAACCATCAAACAACAGCCCTTCTATCGTGCCAGTAAAAAACATTGTCCACGAGACACTTGTTGTAACATATAAAGCTTATCGCAAACCAGAGAGAGAGAGAGAGAGAGAGAGAGAGAGAGAGAGAGAGAGAGTATTTAAAAAATACTTTGTCCTCAGATTCCAAAAAAGTATTAGAAGGAAACCGGGAGCTTATATTAAGCTTTGGAAGTAATTGGTAATTTTCTCTTTAAAATACCTAGTTTATGACATAAAAGTCAGGTTCTGGGTTTTATAAGTGATTACAATTGTTGAGGTCACTTCAATTTAAACGACCAGCAACTGTGGAACAAGCGTACAAAACTGACAAAAAACCTTTTTGAAAAAGATTTAGACGATTAGACGAAAATCATTTGACCTTAAAAATACATTTTTTAGCTATTGCAATAGTTTTTCGCATTTTTAATGTCGTTTGAAACATGCAAATTTCAAATCTACAAGTTGTCAAACTTTAAATCTCATACAGGCAGTCATAAAATTCATTGTTATTTAACGCATAACCGTACTAAAATACTTCTCAGTTTTTTAAAACATCAACTATTATGTTCTTAATATTAAATTAACATCCAATTTCAAATAAAACAATGAATGTAGAAATCGCTTTTAAAAATGTGGTCTGTAAATATGTAAGGGCATAAACAACGTCCGTGCAAAGCCAACTATGAACACCACTAGTTAAATATTTAGAACGATTACTGTTGACTAACTTTTTCGTTAAAGGTAACAGTTGTGTCATAATATATTTTTTTTAATTTTTTGAAAGAAATATCCAAAAATTTAACTGGTTTTCATATTAGAAATTTTTGAATACTTCATTCAGAAAATTTATAATAGGACAATTGCAAAAATGTCACGATAATAAGACAAGTGGGTCGCAAATTTAAAAACAACTTGCTTCATGAGAAATAAGCCTTTCATGATTTATAAATAAATGTTTGTGTGTGTGTGTGTGTGTGTGTGTGTGTGTGTGTGATGTAATTTTTATGTAAGGGGTTGGCATTAGGCAATTTCACAGATAAACAGAAATACTCATCATTTTTATTGCATACCCGTCCTATATATATATAAATATATTATTTGGTTTTATCGCGAAATTATTTTCTATAGTATATATGTTATCGTTAAAACTAGATTTAAAAATATGCTTGATAAATATGCAAGTATATTTAAGGTGTTATATAAGTAGGTCAAAAACATGCCGTCTTTAGTCATCTATAAACATCACTTCTCATAAGTTGGTTTACAACATCAATCCGATTGAAAGAAGTGATGGTATACAGATTATCCTGACCACACCAATTAGGTGTGTTACTCTAAATATGTGTTATTGAATTATTATTAAAATACATTTAATAATATCCGATAATGTATGTATATACATTATGCAATTGTATCGAGATCATAAGATGTCAATAATAAAATATTTAAATAAAAATGTCTGGTGTACAAGACCTTTAAAACAGCATTCATCCGTATTCAACTTGTCTGAAAATAAAATGATTTTCAATAATTTTCTCTATTCTTTAATTCTTTTCATTTGTTAAACAATAATTATACATAAAGTTTTATTGCCTTAAACACGAGGTGAAATATCATTACAACTACATGCATCAATAGCTCACAAAGAATTATGGGATGATAGACTAAAATATTAAACTTCTCGTTTTCATCCAATCATATGTACTGAGTAATCCAATAAAATTCATTTCACTGATACTATTTACGTTACATAATGACCGAGTGTTTTCGGTTATGGTATACATTTACAGTTGAATACGACAAGCAGCTGAGGTAATGACCTTTATGTTTTATTAATAGTCTCATATATATATATATATATATATATATATATATACATATATATATATATATATATATATATATATATATATATATATATATATATTAATAGTGTTCTAGCAGTGGATAATGTTCATCTACACCTGAAACGTTACATTTTAAAATGTAGAGCTTGGTAGAGTAGTTGCAGTTATTAATATCTTTAATATCTTTCCCAACAAAAGATTAATTCATTTCTATCGAGGCGGTTAGATGGTGAAGAAGGTCGGAGTATTGAAGACTACCCTTCGACAACTGAACTGACGAAATTCATTATCTGTGGGATATACCCGAAATGGATTCGGACCTAGACAATAAAATGTCCTCTGAAAGCCCGCACTTGTGACAACTTAGATGCACTAGACTAAGATCATATGAATAACTTTATTTTCTTTTTATTTTCTGTACATTGAAGCCAGTAATAATCCAATGTGTTAAACATATCAAAATTTGAAAAAAATAATTTTCTATTTTTTTCAAAAAATAACAATATCACATAACTAATATGAAATACGTCCTAATCAGTATAATATTTACACATCTAAAAGTTTAACAATTCCATATTTATACAAAATACGCAAACTTTGTAAAGTTTCAAGACTAATCCAATGTGCAATGTCCTTAAGTGGCCTTTGTGAATTTGAATGATTAAGCATTCGTCAAAATATTTTCACAGTGACTAAAAATTTAATTTCTATATCTTGAAGGGAAGTTAAAAGTTCATAAAATTGATTCTAAGGGTTTTAATTTAGCTTAATTACAAAATTTCTTAATTACCACTAAGTAAAATGCTAGCAAAATGGATACAACATGCAAGTATTTTGCATTTGTCATATACATATTTTTAGATATTCACGTTGTTTATTTGCATGATTATTTATATATTTCAAATTCATGTCTGAAAAGTTATTTAAGAATAATACTTTGCTTTATTATTATTATTATTATCATTTTGTTTATTTGTTGCTTTTTTCGGTCAAAAATTTTAAAGTCAAATTTAAACTGAATGCAGCAAAAAAAAAAAAAACATCAAAAATGAATTATTATTTCGGAGGTTTTAAAAACTTAATAACGATGTTATTATAAATCAGATAATTTTCAACATAATCTGATTCAAACGTATCATACAATAGTAGGTGAAGGTTTTCCATTTAAAATGGTTTTGAAAATCAGTTTATTGAGCGCATTTTAAAGGAAGTGATCATTTATGTATCGATAATCGTATCTGTTGCAAGGCGACACATTTTTCAATTGTATCACGATCCTCAGTCGTCACTATCTATCTATTGGTTAAAAGTTTTTCGATTATATTTTCTCTATGACTTTAGGTTTATTAAGGTCAAATATATTGTCATGTGTTGAATTTTGAAATTTTTTTACTAAAAGAAATATCAAAATTCTACACATGATAACAGAAAGTAAGTTGACAATAAATGAAATTACTCGCACTTTTATTAATTTTTATTATTTCTGTGAAAGTTATGAGATTTTTTTCTGTCAGAACAAGAGTGTTGCTGACAGTAGGTCAATCAGCTTACGTGTGATATGTTAACAAACAGGGCTACTATCGATATCTGTCTTGTTTTTATTCAAATCTTTTAAATTGTAAATAAAGATTATCTGTATATCAATGCAATGCTTTTTAACCAAGCTGTATGTTAATTCTGTTAAACTACAATATTCTCTTTTTATCCAAAAAAAAATCGGATTGTTTATAATACATTGTTGCTGTCTTGTCCGAACGCCGCCCACCATTTTTATTAACATTTTGCATTCAACAGGGGTCAATTATGCACTCAAATTTTTATTCAATAAATTCATATGAAAATATATATATATAAATACCGTTTTTCGGAATAACTTAAGTATTATGCACACCACTTTCAAGATCAAAGCTGAAGCTGTTTTTGAACAAGGTCTGTTTATGCAAAAATTTGGTATCAAAAAGTCCAATTCTTGCGTGTTTAAACCAAAATTTAAGTATGATCCATATTAGCAGAAAATGGGACTTAGATTAATTACTAGATCACATCAAGTTTAATAAGTATACCGGAACTGTTTAGAAAAATCGTTTATCCAGTTTTTTTCCATGATGCGACTATATGCTGCTTGTCAGGTAAATTTAGTTGTGTTAATCATTCTGACTAAAGGTTCTGATTTAGTTTAAAACCATTCTAGAAAGTCCATGCTTTATTGAAATTTTAATCATGTCAAAATATCATATGTTAGTTAATATTATTTTGTCGTCGTTGTACATTTTGTGGGGTCTGGCAGTGACTGAAAAAAGATAAATTATACACCTTTACAAACTGATCTATAAAACAATTGTCACCGTAACCTACATCTACAGTACCAATACAGTATCTTCTTGGATCAGGCTAGAACAATCTCCAAACATGATTTTCAGCCTCCAGCTCTATGTGCTGTAGAGATTTAACAGGTAAGAGGTAAAAAACATAACCAACTTTTCAAGATTTTGGGTATAAAATTGATTATAAAAGAACAAGTTACCTTATAATCAGAATAACTCGAGTACAATTTGTGCGAAACATGTCATTTTTGTTTCATGGTTTCTTTTATATTTTACAGTTTAGGTTTCATCAAATTAGTAAAAATTAGTGAAAATGTCTGAAAGAAAAGCTGTCATAAAGAATGCTGACATGCCAGAGGATATGCAGCAGGAATCAGTTGATTTGGCATCACAAGCTTTAGAGAAATACAATATCGAAAAAGATATTGCGGCTTATATTAAGAAAGAATTTGACAAAAAATACAATCCAACATGGCATTGTATTGTAGGAAGAAACTTCGGGAGTTACGTCACACATGAAACAAAACACTTCATATATTTCTACTTGGGACAAGTTGCTATTTTATTGTTCAAATCTGGTTGAATATACGCCACACCATAAATCTATCTGTAAAGGGAATTCTGTATTCCACTGTTTTTTATTTTGCTCTAGCAAAATCGTGGCGTTTTTCTTCCGTTTTATAAAGATCAACTATGAATTAAGAATATGAAAACCATGCTCTTACAGTGATTGCAGCTTCGCAATGCAGTGTAAATTTTTGAATCGTTGATTAAGAGCTTTTTTAAAAGTTCTTTGAAACCAAACCCAGCATGAAAAACTGAATATAGGAGATATACATCAGTATGAAATTTGCAAAGAAAATCTTATGGATGTTATTTCTTAAGATAAAGACGTACTCATGTAAGTTTGAAACTGGAAACATCGCAATTATTGTGAAAAAGATGTGAGTTAGATGGCAATTTATTGTTCATCCTTTTCTTTGTTGAAATCCTTTTTAACATTAAGCATTTATTAAAATAATAAAAGCGATAGTTATGTTTATATTTTAAAGTACGCTTTCACCATTAGCATTCATTGAATAGTCTGAAGTTTGGCAATTTGTGGTGATAAATCTCAATAGCCGTATTCGACTGGTCGTTTTCCGTTTAGCAAGAGGCTCTTCCATTAAACGATATTTTCCAACCTTTATTTTTGATCAATCAGACTACAGATGTCAACTTTACGTTTGTTATTCGACTGGTAAGCTGTTCTCAACTCGACATTTGTAAACAACAGTGTTTTTAGAAGTGAAAAGTGTGCTGAGCACTAACAAATACAAAACTATATTCTTTGATCTGATTGGTACGGAAGCCGACAAGTGCCACCTACAAAAAAATAAATTATGTCGTAATTACGAGATAGTAAGTAGTAATTACGACATAATTTATTTTTTTGTAGGTGGCACTTTCGGCTTCCGTACAAACAAAGGTGGGAAAATTTCGGTTAATGGAAGAGCCTTTTGCTCGACGGAAATCAACCAGTCGAATACGGCTAATATTATGTTATTATATTGGCCTTTTTTATTGTTTATTTTTTTTACTAAAGTTAGAAGTTTGATTAGACATTTATAGTATATTTATATATATATGTGTGTATGTGTGTGTGTGTTATTTAAATATGAGTTGATATAAGAGTAATTTGGAATTGAAAACACATGTACACGACAAAAGCCATTGCAACCATAACGTATATAATGCAACAAACAAATTTCATTCTAATAATATATATATATAAATATATGTATGTATGTATCACAAATATTTCAGCTTCACCCGTTTTAGAAGATAAGCCAAACTTTTGAATAATAATTCATCCAAAGCTCAAATATTATATGGATCCGAATTCTGCTAAGGAATGCTTTGCATGAGGGAACAAACTTTAATTTTAAGTAAGTTTGAAAAATTAAGACGGCTGAAAATTTTGCTACACGTTTCATTTTTTGACAGCACAACATACTGTCTACTGAGATAATATATAGATACTACACCAACTTTAAACGTGTATTCTTAAGTTACAAATATATACCTCCTTTCTAATGTTAACTGTTGTTTTTCCCATAGAAATTTATAGGAAGGGTTTAAACATATCATTAACTTTCAGGAATTTTATGAATTTTTAAGTGGAAGCAATGAATATAACAATGTCGAACATTTCCTGCGTGATATACTACATAAAACGATAATCCCTGAGAGATATGATGTTGCTATTGATTTAGAAAGCAATGAAACAATTTGCTTTTTTAAAATGAAATACAAGTTTTAAATATCGTACCGACTTATGATATGTACCAAAGGAAGGAAATTAAAACGATCGTATACATTTAGTACAAAAAATTTAATTTTTCATTTCCGTGTTATTTCGTACATTGGAATTTTACACAAGAAAGTTGCGAAACATTGTGAACTACATACTATTGTTGTCGCTCATTAAATTTTTGACAGTCTGCGTTGTTTTCCAAAATTACCTTTTTTATTTTTAAGGTACATGGCACTGATTAATTTCATAAAGAGCACGTATCTTATGAATGTGGTGAAATGTAAAGAATGGATATCTAATTTGAACTATACTATGTTTAAAAAAGCATACTTGTGACGTTAAAACCAAATCTTGTCATAAAATGACGAACGATTCCAAACATTTTGTAAGGGCATGTATCTTGATTTTATAATCGAACTTTAAAAAAAGTTTTGAATTCGTTTTGTAGAGGAAAAAGCTGAACAGACGCTGTGATTTTTTTTATTCCTAATTCAAAAGTTACCACTACGGAAGCTCAGTTGGTAGAGTGCTTACTTCGTATGTGGGAGGTGGATGATTCGAACCCCGACCGGGTCTTACCAAGACGAAATTTAGAAGTGACTTTTCTTTCGCCAAGCATTTTGCATTTAATAATAAAGTCACGAAGTCCTTCGGACGAGACCTTAAAGGGTACCTGTAACGATTTTCAGTTTTGACATATTTTATTCGTCGTACTTTAATATGGCTGTAGCGAAAATTCCATGAAATTCAATTCCATAATAAGGTAGATATTGGTGATTTTCTTATACATCTCTAGAAATCCAAATCAAAAAGGTCGATATCGAGGCTCCCGTGTTGTGACGTCATACCAGTAACATACCTCCACAGAATATTATTTACCAACTACTAAAATAAGTCAAATACGAACTCGTAGTTTAACTTTCTATGATTATTTTACGAGAAAACTATTTAATGAAGTGGAATTAACATCTGTTTGACATGTACCGATAATTAAGATTATTATTAATCCTTTTGTTTATTAGACACTTTCCTTAGATTCAGAGTAATTAACGGGATGTCACTTATAATTTGCAAAATTGATTTGCAGGTTGATAAAGTTATCTTACGTCCTGTAATATACAATAATATATTTACCGGTTTACATTCGAGTAAAGTAAAATATTTTTATTTGGTGAACGTTATTTTTCATATACAGTATAAAGATTTCACTCCGGAAAAATGGATTTTTCATTTTAAAATTTCAAAAAGTAAGACAAAGAAATTTTTCCTAAGTTTTCATGTCAATAATAATAATAATAATAATAAATTTAAACTTTAGACAAAATTGAAAATTAAAAATTGACGACCAGAAAAGTTTATTTAAAACATGTTTATTGATCTACTTTCAGCATTTGATTTTATTAGATTTTCGTTTTCACTTTTCCTTTGGCATACAATTAGCTGTGATATACTTAAATTCTTTATTCTATATATACAAATCCATAAAAATATTATTGTTATTCTTATTTTCTTTTTTAAAATGTGGTCTCATTCTAAAATTAGTGTCATTTCATTTTAAACAATTATAATATATTTCGGGTAAAATAATTTGAGATGGAATATCTTGGTTTTTTTGTTTTTTTTTTTTCTTTTTAATTACCCCAGCATTAATAAGCCATTGGATAGTTGAAAAGAACTATGTTACAAACTTTAATTGTGTGAACATTTTCCATTTGCCGAGGAAATGTGATGTCGCCAGACTACTTGAAAGTTTTCTACACTCACGGTCATTTAATTTCAACTCTCAATAGACATTGCACAAAAGAGCATAGGCGATTGGATTTTTATGTATTGATTTTTAGCCGGTGCCACTGTCATGTGCTGAGTTTGGATTTTTATTAAAATAATGCATTCAAAATTTTGAATTTTTAATGCATTATATTAATGGAGTGGAGTGGAGTAATGGTGTTTTACGCCCCAGTCAAGAATCTTTCACTTATTTCGAGGCGGTCAGTTCTGGAATGGTGGAGAAAACCGTAGTGCCCGGAGAAAACCACCGACTTTCGGCAAGCGAACTGACAAACCTTCTCACACTAGGATCTGTCCCGAGTGGGATTTGAACCCAGGAGGTGAGAGGCACCGTGATCCGTTAGCGCGCGATTTAGACCACTCGGCCACCGAGGCCCCCATTATATTAATAGAAATTCAAAACCAACACATGACACCACAGTAAGTTCTATAATATTCATCTGTCCGACTGGACTTGATATTTAATTCATTTTAAAATGTCGACGAAAAAATAATTTTTCGTGTAATTGACAAGTTAAAACTAATCGCGTATTTTTTGTTATAGCTATGCAACTTATCGTAATTCTCGAGTCTGTCCAGTCCGACTTAATAATTTTTTTTTTAAAAAAGTCAAAGATATAATCAATTTTCGTGTTATTGACAAGTTAACACTCGTCAAGTATTTTTCAACAGCTATGCAACCAAATGCAGTCACAATTCTTGAGTAGGTCGGGACTCGACTTATTATGCTCATCAGATTCGTCTGTTTCTGGTTCAAATAAATAACGGTTATCCTCCAAATAAAAGATTGTCTACTGCTCCCCCAAATAATCACGAACTATTTGACATAAATAGGTACATGTCAGAGTCGTTACTGTCTTCTACATACGTCAATATATCATCATTGTTACTGTAGACACTACTTCTAATACTGCAATGACGTCACACGTTTATAACTCACAACGAGGCTTTTGACTTTTCGATAAAGAGAAAATGTGGATTTCAAACCTCTATAACTTTTTTATTTTGTCACCAATTTTGATGCGGTTTTCAATATTGTTTTATTTAAATAATACAATATAAAATATATAAAACAATTGTATAAAAAAAATTGGTTACAGGTACCCTTTAAAAACTAATGCCTGTCTTTGCACGTTAAAGAACCATTCTTGCACATTGACCTAAGCGCACTCAAAGAACAAAATTTCTGCCACTTCACCTATATTATTATGAAGATTAAAAAAGAGGAGAAGTTATGCAGACATCGCTCTTTTACGTTGTTATAAGTTTGTAAAGTCTAAATCTTAACGTTCTTGTTCCCATTTAGATTACCAGAAACTCAGTCCTGACAATATCCCTGTTTTATATATGTGCAAACATCCTAAGAGAATAAAAGGGTATATATTGGTATATGAAGCAATATGTCGCTTAAAAGTCTTAGTTGTTCAGGATATAACTTACTATGATCTATAGATCTTATTTCCAACTGACATATATTCTATTAAAGGCATCTGCTGTAACCGAACTAAAATATTACTTTATTACATTCCAATTGTATTTTTCTTAAATGCGGAATAATTCTTATATAACACTCGTTCATAGTAATAAATAAAACAAACATACCAGTCCTTGTCCATATCACAATCCCAAAAACAAAGTAAAAACTTTGCAAACTGGCAAAATATGTTATACACGTATACATGTGAACTTCCATCATAGTAATCCTATTTTGTGGTTGTCTCTTTTTTTCGTGTGTATGTGTGTGTGTTTTTTCCACGTTTATGTTTATAAAACAAAATACTTTCTAATAGATGCTCTACAATTTCTTTCCGTTGATTAGAATTATACCATTGCTGATGAGTTGAACTGACGTTGTGAATTAGGATTATGGGTAATTCAATTTTGCCATCAACTTGCGATGGAATTGGTATCCTGCAAAAGATTCTACGTGAAATAATTTTAGAGATTTATGCCTATTGAAATTCTAAAATAAAAATTTTGAAACAATTGTTTTTATTTAACTTTTTTATCATGCACAATCACTTTTCAACAGGAATATATTAAAAAATAGTAACCGTGAATATTTATGGAATAAAAATATTGCTTAAAAAGGATAACAGATAGTAATTAAATAACAAACTAATATGGCTGGTGTTTTAATGAATAAAAAAATTGACTGAAACTTGGAAACTGAGTTTTGTAAGTGGTGCCACACTGGATTTAAAGCACAATTCTAAATCAAATTTACAGCCAATACGATATCAAAAAGAAGTCGACAGACCCTATATCGCTCAACAGGCATTTGAATTTTAAATATCCAAAATCAAATTAGATAAAATTTTAGTATGCATCATCAAGAGCGTTTTACTATGACAAACATTCAATTTAACCCATTTGTTTAAAAAGAAAAGATTTTAAAAGACTTTTTCTAAAATTGTTAATTTTACCAGCATAATCTTGAAAAACAGTCAGCTTTGAATTAGACAAACCATACCGGACACGTTTTAATAAGCACCAGCCAAAAAAATAAAGAGGAAAAATGTTTTCAAAGAATTTACTTTAAACAAAAACTCATTTGCATCATTTAAAAATATAACTACATGTATAAATAACACCCTATAAATTGTGAAAATGGAGTTTTTCTATAAGTCAAACTTAACGAAATAGTTCCAAAAAACAACTTTTTTTTCCAAATAGCTAAGTATAATTTAAGAGCCAGTCATCTCCCTCACCAAATCTAGTAAAATTAAAGCAAATGGTTAAAGAGGGGAAATTACAGTATTCGGACAAAGGAACGGACGAACACACGCACATTCTAAAGCACGAATTTTTCGCCATTTAATGAGCTTAGCTTGGTAAAGTGAGATGAGCTAAAATGAAATTTAACTTAATTTTATTAATCAACAGTGTAAACAATAAACAGCAGATCTTAAATGTATTGCTCTAAAATGATACCACCGGAAGTATGGGTTGAATTTTCTATATTATGTAAGATGCAATGTCTTTCTTGATGTTAAACTTCCCGAATGCCATAGTAGCACAATCGACTGCTCTTGTTGTCTGTCTTCATTCATGTCAGCGTTCTTGATTACGGCTTTATATCTGTCATCTTGTATCACTGTGAGAGTATTGTGCAGTTCTATTTCCTCTCTCTAAAACATACGGTAGATTTTATAATTTATTAATTGTTTCGATAAGAACAGATTGCGCATTACAGCTGTGACTTACCTTTCCCGCTAGCACTTGGTTAGTGTTACTTAAGTGTCTATGTTTTTAAATGGTATTAAATATAGTACATTACTTGACAAAAAAGAAGGTGGAATTTATCTTTTAATATTGCGGGAATGCTACAGAAACACTCTGGAAATAAAATAGTATATTGTTGTGTTGGTAATTATTAAAATACGCTTTGATTTTAACTATACAAATAGGATTTTGACCAAATGAGGATTTATCAATAGTGGTGAAGATGTTACAGAGATTATTTGTTAAAATTAAATTCTTTTAAATGCAATTTTTAAAGATGATAGATGATAGAATCATAACATGACGCTTATGTCAAATGATACTAAATTTAAACTAAAAGCTTCTAACCAATTTGACCACAATGTGAAGCAAACTGTGTGCTGTAAAATTGCTGTCAAGTATCACATATAGGATGAACTGATTGATTTAATATAATACCGGATGGTATTTGTTTAATTTTTCCTTCTTTCATTTTCATACGCATCAATGGTCCAACTGTCTGTGGCTTTTCCATTGATTTAAACCGTGCAAATATTTTATTCCAATAGTACTTATGTCTAATTAAAAAACACAAAGTATATATTTTAATATTAAGCCTACTGCTGTCATTGCATATACATGTCAGTTATTAGACTAAAATTTTACCTTTAGCTTTCTTCAACATCCTCAAAATTCATTTTTTGTAGAATCATATTCATCCAATTCATACGCATTGATGATCAAACTCTGTGATTCTTCCATTGATTTAAATAGTATATGTATATATTTACTATTTAGCCTACTAATGTCATTGCATATACATGTCAGTAAGTATACTAAAATTTTACCTTTTGCCCCCTCCTACATCCTCATAATTCATTTTTGTAGAATCACCTTTATCCAATCCAAGGCGTAGATATTAAATCTAGAATGTCAATTCCAAATGGAAACAAAATTTTCTAACATATCTCCTATTTCCTACATACGAGAGAAAAAAAGATGTTGCAGTTATAAAAACAAAATCTAAATTGCAAAATAATTATCAATGCAAAACAAACAATTAGCCTTATATTCCAATAGATGGTCAGCATGGAAGAAGATGATTATACATTTTCCAAAATATACACATTTGGCGCATCAAAATTTAACAGGTATTATATATATATATATATATATATATATATATATATATATATATATATATACTAGTAGGTTATGATTTTTGGTGGAAATAGACTTATATAAAACGTTAAGATAACTCGAAAAAAAAATTGTGATTATTAAGCTGTTTATGCTTCTTTAGCCATTACAAAAATAAGAAGATATGAACAAAATGTTAAATTTATCAAAATCTTTAATCTACAATCTTTTACCTTCGAAACGTTACAGAGGAGTTGCTGTGGTACTTTAAGAATGTTTCAAAATAAAAACATGCAATATATTTTCAAGGAACGCGCGTTACGGTTCTTGGTTTGTTGTACAAATGTTTTTTTCCAGATTTAATGAGCAAAAATTTTAAAAAAAATATCAATACCCAGTCATGCATGTTACACCAGACTGTTTCAGATCAATGGTATTTTTTTTTTATTTTATTTATTTATTTATTTTTTTTCTTTTTTTTTTTTTCATCGACGTTTACGAAGTTTGTGTGTTTGCAATGAGTTATTCAAAATAAAAAGTGATTTGGTTTATTAAAACGTGCATAGATAAATTCTATTTTAAGATTTGCTTTCGTTTTATTGCAAATGTTAGTGTACGTCATCCCTCCTTCTCAACGACATTCTCTGTTTCATTTTATAGTGAAACGGAACTAATAAGTTATCACCTATACGACAAAACGACTTTGCAATTGTCATAAACATAATGTACAGAAAAAATTTTAAAGTGAAACTGTTTTTTATTATGCTTAAAATTAAATGCATTTGATGATGATGATGATGATGATGATGCTGTTAGCCGTCGAGTATTAAATTACAAGATAGCTAGAGAGTGAATTTACAAGGCACTGGACCAAGATTTGAAGAACATCAAGAATGAACAAAATACAAAGACTGATAACATATAACAGAAAAACAAACGAAAGAAAAAAATATAAAATATTATGGATTAGGCAGTTAGATTCAACACTTCTAACACTGGTCAGTGTTTCGACATTCTGACCTATTTTCGAAACTAAAAGTGCGTATTCATGATGGTATGGGATCATCCGGAAAATTAACTTTAGTGACCTTACAAGTTGGGATACTTATAGTCCGAATAATGTAATTGTCTTTTTCACCTTTTTTTGTTTTGTCTGTTTCATTTATTTTTTTCAATGATTGCGTGAGCAATTTTTATTATAAATCAAGACTTTTTTAATGATTGCGTGAGCAATTTTTATTATAAATCAAGACTAGACTTCTGTGGTTAATTTGGATAACTTCAAGGCCTGAATCCAACTTCCTAAAGCAAGCTAACAGACTAACTTTTTTTCACTTTAGGCTTTGTATGAGCGGAATTTAAGGCGGTATGAGGACTAGATGTTTTACAATTGATAATGACATTACTGCTTGAGATCCCAGATGGCAAGTGTACGTATATTTTTCAAATAAGGAAATACCGATAAATAACCGCTACAGGATATTTGTCGATTGAATTTATAAAATTATAATATAGAAAAAAAACAAACATAGCCTTTCTTTATTATATAGTAGTTTAATTTTAATTTTCAATATGAGCGTTTTCAAAGATTGTGCAAGGTAAGGTGTTATATTTCGTCGTGTTTTTTTAAATCGTCTGATTCAAAACAATTTGATCAATGTTTTTCTTTGTAAAATGTCTCTGAATACCACATATTTAAAATTGTGCCTGCTGTATGACTTTCTGAATGCAAATAAAGTGTCATTTGATCCATGTAGGTTCTTTTTGACTCCTTGTTATGTTTTATTGCCTGTAAGTTTGTTCAGAATTGAGCTCCAAAACACCATGTAACTCCCATCTCAAAATGAAGTTTCAGTTTTCATAAATATCCATAATTGTTTTAAATATAGTATTTTCTTCAACTGTTTTGATCATTTAATCCGCATCAACCATGGATCTTAATAACTTTGGTATGGGGAAAGTTTTCAAAGAATCTTTTTAAAATAACAGTTTATTTTCAGAAACCGTAAAATTGATTCAACGTAATATTTGTCGAGAAAAAAACCATCATGTGTAAAAAGACTTTATCACATTCCCACTGAATCTTACTATGGCGATACACTACATTTTCTGGCTATGTGATACAATGATCCGTATCGCATATGTGCGTATCCGTATCACAACAGTAGCCGGGAACTACTTTATGGGGAATTCCCTTTTCCGACAACAATAACATCATGAATACGTGAAAGCTTTCCCTATGTGACGCCATCATTCAATTGGGAGAATATTGTCAAGTTGGGAGAATCCCGGACGGTGTTAACAAATTTTGATAAATCAATGTTTGTTTTTTAAGTTTCAACCTGCGTTTACGATAGTTGTATGAAAATGATAACAAATGACGTTTTAACAAACAATTATCTGTTGTTGTTGTTGTTGTTTTTTTTTTTTTTTTTTTTTTTTTTTTTTTTTTTTTTGCGTTTTTCAAGTCAGGTATCACTTTTTCCAATCAGATTAAAAATCAGTATAAAAAAACTGATTGTGGATTTACTGGCAGATTAAGTTAGAAAGAAATCTTTGTTTTCAGATTGGTAGGGCATGTCATAAATACAAAACCACATTCATGTGGTTTTCTGATGTAGCTGATCGCACTCGTTTATTGTGCGGACGCACTGCTACGACAGACAACCACATAAGTGGGGTTTTGCGTATTTATGCTTTTTTCTGATCTGTATCAAATAAGCCTTTTTCTTCATTAAATTTAGTCATTTGAAAAAAACAGTTCAAGAGAAAATATCCAACTGAAAAATAAGCTTATAAGAATCACAAAATTATGATCTTTGTAAATGTCTTTTGGAAATCAATAAGGACAGAATTACAACCGTAATTAAATTTGTAACAGGTATGAATAAACTATCCACCAATGCATATAAAACAATAATAAAAGCCGATTTTCTTTTCTTTGAAAATAAAATGTTTCATCAATCCAATCAACCGATTCTACTCAACAAAACTGAAACTTTTCCCAAAGAGAAAGATATAAAGTGATTCGTAAATCAGAAGTTTGTTGCCACAACACAATGCCATGTCGGATTGTACTTTTTGTCAAATTGTTTGAAAAATGCAATGTCTTTCTCGTTGTGATGATTAAGTGGGATTAATTCCAGACTCTCAAAAAGGTAATAGTAGTAGTACTGTTGTTGTTGTTGTTGTTGTTGTTGTTGTTGTTGTTGTTGTTGTTGTTGTTGTATACGTTGTTTTTTAAATAGACGTTGGGTTTTTTATTTGCGTGAAAATAGATATTTGAAATAAAATTGATAAAAATAAAGACAACATTTATTGGAAAATAAAAAACCAAAACTAAATGTGATGAATTTTTTTCCGAACTTAAATTAAATAAAAAATATAATAGAGAATGAATTGTTTTGTAAGCTTAATAATAGTGCTGAAGTCAATGTATAAAAATGTGAAATCAAGTGTTAAGTTTTCAGGTTATTTTTCTGACTTATTTAACCGTTTTACTGGTGTTAAACAAAGTGAATCCTTGTCATCATTGTTATTTATGACATAATAGAAAGTTTAAATTGCAAAGGTAATGGCTTTTTTATATTGATTTATTCATGTTTTTTTATTACTTTATGCAAATGATACAGTTTAAGTCACTGAATCTCATTAGGCTTTACGAATTAATTTAAACCTAGTTCCTGGATTTTCGAATTATCAAAAAATAGAGAGTACAGAAAAGAAAGATTTTTTAAACAAACTCGAACTTAAAGTTGTCATTAAAATTACCGTAACCATCATGTAAGTGTTATAGATATTAATTTAAGGCCGCGTTAAATGATATAACATGCAAGTTCTAATAATAGCCGTTTTTCTGGTGTTATTTTGAAAATCTGCTAGAACCAAAACTAAATGTGTATGTTAAATGATAAACTAAATCTTTTTTTACTAAAAACGTCTCACCTGGTTGCCGTTGATTACGTAAACAAAACAGTGTGCTGTAAAATTGTTGTGTTGTGTAAATTATATAGTTTTTATTGATGAAACAACTGATTGATTAAAAAGTACGAATCGTTGTTTGAATTTTTTTAACCTTTTTTATTTATTTATTTATTTATTTATTTATTTATTTTATTATGTTGAAACATAACATTTCAAAATGAAATTATCATTTTTATAACGCTTACATGTACATATTATTTTAGTGATATGGTGGTGGGATAACTCTGTTTTTATGTTGTTTGACATCAGAGTAAAAGGTTTACTGTTAAAAAAAATTTTGTTAATTAATTTCTACTCATAGCTATTTTATATTTGCATTGAGTGTACTTTAAATTTTTACTATGCGTTAGATAAAAAACTTCACGATTAACACATTAAGAATGACCAATTAAAATTTTATAATTAGTCTTCTTGGAACATATTAACAAGGTTTTGTATGAAGATTCGTTATTCAATTTTAGTCTCTGTGCAATCCTTTAGCTTTCAGATATCGAAATCAAGATCACCCAGCTATAAAGTAATCCCTCTTTCATTGTGTATCAAAAAAGTTAGAAACCTCAGTGACGTCACAACAGTAACATACTGTACCTCACAGAACATTATTTACCAACTTTTAAAATAAGACAAATCAGAACTCGTAGTTGAACATTATTTCAGGATAAAACATTTAGTGAAGTCCAAACTAAAGAGTACATTGCGTTAGTGCCATGCCACGACAAAACTCTCAGATTGGTTTATATTCATGGTACGTGATGTGCGATTGAGTTTGATAATAAAAATGAGACGTCATTGTTTGAAGACTTACACCTTGATTAAAACTTCCGACACACTCATCCTAATACAGTCGCGATTCGTTAACGAATTTATTGATTAATTTTATTTATTTATTTATTTATTTATTTATTTATTTATTTATTTATTTATTTATTTATTTATTTATATTCCAACACATGTGTTTTATTCCGGGTTTAAACGCATGGTTGATTTTCATGTCAAATAAATCAATTTTAATTTCCTTTATTTTCAATTTGTAACCAATACATTTATAAACATTCAACATACATAACAGTATGCAATACGTATGTGCATACAACTTTTGTTGTAACGCGAGTTGTTTCCCTTTTGACGAATCGTTGGCGGGTTGTTTAAATTAGTCGGATTCCCTGAGTACTGTTCAATGTTTTCACCTGTACCTTTTTTTTACTTTCCCGCTATCTCCAATATCATTGTTTCCTTTCTTTGTTTTCTTTTCTTATTTTAAACTCTTCCAGATTTTTTATCAACTTTATTTGAACTCAGCAGAACCTAAAAACTTCTATAACTTTGTTTCTGATAAAAATTCATATAAATGTCATTTTCAGCTAAATTTTTAAAGGAAATTTGCAGAGCAAAAGTTTGTACTGCTCACAACATACGCAAGTGCGCAAATCAAATCTGTGACAAAACATATATAACTACTGTAAAGTTTTGTATCCAATGCAAGATAGCAAACATTTAATGTCATTCAGGAATGCGGATTGCGGATGTATGTCTATAAAGCCGTTTAATGTTTTTTAAAGTGACTAATCTGTTAATCATATTTATAATGCATCTTTTTGCATACATGTATTTACAAACAAGTTCATGCCCAATCTCCCACTGAACACAAAGTATTAGTATCTACATCCACATTGTAACATCATCTCAACAACATCTGTTTCGGCACATTTGAAGTAATAAATCAGTTTACTTTCACAAAAAATCTAAAAATATTACCTATAAAACGTTCATTGTATTTCTCGGTTAGTTGTTGAACAGGCACGAAATCATGAAAAGAACACTTAGAACTAAGGGCTTAGTATCTTTTAGGGTATTGTAATTTTTCCGCCCGAATATGAAAATGTTTACAAAATGTTAATTTCAGGAAAAAAATAACAAAATATCCATCCGTTAAGTCTAAGGACGAATTGTTGCGTGAAATCATCGAGAGCAGCTTCTCGGCATCACGCCCGTTGTTTTTGCACCCGGAAATCGAAAGAATAAATACATGTATAAGGAATGTTTATAAGACATGATTCAAAGAACCAATCACTATAAAACACTGTAGAATCAGTCTTGGTTACAAAAACTACCAGAACATGCAATCCAATAACTTATAATGTCCAAATAGAACAATGGTTTTGAGCTGCATGTCGTATTCAATATATTTCATTTTCTCACTCGCTTATGGTTTTTTACCAAAGTGTTTTTTCCAGAAAAACTTCCTTTTATACCCTAAAATTTTAATTTCGACTAAAATGGCCTCAACTTTACGTAAATGGAGTCATTTTGAAATTTCTGTGGAAGAAAGAAATACATATGAATTAATGGGTGGGGGTACATAAGGAAAGCTTACCTATTTTTCGCTACCGAAATTCATAAAAAAAGAATTAGTCATTTTAACACAAATATCATTGCAGTTTTTAACATTACTAAAAACACCATGTCAAAGTCCTTTCTGATTGACACAAAACTATATTATATATACCTACATAACGTACAAAAAGTAATCTGCATACTTAAACCACTTACACAAGTATTTAAATAGTTACAAGTCATGCATGCTGACATTGTTTGTTTGTCACGCTCTACTGAACACAAAACACACATTGTCTTTGTAAATTTTAATGTTATTTTCGACAACACGATGTTACGCCACTATCATCCGTTACTTCATACAACCTCAAAACTTGATTTCAGTCAAACAACCATGCAGATTGATTTTTCATTGTAGTATTATCTTTACACCTGTATCAGTTAACATTTTAATACACATCTGTGACAATTTCCAGGTAAGTTTTATTTTTAACTGTAATTAATGGTACATATACATGTTTAATAATATATGGCTTGAGTGATCTAATATGTCATGAACGGGATGTTACGCTGACGTTTTAATTCTTTTCCCTTTATTATACCTGATGTCAACACGGTAATATCTTTTCCAAGAATTTTTATCTAATTTGATTTAAAATAATCATATTTTGTCATTTCAATATTTCTTAAGTACTTGAGAATGTAGTTACTTTAAGACTGCATGGTTAACAGTCTAATTGTTATGTTTATACAATACTGACGTTAGTTAACAGGTTATTGATGAGTGTTCAGCTGAGAGTTGATTTGTCATCAGCTATATGTGTTTATTTTGTTTTCCGATTAGTTATTTATCTACCTATTTACAGCAAAATAGGATAGCATAATCGAAGATTTTCATTTTGAAAAGTTCTGAATAATTCTTAAAATAGATGTAAGCATCTAAAACATAAAAATGATTCTCTATGTGAGAACCTTAAAACATGTATCCTCCTATGATGATGTGAAATGTCACTATTGTAAGAAGTTAATGAATTACTTCTTATAACTTTTTTATACAAGTACAACTAACCACGTCAACAAAATTTATTTGAAAAAGATGCAACAGGGGTGGTAAAAACAGACTTAAATTTCAGTTTTTGCTTTTTTAATTTATGTCCGATATTTTGGTATTTTCTTAGTATCTGTGAATTTTATTTATTACTTTTTTAGTGTATTTTCAATGTTAATATTTTTGTTAATGTTTATTTAAAAAAAATATAAAGTTCACATTTACAATTCATACACAAGGATTGTACATTTTACTTGATGCAATAAAACTAACAATTGCGTAATAATGTTTTTTTAAGTGCTTTTGTCCTGCCTTCATTTTATTATCAGATGTAATACAACTGAGTTGCAAGTACAGGGGGCGTCTATACATTTGCTATGGAATATACGTAGGCGCTTTAAAGATTTCATGTTGACTGAACAAATAAACATCTCCAATCAAACCGGAGATTATCAGCTATTTTGTTTGCATTATTAATTTGGAAACTGGTCTACATATTTTTAAAAAAAACCCTCCTCCTTAACATGGATGTTTTATTATATCTGCCATCGGCTACTTCATATGCTACTTTTGAATTGTTTTAATAAAATAATGCAATTTAAAAGTAGCAAATGACATATCGTTAAAACAGTTGTATTATCTTTGAAGTCTATGATATTGCTTCAGCTTTACAGGGTAATGGTGATCTTGCCTAGATTCTTAACTGCTTGGCAGGCCGAAACTATAGCTAGTTATGTAAATCAAATATATGTAGCATTTTATCCCCTGTCATATTGGAAATGTTCATATCGTCGGTCATTGTAAAATCTTCAGTGTATTCCATATAAAGCGAAATGACCCTTTGGCAAATAGATCTGTTGTGTAAGATAGGATTACTTTGTAATCCCGCATAACTACAATTAGGACAGAAACGTTCCTATGACAAAAAGTATGCTGACTAGAAAGTACATGACCATAGAACCAATACCACATGTATGGTACAGCATAAAGTTATGTGTACAGGCGGAATAAGCAAGGTATATACAGGAGTTCTTAAAAGACACTTAATATTTGCTGTTTATATAGACATTAAATCAATTCTGATATATCAACATTAACCTACAAGTATACATTTATCAGCTGTAACAGGTGTTTTTGGCTTATTGGAATTATATACAAATCGATAGTTTATAGTTTTTACTTAAAAAGGTTTCGATTTTATGCTTTATCAATGCCGATAAAAACGTCAAATATATCCATATGTTATTTCAATAAAGGCGTTTTAGCCTCATATTGATCTGGTCAAGTTACGTTTTAAAAACATCGACGAAACTTGTTTTGTCACTTTTACTAAAACAATCTTGTTGTACCAAGACCAAATCAAACACAGACATACTAGTCTATGTCCAAATCCCAAACGCTAAGCAAAAACTTTGAAAGCTGACTAATTCAGTTAAACTTTTGAACATTCACCAGGGAAGTGAGGCCGAGTGCTCCGGAAGGGTGAGCACCTTCTGCATAACCAAAGTATATAAGTATTTTTGAATGAGCCTTCGTTAGACTTGTATGTAATGTGGCGGAAAATCCATTTACAAAAAGCAGCTAAATCGTCTTTTTGTTCCCATATTAAAATTGTTTTCTTGTTTGTTTTAGGAAGTTTTTCACATGAAGAATTACCGTACACACATATCATTCTCTGAGTATCTCAGATTTTTCCCAATGAGAAAGATCCGGTTAGTAATCATTGCGTCACTTCTCCTGACTGCGGGAATCTTTTTACTGTTTGTGTCCCGATCAATGGAAAGCATGAGGAAACAACAGCGAATTGACTCTAACAAACAAAAGTTGCCATGGGATACGCTGAAATATTACCAAATAAATAAAGACAGGAAACCCTATCATACACAACATAAGAAGCAATTGAGAATCATCCGGGCACCCAATGGCGTATCCAAAGTTCGAGAAAAGGCACGACCCTTAGCACCTCCAGTTCTTGTAAAACCAAATAGCGTTGTAAATTTCAGACAACAAATTCTTCCTCCGAATTTTAATTCGTTTAAAAAGAGAAGTGGTACTGATCACCAAAAGAAATTACAGGAACTACATCAATTTCAAAAACTTGAAAACAGGCAAGGCATTCAAATTGTAAATAAGAATATTCAGAAAAACCCAAAGACTTTGGTACGTTAATGAGAAGCTGCCTAAAGACATTAACAATCAAATCATGTTTCACGCCTCTGATTCCAAAATGCTAGCTAAAAACAGACAAATGGCACGTTTTTCAAATGCAAAATTTTCTGCTCAAGTTGCAAAAATGGCTTTTAAACCTGACAACAATGCACCCTCGATGGGTATCAATCTAAGATATGTTCCAAATCCTAGACCCGTTGCTTTAAATGCCAATGTGTTGCAAGCTCCTGATGTGAGACAACATGCCATGAATGGCAAATTTGTACGTTATTCACACAGCAGATTTGCTGGGAAAAGAAGTGATGTTGCACATATTACACAGGCTCCTATTGCAAATACTGCTGTCTTGAAAGCAAATATTGGGCATGCCTCTATTGGTAAAGCACGTGGCGTAATTATACCCAATAAAAGAGAGACAAACATAGCACAGTCATCTAATGCAAGGAAAAATAACTTTGGAAACGTTCAAAATGCCAGAATTTCTGCAAGAAAAGTTGTTTTATATAATTTGACGAAAACATTCACGGTGAGTGCCTCCAAAAGTGGTATAACGATTCTAAAAAGGGAGAGAAATTCGTGGATAAATGCTGATTCATTATGTCAAAATACTTCATTAAAAATGGAAACTGTTGCTGTTCCAACTCCACTTGGAAATGTACTTATACATGGATCAAACACGGAAATATTCGAATATGAAAGTGCAGTGGAAAATTTCGAAATGCGGATATTATCAGGATATCAGAAGACTATTTTGGAGCATCCTAATGCGTTAGTTATTGATATTGGATCAGGGTATGGCGTCTATTCAATTATGGCAGCCCGTATGGGCCATGTTGTTGTTGCTGTGGAACCAAATTTAAGTGCCATTCCGGGACTGTGTGCAACTGTTAAACTTGCAAATTACTCAAACGGGGTGATTATTACACATTTAAATTATAACTCCAATATGAAGTCTTCAAAAGGAGAACAGAGCTTTGAAATGTGTAACAGTTATTTGGATCTAGATGCTTTAACTGAAATAAATTCATTACATTCTCATGAAGACGCTGTTATAAGGATAAGCCCACGGATAAACAGTGCAGAAGAAATTATTTTATGTTTAAATAAATTAATAGTTTTATTTAACGTAAAAGCAGTTAGCATGCCTTGGATAAAAACATCCAGAAGAGATGCTGAGAACATTCTGAAATTGTTTGGCAGAATGAAAATGTCTCCGTATGAACCGGACACGCCTCAAGACATGTTACGGTCTTCAGACATGTCACAGTGGCCTAGTATTGTAATTTGGAAAAGTGATTAATTTTTATAATAAAATTTTTATTTATTTATTTATTTATTCATCTAAAATTTTATGAAATAAGGCATAATAAATAACAATGTTTCAAAAAAGTGGCTTCCATATCGAAGAGTATCTCACCGTCAAGGTTCAAACTTTTAAGAGTGAAAATGTTTTGTTACTTCGCTTGCCAAAGGTTTGTGGTTTTCTCGGTACCGGTTTCCTACAGCGAACCGATCGACATTTAAGGATATTGTTGCTTATTTTTAACGAATTGCATTACTAATAATCCTGTTATTTCAGTTTCATTTTGATGTTGCTATACAAATGCAAATTCACATTAAATTGAAAAAAAAAATGAATTCAGAACCTCATTTGGAAATAATACCAGTTCGGATTAATAAATCATCCTGCATTACATTTATTTCTAAGTCGTCCCAATGTTCCTCCATATTTACATTCAATTAAATTTCTGAAACGAATACCATTTCATCATATCGTAAGTAACTTTACACATACAAATAAATGTATTCTTTGTCATCGGGACTTTTTTTCTAGGATTTTATCCGTTTAATATTATTGCGAATATGGAATTGGGTCTCTGAAGGCACTGAACGCTTTAGCTTATTCTTTTAGATACTTGGTGTAGAATGGATTAAAGTAATGGTGTTAACACTCTAGTCAATAATCTTTTAATTATATCACTGGCGGTCAGTTCTCGGAGGAATGAAGGAACCGGAGAAAACCACCAGCTTTCTACAAGTTTACTGACAATCTTCATCACACAAGGATCTGTCACAAACAAAGGCGGTGAGAGGCACTGAGGTCTGTAAGCACCGGCCTTTTTAGATCACGGGGCCATCGAGCCCTAGCAGCTCCCTCCCCCACCCCGCCGCCACACACAAACACCTTTCCACAGCATGGAATTTATTAATGAAGAGTAAGCTCAAATGTTTTTTTTTCTGTATAGAGCTCAATACGTTAATACTTTTTACAAATAACATTGGATATTTAAAGATTTCAGTTAAAACCTACATAATGATTAAACTTATATCGCCATTTGAGAAAGATGCCTTGGTTGCCAAGTTGTCTAAGACGCGCACTCAATGAAGACATCGCCTCTCGCAAATCTCGATCAAGCAGATCCTAGTGAGAAATATTTCGCTTGTCAAAGATCGGTGGCTTTTCCTGCACCACATTTTTTAAAGTCTTTGTTTGTTTGTTTTTTTTTTTTTTTTTCCTTCAAATTTCCCGGAATTGACCACCTCGATGAATCTAATAATCTTAAATGGGTGGGGGAGTAAAACATCATTACTGCGCTACGCACAGATGATTAAAAAACTTCAACCACTTTTGTCATTGCCAAGGTTTCAGTCGAAATTACAACTTCATTATATGGTTATTGGAAAATTTTTATTTGCCCTGTTATCAGAAGCTTAACATTCAAATTATTTGTTTTCAAGTGTTTACGATTTTTTAATTCTCCCGGGGCTCTGTTATAAAGTTTTCATATCCATGGAAACGAATAATATTTTATACATGTATATGCTTCACCATGGTTGGTAAAACTAAAACCTAAAACCGTTTGTTTGTACAAAATGAAAGTATACCGAGTCTAGGGATCAAGTTAAGCCTTTCAAAATTTATGTGTTTACCAAGCACACCATTTTTTGACTAATGATATTATGACACAGTCATTTTTCTTTTTCCTTTTATTTATTTCTTTTTATTATTTTTTGTTTATATGTAATACGATTTGTGATTGAGAGAACCAGATTTTACGACCTTTAGGCCGGCAACCTGTCTATCCAAGTGAAACAGTTATCATAAGTAGCAATAAAATTTATGTACACCAAGAGCAAGGCCTCAATACAATTTTAGGAAGGTTCCTTTTTTCATCAGATTTCAGGATATCTGTATTTGTTGAAGTTGTATAAAGTTAAGAGTTAAGAAATACTGTTTATACCCCAGTCGGGATTCTTTCACTTATATCAAGTTGATCAATTCTTAGATGATTCTACTTCTACTTCTACAAGTTAACGACCACCTTCAACAAGCTGAAGTTTATGTCGTTGTGGTGCAGATAACCTGGATAAAAAATACATGTAATAATTTTTTTTTAAGAATTTTAAGATAAAATAACGAATTTATTTATGTTGTGGTGGCACGATAGCATTGGAGGGTGGATTTAAATAAATCAAGACTGCCACACGTCACAATGCTACCGGGAAGATTGTTGATGGAAGGAAACTATAGCAAGCTAACTAACGAAAATCCTCGAACTAGGATCTACCCGAGTGGGATTTGAATCTATGCAGTAAGCGGCAATGTTAGAAGCAAGTTATGTAAGCATGTACTTTTAGAACACTCGGCTACCCAGGCCCCGAAGTTGTATAAAGACAGTATGAACATGTATTTTTCATGTCTCCGGTAAAAACTACCACTTATTAGGAAAATAAATGTTATTTCATGAAAAAGAAGAACTTAAGTACAAAAGATGGTAACTTGTAAAAATGTTGATTTTGGCATAATTGATTATCTTCGTAATACAGTAATTATTGTTCTTTATTTATCCTACACAAAATATAGCTACCCATAAAAATGTCATTAGGAAACTTTCTACTTTATGTGATACCCTTCTAATTAAGATTTGTTTTAAAAAAACATCAGAACTGTTAATAATGAATGATTAAAATCACTGATTATAAACCTAAATATCAATTGGTGTAATGAAGTGATTGATTGGTTTTATGATTGATTTAATGGGGTTGTAGGTCCCAGTCAAGAATATTTCACTTATATGGAGACGTCCTCAGCTATAGGTGAAGTGGCATAAATTTTGAACTTTGCAGTGTGCTTTGACCATTATGCAAGGAAGATTTAAGGTCACATCCAAGGAACCCAGTGACTCATTTCTAAATGCAGAAACAATGCTAATGCAAGAACAGGCACCACCAATTTTCAAGACTTGGTCAGGCCCGGCTTAGGTTCAAACCCCAACCCCTCTACCAACTAAGCTACTGTAGCGGTTGTAATGAAGTGCTGGTACTAGAAATCTGCTACATATTTAAAACAACTAATCTTAATTTGGCTAATGGAATGTTCACAAGGTTTTTCTATTATTTGACCTACAAACCTATTTGCATTGAATATTAACTCTCATACAATCAAGACCTGGCTTTTGTCAAGAGGATTATTCTGGTAAACTTCGAAGAGGACTGAGTAAATAGGTAATCTTTAGAGTGTGAGCAAGGGTCCTTCTATGAGCTTGGTCCTTCTATGAGCTTGGTTCTTCTATGAGCTGGGTCCTTCTATAAGCAGGGTTCTTCTATGATATAACCTTGTGAACTACTATTTGATTCTACATGACGCATTTATCAGCTTGACTTTGGGCAAGTCTAATAAGGATTGTGCAAAAAATCTGTGGCCTTTAGAGAGCTGAAAAAAATGTTGATGGACAAGGTACAAAAACTTATCACAATAATGCACTCTGTATTCCAGGAAGCTAAAAAGAAAACAACATTATAGTTTTTATTACTCTGTTTTTTTAAAGATACAAACATTTCCCATAATGTATGTAGCACTGGGGATAATGCTTTATACACTGAATAACTTTACTTCGGTATTTTTTTTTTTTTTTTTCGAAAATGGTGATGTCTAAGAAGTCCAAACTATAAGTAAACCTAAGCACACCATTAGTAGAAACATTAACAGTATAACTAGAACTATCTGAAACACATGTTTTTTTTTCAAATTGTGCCAATCTCTTCTGTGTCAGCTTTACAGTGGACACGGACAAACAATAAATATTTTTTAACATTCATAAAAAATGTCCTATGTACATGTATATATAATATATCTATCGGTACAAATGATCTGCTTGTATATTTGCTGCAATTTCAACTTCCCATTTATCTCCATTGCTAAGTAACTTTTCCTTATTGTATAATAATTCTTCTCTGGTTTCTGTTGAGTATTCAAAGTTGGGACCCTAAAACAACAAAACAAATCTTAAATAATTTGTAAAGAGTTCTCTGTTTCAAAATTCCATTTTTTAATATTATGTAATTAATTTCTAACAGAGCAATCAGTTGTTGTAACACAGTGTCACCTACATGTCATCAGGGGCCTAGGTGGCTAAGTGGTCTAAAGCGTGCACTTACGGATCACTAGCGCCTCTCACCACCTGGGTTCGAATCCCACTCGGGACAGATCCTAGTGTGAGAAAGTTTGCCAGTTTCACTTGCCAAAGGTCGGTGGTTTCCTCCGGGCACGACAGATTCCTCCTACCATCCCAGAACTGACACTCTCGAAATAAGTGAAAGAATCCTGACTAGGGTGTAAAACACCAGTTACTCCACTCCACTCTCTCTCTACAATGTCATCAAAGTCTCAGAAAAATATTGAACCAGCCCCAGTTTCACAATCATTCACACAACTGAGTGTACACTCAACTCAAATTCAGAAATATTTCAATGTCAATTTCTAAGACATTACAGAGTTAAAATTGAATATCTTATGTTTCATTTAAACTGTTAAGTGTAGGTTTGTTGAACAAAACAAAACATTGTCTCATAAAACTTTAATTTTTTAAAATATTGATTAAATAAAAATGGGAATATATGAGTTGAGTGTACACTCAGTTGAGTGAATGATCGTGAAACTGGGGCCCAATAAATAAGTAGAGTAAAGGGTGTGGTAAGGGATGACAGCACTTCTCCCTGACAAAGTTTGATTAAATTATATCTTAGTGTAAAACATTTTTTTAGTTTGATTGCTGAATGTTGGTGATTTTTCTTAGGACACTTTAGATTCTTCCAACATTCAAAAATTGACTGCCTCAATATAACTGATATAATATTGACTCAGGCATTAAATACCATTTATCCAATACAATCCATTATGGAAAAAATTCAAAAATCTCAACAACAGTAAAATCCATCCATGAAAGCCACTCGGGACAGATCCTAGTGTGAGAAAGTTTGTCAGTTCCCTTGCGCAGGTCGGTGGTTTTCTCCGGGCACTCAGTTTCCTCCACCATCCCAGAACTGACCGCCTCGAAATAAGTGAAAGATTCTTGACTGGGGCCTAAAACACCACTCCACTCATCCATGAAAGAATCCACAGTGTATACACTTAGTCATACCAATAGCATATCAATATTAGATGTACCACAACAAAGCATCAACTAGAGATGTTTCAAACTAAATTCCACTATGAACATCTTTAGCATACCAACATAAGACACTACATCTACAAAAGCATCAAGTGGACAAGACTCCTGACAGAACCCAAAATAAATACACTTTGTCATATCAATATCAACATTAGACATACCTCAACAATAGCATCAACTGGACAAGCTTCCTGACAGAATCCACAATATATACACTTTGTCATATCAATATCATATCGTGTTGTTCTTCTACTTCCATCTGCTCTCTCTTCAGCTTCAATAGTAATGGCCTGAATCAAAAGAAATAAACATAATTTAAACACATTATCATTGATAAACCAAGAGTAAGTATGTAGATCTTGTTTTTTTTTTTAAATGAAATTTTCTGAATGTTTTGAATTGTTTTAGGGAGTTACTCTAAACAAGAATTTTTTTAGAATCCAAGAGACATTAAAACCAAGGAAAACAGTCAAACACCTGGTGTTATTGATACCAGTAATATATGTACCCTCTATGTGTATTACTGTTGATACTGCCTACCAAGTTTTATAAACATTTAATTATACTTTTAATTAATCTCCAGACAGGAATTTTATATTGAAAACAAAAAAGGCCATAACTCCAAGAAAACTGGCCAACAAACTTCTTTTGTTGCTGATGCTTTTCAATTTCTGTTTTGGAGATTTACACCAGACAGGAAACGGCAACAGACCAAAGTGTGGATTGGAGGATGGATGTAACTTTAAATTAAATGCCTCCTCTTTTTCTTTGAGAAAGAAAAGAATACTGAAAATGTCTTATGGTAATTTGAGAAAAAAATAATAAGAGCTTTTAACTTTTAGCATACCGGTAAAAATACAAAATTATGGACATCAAATGACATTATGGAATTATCATGTTCCAAATACAAAAACCAGTATAAACAGTACTTTCCTCCATCTTTTCTGAGCTGATCACCTCAATATAAATGAACTGGGGCCTACAAAACCATAACTCTATTTTACTCACAAATGAGGAGAGTAAGATATAAATTATAAGATAATGGGAATTTCCAATAAAAATCAAAGGTACGGTAGGTTATATTAAATATGAAAATGATAATGAAAGATTAAAAAGATGGAAAAAGAAAAGTTAGTCAAAAATACTATAATAGTGCTAGTCACTTAACCAAATATTTTAATTTTAGTCAACATAATTATTTATGCTGATGTTACATTTATTGAACTAATAATCATTTTGTCTTATCTGAAAATTTCACAAATCAATATTCCAGACCATCTGACTTATTGCAATTAAGAACAACGTTTTTGTGATTTTCAAAGAAGTCTTGTATAACAAGGTAATTAAAGATACCCCAGTAAGAAAATGGTGTATTAGGTGAAAATCTGAATTCTTGAACTAGCAATAAGATTAAGAAATCTTGCATAAGTAGTTGATTGAAGTCCAGTAACAGTGTTTAAAGCCAAATTAAAACATTCTCACCTATATTAAGGTGGTCAGTTCCTTAAAAGAGAAGGAAACAAAAGAACCTGAAGAAACCATTACCTTCAGCATGATTACTGACAAGCTTTCTCATACCGAGGCGTGTTCAAGTTACCGGTTGCTTTCCACTGCTCTTGCAAATACAATTTTTATGTTTTTGAACTGACGTGAGTACTCACATTGAAAGTAAGTCATCATAATCATCTAGATGTTTTAAAAATAACCTCCCTTACATTTGGACACCGACACGCAACTGGAGAGAAAATGTCAAAATATAACTTAAATCGGACAACTGTACATCAGTTTTATCTAATCCTGTCATTCAAATCCCTTCTAGAAAGAAACCATACCCTTGGACTGAAATATAAATTGAAATGCATATTGGTTTCAAAATTTATTTAAGCCATATCTTATAAACTTTGTCCAAGGGATGCCATCTTAAATCTAAGGCGAACAACCTTAAAATATTGATAGTGTTCGCTCACATGTGCTCACGCAAACATACATTCCTGAACGACTTGATGTCAATGTGCAAGCATAAATACACTATCATGAACGAGCCTCTGGTATCTCTGACTGAAACTCAAACCAAGGAAATGTAATTTGTTAGTTAAAGCCTTATGCCAGTCCTCCACTGACAGTCCTTGACACACACAGGTCAGACTCTATAATACTTTATTTTACAGATTTTGAAAACTTTAAAAATGAGATACCTGAGCTGGACAAATTGCTTCACACAATTTACATGCAATACAGCGTTCTTCCCCTGAAGGATACCGTCTTAAAGCATGCTCACCACGGAATCTTGGACTGAGAGGCCCCTTCTCAAATGGATAATTGATAGTGGCTGGTTCTCTGAAATGTTGTCCTAAAACTGTCATCAAACCTGTAAACCATAACAAGAGGGTCAGTAAAACTCTATAAGCACTTAATTGACATATACAAAACCATCCTATATATTTATATTTATATATATATATATATATATATATATATATATATATATATATATATATATATATATATATATATATATATAAATACTGTATAGTTGCAAATATCATTGTACAAAGCTACATGTAGTGATATTGAAGTTTTATTGACTGACAAAATTTTTGTACTCAAAAATCTACTAATTGTAGAAAATAATATATATACCGGTATATATATATATATATATATATATATATATATATATATATATATATATATATATATATATATATATATCAAGCACAGAAATATACATTTCCTCTTCAAATTAAAAACAACAGAAAAAAATGTGTGTGTGTGTGTGTGTGTGTACTGCAGGTGGCAATCTTTAATGTTTTGACAAAGTCTGGTACAAACTTTAATTTAGTCTTGATCTTCTACATGCTAGGACAAAATTACCTTGGGCATACTGGTTTAAAAATACCCAACTTTTCATGAAAGTATTATGAATAAAGTATTAGCTGAAGTGAATATCTAACAAACCTTTTGTCATTTCTGAGAAAAGTGCAACTCTTGCATTATTCTCCGTAATTACTTCTGCCTCCAGGGGAGCTTCTCTTCTACTGACATCAACTGAAAATACAATATAATTAGTTACTATTTGTACAGTAAGTACATGTATATGAATTTTTCTCCATACAGGTAAAGATACATAGCATTGAAAATAGTGAAGCCTGTAGACAAATTATACAAATGTTTGGAGTCAGAAACCAGGCTGTGGTATATTCCTAAAACAAACATCTACAATTCTTTATAAGGCATTTAGTTTGTTTTTTAATATAAATCTGTAATAAAAAAATATTTCTAAATCAGGAATATTTTGCAGTATCTACTGAAAATTTATAAGTTAAAATAAAAAAAAATGTTTTACAATCCTAACAGACATGGTTTTATTTTTATCAAAGCATGTAAAATACATTTTCACTTACCCCAACCATTTCTAGATGGAACCTGTGAAACACTGGACACTCTTAAGGTCTGTCTCAAAAGCCCCCGAGCTGAAAAAAAGTTATAAGCACAACATGTTTTTTTTTTAAATGTAAAATTCAAGAATCTACTTATTGCTATAGCAACATGCTTTTTTAGTTTAAAAAGTATTTACCAGTAGTTAAATAAATAAGATATACACAAAATATTATAAATGGTACAAAAAGGGATTTCGGAACAAGAGTAAAACTCTTATATAAACCAGTCTTCCTGGATAACATTACAATACATACATAAACATAGAGTTACAAATATATGATAAATAGCTTGAACATTAAATAAGTATAAACCAAACAAGTGAGCAAAATAAATAAATAAGTTTTTTTAACCAAGGTTACCGTAAATACAATAGTTTGAATACCTGCATATCACAAAACAATTTTATTTGTTTGTAAGAGCACTTCCTTCTATTAAAACAAGCTAAGTCAGTGCATGTGTTGGGATCTGTGTAAGTAAATTAATTTATTTATTTTGATTCCCTAAAATTATCAGATCCGCCTGTAATTACTGATTTGGTACCAGATTGGCCCCAAGTGTTTAATTTTTTTAAATAGTATTTTTGCTTTATGTGCTGCAAATAATGTATAAAAACCAAAAGAATTATGTTTTGAAAATAAAATGTTCTACATTTCGTGATTTTTACTGCCAATTCAGTAATTAAAAGATTCAGTGGAACTTAGTATGATAAGTAAATAATATACAATGTATATCATTAAATGGTGGCAAGTGCTTGAACTTTTTAAAATATAAAAACAATTTTATTCAGAATTAAACCATTTTATAGATAATGAATTATATACTGTAACTGGACATTTGTGAACTTAAGTTGCACAAACTGTATTGCCTTTGCTTTGTTGTAAAATCAGTAGCAACACCTTTACAAACACCTATTCGGAATTGGTAAAACAACTGCATTTGTGGAACTGTAGGGAATTACTATTCCCGATTGAAGGTGGATGATTTGTTTTCCAAAATATTTGAATGTGAGAGTTTTGTGAGGTCATAGTATTGTTTTAAAATGGATGAAGAGCTCAGAAAACTTAAAAGTCCCAAGAAATTGATCTGAATTCTAAATCCAATGGAGATAACTTCTTGAAATATATTAATATTTTGGAAAACAAATCATTTACATGCCGATCGAGGTTAGTAATTTTTAAGTTTCACTTATATTTTCAGTCTGAGGCAACATGTGGCGCATCCCTTCTGACACCAGTTGGTATCGGAAAATCCCGAGTTTTCACATATAATTAGTTCTGACTCTACACACAGTCAGTAGGTGTAAATTAAAGTGTGTTATGGAAATTCGAACAGTTGTTGGATAAACAATTAGGTCACATTTGGTAGGATTTACAAAAAAAACATAAACCACCATAATAAACGAATAGTCTGTAGCTGATTTTTAAACAATTTGTGTGACTACAGTAACTGTAGTGTCTTGTAAAGAAGAAAGATGGCCAAGGTTATTTCGGTTGTTTTGAATTACGTAAATGAGGGGTATGAAATTAAGTTTTGCAATATCTATTTATGGAACGATTTAGCTTGCAAAATCCAAACATAACCACAGCTAAACTTCATGAATGTCTGCATCAATTAAGGGTTATTGAGAAAAATATCAGCATTTACCCGTTCGACTCGCTGAAAACAATTTTACGGTCGCCATCTCACATCACTGAAGAGCTCTTAACATGGGAGGTAACCGTCGTCTATTTGACCATTTGCTTAGTTTCTCCCTAAACTTTTACTACAGCTACCAACTGAATTTTAAGTAGAATTAACCGTCGATTCAAATATGTTTTGCATTTGGTATGCTTAATTTCACATGTGCTAATGTTGTCATTAAAGGCTATATATAGATACAAACGCTGCATTGTTAAAATCTCTAGTTATAAATAGCCACAGAGATTCTAAAAATTGACGCAAAATGGTTAAAATACAATAACACTATATTGCTGTTATTTTTCAAATATTTCTAAACTTAGTCTTTAAGGTAGTTTTAACTGGGAACACAAGAATCGGTTTAAATGTTCATGCCACACTGTTAATAAATGTCTAAAAAACATACCAATACAACTGCCAAATTTTAGAACAGCATTTTGATTTAACAACTTTGTAAAAAACTTTTAGGAAAATTATAAAAGCATTCTGTGCAATTTAATCAACAAAGTTTGTGCAGTTGCCTTCATAGGCTGTATTTTTATTACAGCACGGAAGACAACAGTAATGTACATGTAATTTATATCTGTATTTTTATTACAGCACAGAGGACAACAGTGATGTACATGTAATTTGTACATGTATTTTTGTTACAGCACAGAAGACAACAGTAATGTACATGTAATTTGTACCTGTATATTTATTACAGCACAGAAGACAACAGTAATGTACATGTAATTTGTACTTGTACTTTTATTACAGCACGGAAGGCAACGGTAATGTACATGTAATTTGTACCTGTATTTTTATTACAGCACAGAAAACAACAGTAATCTACATGTAATTTGTACCTGTATTTTTATTACAGCACAGAAGACAACGGTAATGTACATGTAATTTTTACTTGTATTTTTATTACAGCAGCGAAGACAGCGGTGATGTACATGTAATTTGTACCTGTATTTCTATTACCATACGGAAGACAAAAGCAATGTTAATGTGATATGTACATATTTTTATTACAACACGGACAATTGTACTGTAAATGTAATATGTAACCTTGTTTTTATTACAACACGGAAGACAACAGCAATGTTAATGTAATATGTAACTTTATTTTTATTACAACACGGAAGTCAATAGTAATGTGAATGCAATTTATATTACAGCACAAAAGACAACAGTAAAAACATATAATTTGTACCTGTATTTTTATTACAGCACGGGGGACAAGAGTAATGTACATTTAAATTTGTACCTTTATTTTTATTGCTGCATGGACATCAACAGTAATGTAAATGTAACATGTATCTGCATTTTTATTACAGCAAGGAAGTCAACAGTAATGTAAATCGAATTTTACTTGTATATTTATCACAACAGGGAGGACAATAGTAATGTACATCCAATTTGTAACTGTACTTTCATTGCATCACGGGAAACAGCAGTAATGTGAATATAACTATCTGCATTTTTATTACAGCACGGAAAACAACAGTAATGGTAATGTAATATGTATTTGTATTGTAATTTATCACAGCATGGAGGATGTCCAACGGTACTGTTCATGTAACACATGTATATTCATTTATTCTATAACAGCACAGAAATCATTAGTAGGGTTCATGTAATATGTATCTGTATTTTTATTACAGGATGGGAGACAATGATAATTTACATATAATATGTATCTGTATTTTTATTACAGGATGGGAGAAAATGATAATTTACATGTAATATGTATCTGTATTTATAATACAGGATGGGAGACAATGATAATTTACATGTAATATGTATCTGTATTTTTATGATAATTTACTTGCAATATGTATCTGTATTTTTATTACAGGATGGGAGACAATGATAATTTACATGTAATATGTATCTGTATTTTTATTACAGGATGGGAGAAAATGATAATTTACATGTAATATGTATCTGTATTTTTATGATAATTTACATGCAATATGTATCTGTATTTTTTTCTTACAGGATGGGAGACAATGATAATTTACATGTAATATGTATCTGTATTTTTATTACAGGATGGGAGAAAATGATAATTTACATGTAATATTATCTGTATTTATATTACAGGATGGGAGACAATGATAATTTACATGTAATATGTATCTGTATTTTATAACAGGATGGGAGACAATGATAATTTACATGTAATATGTATCTGTACTTTATCACAGCCCAGAAGGCAATAGTCATGTACATGTATTTTTTTAAGTTCTTGGTCCTTTAGCAACATCGTAGTCTTCCACAAATACTATATGTAATATCACCAATGAAATAAACTGTTAGATATGACACAGGCCCCGGTTTCACAATCATTCCTTAACTAAGATTTTCCTTAACTAAAATCTGGCAAATTTGAAATATTAATAATTTGGTTAATTGTTAAGGTTTTCATGAATTAAAGGTGTCATTTTAAAGATCAATTCAAGCTTATAACATTCGTATTTAGTTTGATCACAAATGTTTATTTGTAATTTAAAAAGTGATCACCAAAAATTTGCTAATTTTAAGTTAAAGAAAATCTTATTTAGGAGTGATTGTGAAACTGGGGCCTTGAACATATATTATAGCGACCCTGACTTGTTTATTAGTATCTGTACACTCTTTAGATAAAGGACAACAAGAGGTATCAAAGTACAGTAAACTGGGTAGCACAGATTTACATCTGGACAAAAAAGAACCCTCCAACTAAGTCTTCAACATTTGTTCAACAAATAACTTTATAACTTTAACACCCCCCCCCCCAAAAAAAAAAAAAAAAAAAAAAAAAAAAAAAAAAAAAAGAAAATACAAAGATAGATGTTCTCTTAAATCAGAAAGTAAGTTTCGGGATCATGATGGGAAAACCAGAGTATCTGGAGAAAACTACTGATACTTAGAGTTTTGATAACATGCCACTGCTTACAATTATGCTTCCATTGACAGAATGATAAAATCTTCAGTAATTTACAAGTGAGGTAAAAAAACCAACTCAAAACCTTTAAATTAAAATCGAATATCTTTATTTAAGTTGCAATAAACATATCTAGCATTAGTTTAATGATAAAAACAATGTGGTCCATATTTTAACTAAATTAGTTCATATAAATAAATGATGTTATGTAACAAATGAGATTCTAAACTTTTATTAATGATGAATATATGTATATATATAAAATATTAATAAAACGGACCCATATGATATTTCCTGTCCAAAATGGTCTCGTTAACAGATCTTCACTGAGAAAAATTATTCTTCCTTTCTCTCTACAAAAGCAGCATCTACACCTATACCATATTGAAAATATACAAACAAATTCAAAGCAAGAAACAGTACTCAAATGAGTGACGTATGTTACTTAAGGAAGATGAAACAAAAATGAAAATCAATAGTGCATGCACTGACCTACATGTAAGTGGTCAGTTTCCACTGTATGATGTATTGAAATTCTCCCCTGAGTTAATCATATAAGAATTATCAAATATTATTGAAAAAATTTTGAAAGCTTCAACCTCATAGCATTATCAGATAAAAATTTAAGAGTTCTTCGGAAATTTAATGTGGCCAACTAGGTGGATATCTCCAATTAAACAAAGATGGAGAGCTTTTGAGAATATATCATAACTTATACAGTTCTGGTCATTTAATTTTTTTTTATTTTGTTTGTTTGTTTACATAGAGCCTTTTTTTAATTCTTTTTTAAAAGACAGAATGTAGTTCATACACTAATCTGCTGAAAAAAATACACAATAAGTAGCTCATCTTGCCATAAATTTTCACTAGCTAACCAACTATCACAAAAACAAATGTCACTCATAACTGTAACTAATATCTGAGTAGTCTCCCTTTACACTTCTGAAACCATATGCTTTATGAATAAAGAATATAAAACAAAATATATAAAGAATATTTTAAACCAAATATTTGATAAATGGTGATAAATGATGACTAACAAAATAGAACTTATAAAAATAAGTTATAATGATGACATTTAACTGAACAAAGCAAATTATAACTGTTATAAAATCTAAACAAGAGGCCCATGGGCCTAAGCACTCACCTGAGGATATGGCCAAAATCATTTGCAAAAATACATACAATATCCTACTACACATGCTACACAAAAAGTTAATAGTTTTCATGATAATTAACAATTCAAGTCTTCTTATGCATCTATGACCTTGACCTTTAAATGTAAGACCTTGAATCATACATCAGAATGATCGCCATATCAATTCCTACAATATTCTAATATATATGCCTATGCAAAAAGTTAATAGTTTTCAAGAAAAGTTAACAATTTCAGTCTTTTTATGCACCTATGACCTTGACCTTTCGAAAGTATGACCTTGAGTCATATATCCAAATGTTCGTCATTTCAATACCTACAATATTCTAATATATATGCCTATGCAAAAAGTTAACAGCTTTCAAGCTAATGCATAATTTTAGTTTTTATGAGCAAAAAAAAAAAAAACATTTCAGGGGCAACAACTCCTACATGCATTATTATACGGTTACAAAACATTGTATCTTTTTTAATTTTGTTATGTTGAACATTGTGACAATGTTTTAGATATTATATATCTTTAAATTTTGAAGAAAATATCCTAAACTGCAAAAATACAAACTAGGTCATGACCTTGAACTTTGACCTTGACCCCATTTTGAAGGTTATTTTAAGAAAAAGTCAAAACTGAAAACCCCTATGTCAATATCTGTTCAAATAGTAAAGGTATAACAATTTGAAGCAATTTTACAAAAATACAAAAACGCGTAACCCTTTTTCGATTAAATTTCACGAAATGAACAAACTATAGGCTTAAGACCCTAGAAAAGCCAAATATCACATCAGATTTTTTTCTCCCATCATTGGTTTCGGAGAAGAAGATTTTTAAAGATTTCGCACCCCTAGGTCACCATGACCTAGTTTTGGTAGCCATGGCAATGCAATGAACAATGTGAATTGCACCGACCAAGACATGCTTCTGGCCAAGTCTCATTGAAATCTGTCCAGTACTTCCGGAAGAGAAGTCGAAAATAGGTGTTAACTGACGCACACACGCATGCACACATGCTGCGCTATGCCATGAGCTCACATGACCTTTGGTCAGGTGAGCTAAAAATGACTGCTTCACAAAACTGGGATGCAATATGGTTGCCTATTCTACTGACAAGTAAATGATTTTCAGCCTGTATTGTGCTTACATGGAACTTATATGTAAAATAACAGTACTGTTTTAAATAAACCAAGACATAATAATAATAATAATAATAATAATAATAATACATGTAATTATATTTTTTAAATAAATCAGCACTTGAAAGTTCCAATGCAAGGACCAAAGTTAGACTTGTTTTATCTACCACTGAAAGATCATCCTTCATTTATGTTTAAACAGTGAGATTTAAAGCTGTTCACCGAAACAGAATATTCCTAAACTGTCATTGCAATTAACATTAGTTAGATATGTATAGTTGATTGCCGATAAGAGGGACAACAATATGTAACTAACCTGAATCTATATTTGTAGTGTTACTTATAGACACTTTGTAACAGTGGTAGGTTAGTTTCTTCATGTAAAGAAAATGTACATATTTCCAAGATTTATGATGGCAACCAAACTCTTCTATTCATGAAAAAGACTTTTACAACACTAGTCTACATCTCTGGTCGTAACTAAATAACTAAATCTGATACACAAACTTTAAAGACTATATAATTATATATATATTTTATCCCATACAAAAACCTTAAAGACATTATACTTTACTTGCTATAAGGTATAAAGAATTTACATCATTTATTCACACATATACAAATAAAATATTATTTAAAGATCAAACAATGCATACATACATATACAATATATTAATAATAAATCATGTTTAACTGTATAAATGGACTAGTACCCTTTCAATTCTGGACGGAGTAATAAATGCATATATGTTCTTAGTTATCTTATTATTATATGAAAAAGTCGCACCATAACCTATAATAAAAATATTAACTTGCAATCTTAATACAAAATATAAAACATATACAAACATAAAATTAGCTTGGATCTTATCAGTTACTTGAGGACATCAGGACATCATCCTTTGCTTGGATGAGAAGTTTTTACCATATAAAACCATTGTGATCCTAGAAATTAGGTCAAAGTGAGTTGCGATAGTTTTATTATTAGTATTATAAATTATGTCATCAGTGGGGACCTGTGATGGGATAGTACAGAGCTATAACACTTTTAGTCACAAAGATTTAAAGAAAAGTATGATGAAACAAAAGCTGCACACTCTATTTATCAAGCAAGTTATTGTTTATATAAATTCAATCACAAAAATGACCCCTACCTCCGAAAGACCCAAAATGAAACTTAAAAAATTGTTTCACTTTACAGTGACTAGTTCACATACCATGTGAATGGTACCTATTGTTGGAGATACTGTTTTTGTAACAGTGAATTTTGCTTAATAATCTTCAATTTTTCCGTTACTTGAGTTTAGTGTAATGAGAAATTGATATGTACATTAGTGATCACTATATATAGGATATCTCTCATGGCTCTGGACACAGTAAAATGTTGCCACTACAGAAATTTTACATGTTAAAAAAACCAAACAAATGGTGTTTTCTATACCAGATACAGCACAATATGTAACCAAGAACATCAAGTCTGGTGTAGAGTTTCTATTCTTAAAAATATATTGTGAAAATCAAAGATGTGCATATCAATTCCCATTTTGACTTGACTCAAGAAAGAAAATACATAAAATCTTCAGCTGACTGTTTCATTTTGACCATTAATCTGTAACTAATTTAAGGACTTACAAGACCAAGCTTTCATTTTGATAAAACTATATTTTACATAAACAAATGCATGTAATACTATTTTATTTCTTTAAACTTTATCTCAGTACAATCTATCCTTATCCTCTCAATATCATCAGACTTATTAAAACATTCCTACATAAACTACTAAATTTCTTTGAAGGTATGCATATATGAACATAGTTCAAAAGTTAGTGGACAGTTAACTAGGACCTCCATCAGTGGGTCTATGGGAAGCACTAGCCCTTAGGTTAGGACTACCAATGAGAGGTATATTGGATGGACTGGTTCTGAAGCTGTGGCTGCCACCAACAAGAATATGGGATGGACTGGTCCTAGAGCTAGGCCTGCCACCAACAGGATTATGAGATGGACTGATTCGGAAGCTTGGACTACCACCAATGGCACTTTGTGAAGAATGATTAGGATCATCTGGGTTAACTTCTACCAAAAAGAAAGTCTTTTGATCTACAGTGACAATTTGTTCATTGTTAAAGTCACTTTTAACTGGCACTATCAATGCTGTCGGATGTCTTCTCTCCCCACGGCTCATGCAGTGTATTTTACAACCACAAAAATACAGATCTGGACAAACACAAGGGCAGTAACAACATTCATCCTGATCTTCATCCTCTTCCTTAAAACAAAACATATTTATATTACATTTACATGTTTATATTACCTTTAAAATGCTTATTAAAATAATAACATTTTAAAGTCAGATATCAATTTTAATTTTAACAAATAAAATCATATTTGCTTTGATCATATTGATGTCAACTGTTGATAAATCATGTTCTGACCATATAACATCATCATTATACTAACTTCTTATCAACATTTCAATCAAAAACTAATATCAAAATAGTTAACAAATCTGCACTCACAATTTATTAGACTGGTGTGACAAAATTATTTATTTATCTATTTATTTTTATTATTTATTTTTTATTATTATTACTTTTTTGAAAAAAAAATGCACATTTTGAAATAAAAGATAAAACCAGTTAATTTTGCAATGTAAGAATAAATGAAGTCTATGATTTCTCAACTGAAAATGCACACCTAAATGAAGTCTCCCCCATCCTTTACTCAGTATAAACATGATTGTCCCTTCCTTTTAAATAGAGCTCTACAAATTAGTACATACACAATCTTATGAAACTACATTTCACGAGTGCTATAAATGTATACATTTCACTACTTATATATATACATATTTATTTATTTTATTATTTTTATTTATTTTATTTATGTACATTGTGCTGTTTATTTATCATTTATTTCAATCTACAGGGTTTATACTTACCAACAAAACTGAAATAAAACATGTATTATATATATGACAAAAGCTGTAAAGCAAAAAAATGTTTATGTACATAAAAGCTGAATAAACATACATATCATATCATGTAAAACATTATTATCAATTATTGATCTTTATATAATGGTTTTATGAAAGATCAAATCATACAATGATGAAATTCTGAATGTAAATCTTAGAAATCATAAATGTTTTTACATGCATTTGGGGGTATTGATCAACTTGTATGCCGTCAAAGCACTAAATATTAGAGAAAGTTTTCACAGTTCCATCTATCACAAAGAGAAATAACAGTTATAAAATGGACTACCAGTATTGCATGCAAAAGTAATAATGTTTAACTGTGAATAGTTAACTGTAGGCCAATGGTAAGAGATACCTGTGCAATAAAGGAATACCTGTACATGTATTCTGTGTAAATGGTGAGGAATAAGAACATTCACTTAAATCATTTCACATCAAAAGTTTTATATTAAAATACAAATTATAAATGCCTACAAAGCTATTACATATCAATTTGAATTGTCTTTGATTTTTAATGACAAATAAACAATTTTATCTTCCCAAAATTTACTGATCTACATTTTAACCCAATTATAATAAAAATTTATTTTTTTGCTTAACTTTCATGTGTCATTATTCTAGCCTACATTAAAACATTCTCTCTTCAGATATTTTCTTTATTTTCTTTCTACAAGAGGCAGGTCAGAAAACCAGTTCTCTATATTTTGTATTGAACAGCATGCACACTTCAAAACGTTCTTCTTCAAATGCCCTTTTCTTTGTTATCCACTTTGATTGCTGTTGTGAATGTCTCATTACTTATATGTTTCACCAATATGCAGCACAAAGATTTGTACACAGAATGAGACACATAGTAGGACACAAAGTCAGACATAGAATGGGACACAGAATAGGGCATACAGTAAGTCATAGAGTAGGACACAGAATAGGACATACAATAAGGCATATAGTAGGGCATAGAAAAGGACAGAGAGTAGGACATGCAAGACACAGAGTAGGACATGCAGTAGGACACAGAGTAGGGCATAGAGTAGACATAGAGTAAGACATACAGTGGGACACAGAGTAGGGCATAGAGTAGACATAGAGTAAGACATACAGTGGGACACAGAGTAGGGCATAGAGTAGACATAGAGTAAGACATACAGTGGGACACAGAGTAGGGCAAAGAGTAGACATAGTAAGACATACAGTGGGACACAGAGTAGGGCATAGAGTAGACATAGAGTAAGACATACAGTGGGACACAGAGTAGGGCATAGAGTAGACATAGAGTAAGACATACAGTGGGACACAGAGTAGGGCATAGAGTAGACATAGAGTAAGACATACAGTGGGACACAGAGTAGGGCATAGAGTAGACATATAGTAAGACATACAGTGGGACACAGAGTAGGGCATAGAGTAGACATAGAGTAAGACATACAGTGGGACACAGAGTAGGGCATAGAGTAGACATAGAGTAAGACATACAGTGGGACACAGAGTAGGGCATAGAGTAGACATATAGTAAGACATACAGTGGGACACAGAGTAGGGCATACAGCAAGACATAGTGTGGGGCATTTTCTATGATCAGATCTGTCAAAATCAAAGTTGGTGTCTTGAACTTGTAGTCTCTTTGATGAATTGGCAATCACAATGTCAGAAAAACATAGTCTTATTTCTGGTTATCTTGAAATCTAATGAGAACACAGATCTACTAGAAGCAGTAATACAATGTCACTTTTTAAAGTGTAAAACTAGTTTTTTCATGCATGGATTACATGTATATTGCAAGGCATCCATTACAGTTTATAAATATTTACTCTCAATATATTTCATTAAACCAACTAAGTGTTAATTGTTCAAAGCATCACCTTTTACAGCTAATTTCATGAATGGTGATTTCAAAGCGACATGAATAAGTGTATGGTAACAAAGCATAAATCCAATATAGCTCTTGATGTCTTGGTAACAAACCTCAACCTAAGTTCATACAACAAATATTTGAAAGAAACAGGTCTTGCAAGGGTAAGCACTGTCAACCATTTTACTCATACAATATAGGATATTTCTATCATACTGGTCATGCATGGGGAAAACTTTAACCCTTTCCTTTTATTACAACCAATCATATATTACAAAAACCGATACCCATGCTGAAAATTAAGATTTTTACCCAAAATACAAAATTAGCAATTTGAAGTTTGATCCTTTGGTGTCCGAGGAAGAGGCCTTCTGGGTACTTTAGTTTTGTCACTATAGGGAAGCTTCCCAGACATGTCTTGTGAATCTCCTTTCTTATTTCTTCCATCTTTTTTCTTTGATACACTCTCCTTAGATTCTGCTTGATCTGTTTTTAGCTGGTTACTTTTTGCTTGCTTTGTTTTGATTGGATTTCTTTTTAATTGCTTGATTTTAGTTGAACCACTTTTCTGTTGGTGTATGTTGACTGGATTTATTTTTCCTTTGCTCTATCTTGGATACATGACTTTTTGGTTGTTCTATTACAGGCTCAGAAATATCCTGCATCTCAAAGTGTGCATGCTTTGATGAACTACAAGTGGGTGCATCTTTTATAGGTGGGTGAGCACAGAGATTTGGGGGTGAGGTAGTGAATGGCACAACAGGTGTTTGTGTTGAAGGCTGTCTAAGTTTTATCTCAAAACAGCAACAATTTATTGTGGAACACTGAGGACAACTGATTAAGTCACACTCTGAACAACTACAGGTACAAGGTCCACATATAACATTATCTTCACTCTGTAATAACAACATAGGGTAAGAGTCTTCCAGGCGATAATAAAGGCATAAATTAACTTTACTATACCATAACTCTTTTGTCATTTCCAAATATTTTGAATTAAAATCCATTTTCTACTCTATATTATCATTTACTTGCATTACTTCAAGCTTTGATTGTGTTTACTAAAGCTAAATACATGTTGCAAATTTCCTTTTTTTATTTAAAAGAGAGACAATTTGCTATAATACATGTATTTAAAGTAATCTCCACTCTAGCAAAGTCATTCTTATATTCCAAAACATGTTTGAGTTTAACTGTGAGCAATTTTTAAAATTGTTTCTAGAAAATAATTTAATGATTAAAAGGTTGATGTTTAACAAACTTTTTTTTTCAGAACCTTTTTCCTACCCAGTAAATATTGATACTAAAATCTATTTTTTTATCCACAGTATTGGAATACTTATACATAATGAAGAATTCTGATAATGAAAAAAATATTCACAAAATATTCAATGTGTCTGTAAAATATTGTAAGTACATATAATATTTTTCAAATTGTGAATGCATGTGAGCATCTTCCCTTTAATAATGTTTTGTATATTTCTTGGAAACTCTATAAATTATGACATTAATGGTTCAATTCCACAAAAGTGAATCTGAAAGTTAAATTTTGTGATTAATGTTAGTAAACTACAGACAAAATTGATATAATGTACACTAAAGTGATAGCTTAGGACACAGTCAGGTGTACTCAGCAATATACAGGAATCCTGAAGATGTTCAGGGCCATCAAATTTTCACACACTTGAGAGTGAGATTCGCTCTTTCATTTTTCTAAAATGTTGATGTTCTTTGTTGTTTTTCCAAATGATTTTATAAATCAGCATTCTGTTTTTCAAAATTGAATACAGAAAGAATTCCAACTTTTTTTAAATAAATGAATTCTGTATAACCATATTTGGCATAATAGCAAGTGTAAATTTTGCAGTTATTTCTATATTCTGTTGATAATAAATACATTTTTCTTGATCCAGAAAATATAAGCTAAATCATCAAATTTTAGTCATTGCTACCAAGTTTTAAAATTTCATGGTCATGGAGCCACATTTTTATTTTAGCATGTCTCATACACTGCACACAGCATACAAAAACACACATTACATATAAAGCATAGCATTGTCAAACCTGTTCATAAAAGTTCAGAGATCTTTGCTCTGTACAGCATTGTACAGTCAAAGAAATGGAAAAAAAGATTCATCATTAAATAAACAGGTATCAAATGGCAGTAATCATAGATGACTCTTATGTTGTCAGCAACAGAAAATCCAAATATTTAATAGAAATAATCTCCTATACTGGAAATGTCAAGAGGTGAGTTTCGTAAGCTGCAGAAGAACTGTTGCTGATTCCACAAAATGGTCAAACAAAAGCATGATTTTGTGATTGCTTATGGTACATGTGAACTTTCTTTCTGTTGTTTTCATAGTTTCTTATTTATGCTCTGAAGCTCTTATTAAGCTATATATATATATATATATATATATATATTTTTTTTTTTTTTTTTTAATTCTTAACTAAGAATCTTTCAAATTTAAGAATCTAAAATCTGTAGAGTCTAAAATTTCAAACTAAAACTTTCTTAAATTTGACAATCTTATTTCTAATTTTTTAAAATTGTTTCTTATAAGCAAGTTTCCTTTTGTATTTGTAAAAATAGTAATACTTGCTCTTTAATGAGACAGGTTTGACAAATCCATAAGATTAATGGTTACAATGACAAAATCTAAATTATACTCAGTCCAATTACATGTACTGTGACAAAGCTAACATAAAAGTGTTATCTATATGTCAAAGAGTAGTTCTGATTGGTTTACATGGATTTAAGTCGTAAGAAAGACAAGGAAAAGTAAATCGGCAACACCAGAGTAGCATAGTGCGAAGTAAGTGCTGTGGAGAAATAGTGTGATACACCTACGTCAAGACTCTTAAACTTATATCAAAGTGGTCAGTTCTTGGATGGTGGAGGAATCCAGAGTACCTAGAAAAATCAACTTTTGGCAAGTGAACTGTCTAGAACTATTAACTGCCCAAACTAGGCAGTATGGGTAATTGTGATCACTAACCAGTGCTGTAGCCTTTTCAGCCATCAATGTCTTTGACAAGTAGGTAGCAAATGAAATTTCATAATCAGTTAATTTTACCTAGAAACAACAATACAACAATTCCAAAAGTTTTTTATGAAAGCTAAAAAGAAAGATACAAATTCTAACAAATCTGAATACTTGTCATAACAGTATTCTTAGTTTTGCTTCTTGCTTCGGTCATAAATTTACATGAAGATAATTTTTAGGCTGCAGCAATGATAACATTTCTGAAATGTAGACTCAATCAAAAGTAATTGATATATAAGCTACACACACCACTCTAGTGTTGCTTTTTTGTTTTAGGATGTGCTGAATTTTATACATGATAAAATATAAGGGACATATGACACATCACATGAATTAATTATGAATATTTAAACAAGTCAGTTTTTTAAAATCTATTAAAAAAAAAAAGGTTTGTTCCCTTGTACAAAGCACTCCTTAGCTTGATTTGGTTTATATAATTTTGAAACTTTAGAGTCATTAATTTTCAATAGTTCAGCTTATGTTTTTTATCTATCAATTTTTTCGGCCCCTAGTGTCACTGATGAGGAACAATTTTCCAAAATGTGCACAAGGCATAAGGCACATCAAAATTTAACAGGTAATTTGTTATATAATTGCAATCTAATTCTGATCAGACATGAATTTCTTAGGACCAACTAAATCTAAATATTATAATAACCTTTAACACTGGTTAATATGCTGTGCGAATTTGGTTTTTTCCTCCAATCATAGCATCTTGGCTGTCAATTTTGGGATGATGAAGATGGAAACCTGATTAACCAGGACAAAAATACAAAAATAACTTGCCTTCAACAAGCAAACTGACAAACTTTCTCACACTAAAATTAGAACTTTTTAAAGTAGCAGTGAGAGGCAAAGTGATCCTCAAGTTGACACTTCAGACAACATAGTCAAAGAAGAGCCCTTTAACACTTTGGCTAATTGTGAAATTGTAGAATATCAAAAATGAGTGACTTAAAAATAATTTTTCTTCCCTTTTTTGGCAATTCTTTTGAATATTTTCATTCGATTAGATATAGAGAATGACTGAATTAGATATAAAATGTCTACATTTGGCTGTTTGGAAAATGTGCACTTGTGCTTCTACTTGTTACATTAATTCATGTGATGTTATTAAAAGCAGGAGTGCAGGGTGATTACAGTGAGAAGGTGACACTACAAATAAAGCTACCACAACAAAGTGTACATTTCTATAATGCCATACTTACTTTCTAACCATATACCAACAATGCAGTACTATACATTTATATGTTAACATTTTGTGATTGTAGAGTTCCACATTCATTGCACCACTGGTAATGACAACAAATAAAGAGCGATAACCATTTATAAAACATATATATAACAAATGTATCACAGAAAGCAAACATATAACAATCATCATCTTCATTAACATAACAATCATCCTCATTAATAATATAACATTCATCATCCTCATTGTTAATGATGATTAGTAACTTATAATTTATGTTTTTGCGTAGATGGTATGGCATTCAGATATTTTATGATAATAATATTTTTGAATTTAAGACAAGAATTTTACTTGATTTCCTCTAGAGCTTACTGACTAATTAGGACAAATTTAAAAACTTGACAAAGGTTTTCTTATACTTGTATACTTTAAGAACAAAAAGTTTTAACATTCTCCCCTAAAACTTGTTATTAAGTCTAAACTGGTTTGGACCACTGATTTACTTCATAATTCCACATTAAGGGATCAGTGGATACCACTGCTTAAATTAACAAATTCCTATCATTTTACTTAAGATCTATTTTGATGCAGGACTTATTTAACACTAAATAAATTTACATTGCTATATTTACCTGCCCAATCATGAAGAAAGTTAAATATAATAACCAACTATTTAAATTTTAGTTTAACATTGTCTTTTCTTGTTTTGGATAGAAAAATCAATTTTAAAAGTTTCATTTTCTCAGAAAATTTAAAAGCATTATATTTCATATTAAAGTATCATATATATATATATATATATATATATATATATATATATATATATATATATATATATACTGTAAACCGTAAAAATTTAACAGCTGTTTTATTTTAGCGGAAGAATTCTACTGTCGCTAAAATTTTACAAACTTAAAAGACAAATACTAACAGTCCCCTGAAACGGCCCTCTTTGATGATGTTTAACTGCTATTGCAGTTGAATATTTTACCCGTCATATAATTATATTAATGAACAAAGAAAAAAAATTGTTTTTAAAAAAAATTTAATCAATGAGAAGCTATATTGATTTACACATGTATAAAAATCAATATTAAGTTTTAACAATCAGTCCAAAAGTCATTTCCGTTTCAGGTGAGAGAACAAATGCACATGCACACAAAATTAAAATGGAATAAAATCCGAATTAAATCCTAAAAATCAGTTGATCCACAATAAAACAGTTTGGAAAAGCACTAAAAATCCACAAATAAAAAAAAATCGGCGTTTTGGACTTGTAAACAACAGGGACATTGGGTTTTTTTTCTGGACAAACTGCAACATTTTTATAAATATGTCTACATGTACAGAGTCACTAAGAGTAAATGTATGGCTTCATTTACTTAATTATTACTACTCATCAACTGTCCACAGGTGATGACGCAAATATATAAAATAGTATTCATAGTATCTATAAATACAGGTAGCTTAATTAAGATTACTATATTGTCAGGTACAGGTGTAAATTTTGGGGTCCCAAACAGGGTAATCACTGACGCGAAAATAAAACTGCACTAATACAACTGGCATTTTGAAATCGCTAAAATGTCTATGCACTAATATAAAGCAGTTTACAGTATATAAACACCGATAGTTGAATAAAAAAAATATACAAATTCATTTCTCTTCAGATGAAAATAGGAAATCTCAATATTAAGACCATCTGTTATTTTAAGGTCACCTGCTCCAGATTTAAATGTTTTTATCAAGACAATATATAACGGCATTAAGCTTGGTTAATTCTGATGCATTCAGATGTCCAATAGCAAAACTCTACACTAAACATATAACAAAATCATCATGCCATGCTTAATCTTAATTATTTAGAAAAAAAGCTACATTTGAAATATATACATGTCAACAGCATGATTTCAGGGAGGTTTTGAATTAAATTTGTATTATGCATATTATAATCTATCCCCTGACTTTTTATTTAATTTCTATGTTAAAAACTTAACCTGATATACATTTTATGCAAATTAAAGAATTACATTGTATATTTTTTACTGAATCAAAAATATTCATGTATACAAATAAATAAAAGGAAAAGATTAAACAACATAAAAATTGATAAAACAATAATGCTATCAAAACCTAAATCAATTACTTGAAATACAAACTTGATATCAATAAAAATTTGATACGAAAACTAACAACTTCTGAGGTTATAATTAAAAACAATGAATACTGATAATTTTTTTGAAAAAAAATTAAATGATAAAATAATTAAACAAATCATGACCAACAAGAAGATTCATCAATACTGTAAAGGTAAAAACTTACATTTGTGAAGCAATTATTTCCAAAACACTGACAGAGCAGAATGTCCACACAGCTTAGTGACTGAAATTAAAAAAAAAATCAATTTTAAAATGACAAGAAGGTTGGCAGGCAAATTTTAGAAAGAAAATAAAAATTAGGATGAAGCCGGTATTACTGAAGAATCTCAAACATGCAAAATAATCTGAGTAAATCAAAAACCTGTCTATGCTGAATTTTTTTATAAGTAATTTATAAGGACATATTATTTTACTGTTTGATAAATCAGTTGGTGCAAATTAAAAAACTGTCTTATCTAAAAAAAAAAACTTTCACAGATTTTCAGGTGTTCAGTTTAGACATGCTTGTTCTACTGTATAACTTTAAAACTTTATGTGATCACAAAAAATTTTTTGTTCAAGTTATGGTAATTTCAACACAGCATAAATAGCTTGATGAATGCCATTTATATTGCAGTTTTTGGTCAAAATGTTTTTGTGTCAGCTAAGGAAATCAATTCTTAAACAAACAGGAAACTTAATTGTTTTTGTTTCTCTTTTCATGCACAGAATTTTACCACAAAAATGTTCAAAATCTAATTGTCATGTGCAGAATTTTGAATATTTCTTTTAGTAAAAATTCTACAAATGACTCTATGTAAAAAACTACAAGTTTATTCACATTTATAACATGTAGATTCTTGTGTAAATTAATAATTATTGTTTGTATGTAGATTCAAAAACAAGAATGGACAGTCCCTCTATCTCTACCTATTTTCATTAAGTATATTTCTTCTCAACAATAGATTTTTGTTGCTCTATGTCGAAATTAGTTCATATTTTTATGTGACTTAAGCTTCATATTTATTGCTTCAGAAGTAATGCTTTTTAAAATTTTCTGTTTTACAACATGAAATGGTGAGAACAAGTACATAGCAAGAATAGGTCCAAAACCATTGAAGAAGAAATCTTTTAAAAATTCACATAAAAATAAACATAAATATCAACAATTGAGACATCATCAGAACAGTATCACTAACAGGTCTCACTTGCTTTGGTTCATTTAAACAAGATAAATATTGTCTGTAATAATTGATAATAAAATTTCAACATAAAAATCAACTAAAATAAAAAGGACTCCAAAATAAAACTAGAAAATAACAAAAAGATTTATTAAAATATTAAACCATTCATAAACAAGTGAAATTGTTTCTAATTAATTTACCTGTTTACATCTTTCGATTCTCTGACAAATAATTAAACATATTACAATATAGATTGTATTTATAGATAGTGCTACACCATCTTATAAGGTAACCAATTTAATAAAACCATCAAAGTAATAATGGTTCCAGGTACACAAGTCAAAATATGCATAAAGAACATCTTAATTCATAAAATTAGTCAATTTGAAATTTATCTTTTTATTTATTAAAAACTTCATAGATTTTTCTTTTTTCTTTTTTATTTCTAAGGTTCCTAGATGAAGGCTTTGATAATTCAGAACACTTAGAAAACTAGCTGTCTAACTCACTCTGTTTACGAAGAGAAAGTCAAATTTATTAACCCTCAAGTAGCCAATGTATTTACATGCATACTGTCAATTTTGCATCTAAATATTCAGCTTTTACTTCTTAGTTCAAATTCACTTCACTTATATCAAGATGTCACCAGCTGCTGGTAGGATTGTGAAGTTGATAGCTACATCAACCCCTTTTACCAATCAGCAGTGAGTTTTTTTTAATATCACTACATTTACCACAACATGAGGCATCGGTTTTGGGGTCTTGTCTGAAGGACTGTTTATTATTGTTCAATTTACTGAACATCCAGAGCTTGAGAAAAGAATGGTCACAATAATCTTAATCTGTCAGTCCTGCTAAGACTGTAATTAAATGTGTGAGCAATTTAATATCTGAGATAGCATAATGTATATGGAGTGTATTCCCTACCTTTCTATTAGGACATATTGAATTGAGACATCCATCTACACTAGGGTTACAGCAGTTACAGCTTTCTGATATAGATATACAACAATCTGAACACTGTCCCCCTCCTTCTTTACCACATGGATTACAACAACCTTCACCCTGTACAAACTCCCCGTCTCTGAAATAACAAATATAGGGTAAATGTTTCATTACAAATACCACCTGTACAAACTGCTCTTCTCTGAAATAACAAATATAGGGTAAATGTGTCATTACAAACAGCACCTGTACAATCCCGCTTCTCCAACACGTCTATAAATATAAATGTATTATTACAAACACTACCTGTATAAAAACACCCCTTCTCTGTAATAACAAATGTAATTTTATCATTACATAGGTGTACATTTTGTTTTTTGTAGAAACATCAGTCTGATACTAACCATTTTCAAAATAGGACAATCTTGTCATCTGATTAGCTTGATTTGTGATTTACAATCTGAGAGATTCTATAATAAAAATCTGGCATAATGCTGTAAAAATTTAAATGATTTTTAGTATTTGATGCTATTGTAAGCAACTTGAAACATTTTCTAATTCATTATCAAAAATCTGTACAAAGCAATCTGAATAAATCTTATAAACAAAAATCATCTTATCAAAATCTTTTAATAAAATAACATTTTTGATATCAGGATCTTTTAACAAAAAAATCATCTTGTCAAGATTTTTTAATGAAAAAAATCTTATTATCAAGATTTTTAACAAAATAAAAATAATAACAAATAAATACAAACCTCATTTTATTTAATATTTTTTCCATTTTTGTTACATTTTGCATCATTTCTTACAAAAAATATATCAATGTATGTTTAATCTTTCTCAAATAAATACAATGTACTTAAGCAAATATACATTTGAAGCTATAACTGTATTTGACAAGTTCTGTTATATTGTACTTACCACTAGAAGGTATCTAACACATATTATGATGAGTATTAATGCAGTATATCCCCCTGCTGCTAGACAAACAATGGCTGCTATAGGAAGATCTGCCATGTTAATTACTCAGTACAAGACGTTCAGTAGTTAGAACCTGTCAATTATGTTTAAAAAAAACATTCGTAAAACCGAAGATCTTAATGATCATAAATACCATTATACAAAGCATTCTGTTATGATGCTATTATTAAAAGCCATAAAAGAAGGTGCCATGGGTCTGAAGGCTTTTACCATTTAGCCACACTAATTTCATTCTAAGACTATGTATGATCGTGACATAGGTAAAGGAGGCTATTCCTTTTTCAATCACAGCTGCAATTTTTATTTGCTTTGAAGGACTTTATGAACTCTGAATTATATTAGGTTGGTTAAGCATTTTTTATGCTGCATCAACATTTTTGTAGGATGAGACAATTTTAGTTATTAATCTTGAGGATTAATCTCTACACGAGTTCTTGTGATGTGGGAGTTCTGCTCTGCGTTGTGTTCTGCGTTGTGTTCAGGACTGCTTCTATACTACTGAACACTTACGGCTGTCTTCTGAGTTCTAGTACACTTGTCACAATGTTTTAGATACACTACATACTGATCAGTCCATTATATTTGTATTGAGCAAACCAGTGGAAAACTACAACTTATTTATTATGTATTATTATTATTTTCATATTTTATTATTATTATTTTCATATTTTATTATTATTATTTTCATATTTTATTATTATTATTTTGGAAATCAACTAGGCTTGACTCAATTGCAGTATCTGTAAGATGACCTTGGTTTGAAGTCCAATGCTTTAACCGCCCAGCCATTTGTAAGGTTAAAAAAAATCAGGAATGTTATACCAAATTAGACATATACTTCAAGTGGACTTGTCTAGATTTATTTCTTAATTCAAAATTTATAATTTATGACTATTATAAATTTTGATTTATAAACATACTTACTTGTCTATGCTTCATTATTTAGATATTTCTAGATACAGGCCATCTATATCTATAATATCTACAATAAACAAATTACAAACACAACATTTATTTTAAAGCTTAATCAATCCACCTGATTTTACTGTTATCTTAAGTGGGTTTATAATTTTTTGTTCAAGCTTTTGATAGAAAAAATCTATTAAAGGCTGATATATGATAAAAATAATGAGTCTGATTTTTTTTTTCCCAAAACATGTACTTTTAAAGATCATATGCTTGGCAATAAGACTGCATATAAACTATTGTAGCATAATGCTTCAATAATAAGTACTGTCATAATAATGACTTATTGTGCCAGTACAACCAGATAACTCTCTGACTGAAATATTTGAAAACTTAATTAAGTTTTCCTATTCTAATAGGGATAATTATTGTGGTACATTCCATTTATTGTCACATTTAGAATCCAAGAGCCAGCAGTTCAAGTACCGGGTAAATAACCTTGGACAAATTGCTGTTCATCTCACACTGCTACTTAGGAAGGAATTTGATTTGTATTCTCCACTAGCGTTTTGAATTTTAATAAAAAACCTAAAAATGTTGGAATCAACAAATTCGCCCCATGTCAAAATAGCCCCCGTTCAAAATCGCCCCCACTTCAGGCAAATTCGCCCCCACTTTCAACAAATTCGCCCCCACGTACAAAATCGCCCCCATTTTTTTCTAAACTTCATTTTGTAGTAATGACTTATGAGTTGATTTATAACAACATGCTAAAGTAAATTCCCCTGGTACCTGTGCTCTCCATAAGCGACAGAGGTAGTAGGTCTAAATGCAGTAGCTCAGTTGGCAGAGTAATCGCACCGTAAGAGGGAGGTCGTGATTTGGAACCCTATGGTCCAAGACCGCGAAGCATCAGCATTATAATAGCTAGTGACATCTCATTATAAGTGAAATACTTTTGACTTGGGAGTTAAACACCATTACTTAACTCAACTCTAAAGACTGGAGGCAACTAGACGGTAGTGGACGGTAGCAATATTTCAGTTAAGAAAAGTTTTTATTGATTAATTAAGATATTATCCATACAAATAACTGCTATCTTCTAGTACCGTCTAATAGTTCCATATATTTGTCCAAGTTGAAACTGTGGACAGTTGGTGGTTAGAGGTTAATAGCAATTCTACACCTACGTATAAACAGAAGTCTCATCGCATGCATTTGATGTTACCAGACACAGAGAAAAGGTTTCATAAGGTGCGCGTGGTGTGTTGAAAAGGATGTTTTTTTAATGATTTCCCTCAACGATGTAATCTATCAATACTCTGCTCTGATGTGATCTTTTAAAAACACTAAATATTTTCTTTTTCCTGTACCCACTGTTGTGATTATATCATAATCGTACAAAGGACTTTTGATAATCACCATTTCAATATAAATTATTACAGTAATCACAACACACCTGGGCTGTCTTATGTGTGAATTCAGTAAAGGCATTATGAATACTTGACATACCGGTAAATTGCAACACACAATGCATATTTACAAATAATATGTTAACAGTGTTAATTTTGCATATTCGAGGTAAAATAAAATTGATAATAATAAAAAAAAGTTAAAAAAAAAAAGGTAAAATCTCAATAAAAGTGGGGGCGAATTTTCAAGAAGTGGGGGCGAATTTGAAGGGGGCGATTTTGACATGGGGGCGATTTTGCAAGAATTGGGGGCGAATTTACCGTGGGGCGAATTGACCTGATACCTAGAATCTTATAGATTGGGGTTACAAAAGAAGTTGTATTCCTCTTTGGAAATCATGGCTACTAAGTTCATTGAAAATGCAAGATATTATGATCAAATTACACAAGGCAAAGGCATGCTGGGATGCTGCCTTAATAGGAAAATACAAAATAAAGATACAGATAATTATTGATTTTGGTTATTAACCTTTTTGCTAATATGCACCTTGGACCAATTCCCCATTTTTAAAGAAAAATATATAATTAGGACTTAAACATAAACCTCAGATAGAAAATAGGCTTACATATATTCTACAGTATATGCTACATGCACTACATACTTTACAAAGTCCAAAGGTTCAGGTCAGTGCTCATTCTGGTTTCAAATGTTTTTCCTGGTCACATACACTAAGTTTGACAAACTTTTTTATGGATGTTTCATAACAGTTCTTAAAATGTATTTGTGATGTTACAGTCTTGATTGTATTCAGTCAAAACATAATTTATTCCTTTACATTTTTGTCTTAAGCAGAATGGAGTAAAGGAATCTTACCTTAACTTTTGTTATACTAATGCGAAGGGGTCAATTCTGGGATAGAGGAGGAAAGTGTAGTTCCCAAAGAAAATTATTGCTCTTTGACAAGCGAACTAACAAAATTTCACACTTTTTCTGTGCGATGTGTGTATTTAAAATAAATTTCTTTACATGTATGCATGTTCATGACAGATGACTGAGATGTATTTTTTGTAACCTGGATCAGTGATCAAGGCTTTGTTTTCCATCATATCATAAAAATGTTCACCTGGAGAACCATAGTATATCATTTTAAATCATTTCAGTCTCAAATCAATTGAAATTTATGAAAACATCTTAAAATAAGTCAACTATGCACCAAAACTAACATGTCATTTTGCATGCTAAATCTTGATATTTCTTCTTCCGCTCTTTCCGTTTATAATCACGTGATCAAACAAACCAAAAAGCAGTCTTGTGCATTGTCGTCAAATTGATCCATGTCTTCAAGATGTTTACTTAATGTTTTGTCGTATCATACATATTTAGATATTAAAGAAAGTTAATTTTAAGAAACGTTCAAAATTGTTGATTAAAAAAAATCGATATAAATTCAATAAGTAGTAAAAATTTCACTTGCTCTTAAACGTAATCAAGACGTTGATGAATATAGGTGGCGCTGCAGTAGAAGCAGACGCATTCCGCATTCCATCAGCAACATACTTTGATTACATTGACAACAGTCATGTTTAAAGTGAAATTACTTATGCTAGGGCCATGTGAGGTAGATACAACCTTCTTAACATGTTGTTTCTGTTTCAGCAGTCGATATTTTCACTTGAAATATTTAAAGTTTTTGAATAAATTACAAAACCTGTTATAAACAAATGACAGTGTGCATTTCTGGAAATTGTTTTGAGCGCCTTTTACGTTGTACGTTTCAATTTGATCCTTTTCTGTCCGTTTCCAGTACGTAATTACTAGACTGGAATTTTATTCCCAAGTTACTCCAAGATATATTGATAGCACATTTGAAACTTTAGAGATGGTTTATTCACTAGATCGGTAGACAAGGTATTCCACATATTTTCACTTGTGTATTGTTAAGAGTTTTGTTTTTAATGGACATATAAGATATCATGTTAATCAGGGGTTTCATTGAATTAAAGACTACTGTCTGATTCACATCTTCCTGTAGCACTAGTTTTTTAAGGTTTTAGAACATAAATACAACCAGTTTGTATATGCCATAATCCGTTCTGACAGGCATTTTGTCACAGTTAACCTGTCACTGAAATACATGCAATCTCATTTGGAGTATAAAAAGCAGAGCTTTTTAAAATCCATATGGTGATTCAATATGGTAAAACACAGTCATGTCTGTTAGGATAGAACATTTTTACCTCCAGCTGAGATGGCATGTACATGTATTTTGGTGTAGGTTAATTACAACAAAATGCATACATCATAACAGTATATGACACAATACAAACTTTTTTATTTCTGTTCTAAAACCATGAAAAACTATGTGAATTGGACAGTAATGTTTTGGTTCAAGATATAAATGTACCATATTATACATGTTATTTGAATGCAATTGATCTTTATTCAATTGTTTCAAATCATTGTGAAATGCCTGCACAGTCTATGACAATCTCAAACTACTTTTCCGTATATGTATAGTTACTACAGCTGACACCTTTTATTTATGTTTTTATAGAGTGGTAAGACAGTATTAGCAAACTTTCTAGCAGATGCTACAGACACATCAAGTGGTGAATATCACCCAACACAGGGAGTAAGGTAGGTAATTACGAATGTATTTATCAGCAACACTGGAAAAAGTATTGGTATTGTTTTTAATGCAAAAATAAAAGTATTAGAATGCAAATCATTTATGAGTAAGTCACTAGCTGTCAGTTTGCTTGTGGTATCTATACAAGAATCGTACAGAAAGAATATAGCTATGCAATGCTGAAAATTTTTGTTCTGAAGAAAAGATAATTGAACTTTGATAAGAACACACACACACATATATATATACATGTATATGCATATTTGCAGGATATTGGAATTTGAAAGCAATTTAAATATGGGTGGAAAGAATTCAGTTGAAATTGAATTATGGGATTGCAGTGGTGACAGAAAGTAAGTCTTAAAAATAGAACTTGACATTTCTAGCTATGGTTCAAAAGTAAACAATTCTGTCATTTAGGCCATTCATTAATATTTTTTTTTTACAATAGGCCACTGGATTTTGTCACTTTTCTGTACTAAATATTTTTTATATTATTCAAAAGAGAGATTTTATAAATTAAGAAGTTAAAAGTTTTTTCTTTTGGTACCCAAAAGCAAAGAAGTCAGCATTAAATACTAGTACCACTTGTCATAATGATACACCATCTTATAATATTTAGATTGTGTATGCCCCTCCTAAGATACCCATTTTGGGCACTACAACTAAGACCTTGCAAATTGTACCCCATTTATACTTTGGATGAAGTCCTGGCTAATATGTGCTCAGCAAAGAAAATTTGAATTACTTATAGGGACCCCTTAACAGGTTTTTTTCCCATTTGAAGCTCCAACACCAAGATAAATTTTCACAATTTGGTTCAAAGCAAATTGAAAAAAAACTTCCTCAATGGCAGAACACCCATAGCATGAATTTGCATTTAGATGTTTCATTTAGCATGATCAAATTACATCCATTTGTGAGCAGCTGAAAAATCACATTTGTATGCATAAAATTTTTGCAAATTTAAATGCTGATTCTTCTACCAATATTATTGAAAGTTAAAAAAGTTGTTACTATGATACAATCTAATTCTTTACTGTTATACTAGCATTTTGTTGTCATGCATTGATTTTGATTAATCATTTTTATAACAGGTTTGAAGGATGTTGGCCTGCTATAGCTAAAGACACAATAGGTATTGTGTTCGTTTATAATCCTGATCAACCAAACCATGATAAAGACTTAGACTCCTGGTAAGTTTTATGTATTTTTTATACATCAAGACATCATACACTGAAAATGAGGTCAAATTGTTTGCAAGGTTATTCTTGTAGGAGAATGTCTAATTTTCTGAAACCACTGCATTAGCTCAGTTGGTAGAGTGCTCATTCCATAAGTGGGAAGTTGTGGGTTTGAACCCTGACTAGGTCTGACCCAAGACATGAAAGTGGGTAGTGACTGTTCTTTGGCCAAGCACTCAGCATTACTAAGTGAAAGTCGTGGTTCTTTTGGATGGGAACTTAAAATAAATTAGGTCTGTTGTCAGGGTAGGTGTGGCATGATGAAGAAACCTGCTGTATAATGCCATCAGCACAGCACACAAATTTCTGCACTTTGGCCTATAGCTAGTGGCATCATGGTTAAACACCATTACTCAACTAAATTTTCTGAAAACCAATTTTTCGTATGTCTTCTCTTTTCTGATTATTCAATGTATATCTTATAATCCAAGAGATCATGCACTAAAAAACAGAAATTAAGTTTTCATTAAGAAAGAGGTTTTGAAGAAAACCTCATTAAACAATAGGATTTCTGTTAAGTAGTTCTTGTCTTTTATTTTACCTGCTATCATGTCTTTTATACCTATTACAGGCAAGCATGTATTACAACCTACGGTAAGTTACATTCTTTTCATACTTTGCAATCAAGTTGTGGACAGTTATACATATAAATAATTCTGTTTTTATCTATAAAGGTTTGACTATTTTGTGGAACAGCAAGCAGTTAAAAAAGCTCATTGTATAGTATTTGCTCATCATAAACCAGGTGTTGGTGAAAATGAAAGAACACAGTTATGTAAGTTTGGCTATTTTTAAAATCACCCTTTTCTATATCATACGTTTGTAATGGGAATAAGGAAAAGAATTTACCCCTAGTTTTGGGGTTTAATAGGATAATTTGGCCACTTGGGCAGAACAAGAAATCAGAAAATTTCAAAAAAATTTCCATCCATGGTTTTATTGTAAATGTCATTTGACCTGTCATTAATTGTTAAGTCTTTAACAGAACATTTGTATAAACTTTGGCAAATAAATTAAAAGCCTTCTCAAAATCACATCTCAGCATCCGGTGTAAACTGATTATTCAAAGAACAATAAGCATATATATATATATGTATAAAGATACTTTCTAAGCTTTTTTGTTGGATACTCCTATTTTAAACCCATTTCTTTTTTTCAGCTACATTCTTTAAAGATATTCCATGTATACAAACAAACATAGAAGAAGATGGTGACTCAGTGCGAAATCAGTTCAGTGATTATCTATCTGGCATTATGTCAGCATTGACTGATAATAAAGAACAAGAGGAACTCAGTATTATGAACCATAGATAATTTACAAATTATAAAAACTATTTGTGTGGGGCTGGGATGAGATTGGAGACAGGCGAAATTGGATAGGTTTAACATGTTTCTGTTCTTAATGACAATATATGCACTGTCAAGTAATAGAGAAAAGGAGTAACTCTTACCAAAATCTGTCAGTTAAAACTTGAGACTATTTTAAATGGTTGGAAAAAAAAGGATTGTAGTAAAATGGAGAAATCCTGAGATTAACATAACTAGAATTCAATAAACAGACTGCTGTAAGGCATTTTATAGATGCCTATGTAAGATTAATTTGTTTTATCACAAAAATTACCTTTTTAATGGTATATTGATGTATTCCAAGTTTTGAATTAGAACCATACCATTGTTCTAAAGAAATTTTGAAAAAAATGCTTGAAAATCAGAGAATTTCTCAGAGTTGGTTCATGCACTATTTTCTCTTTAATCAGTTAATGCATGGTTACATCTGTTTTTGTTTTGCCGTTTGAAATACAGACTGTAAATAACATGTACTTGATGCTTTTTTCACAAATATGAGCCAAGTACTTTTTTATGCCGTTTACTTCCTATCTGGGATTATTTAGTAGCATCATGGATATATTTAAATTGTGATAAATTGTTTTTTTACAGAGTAAAGAATACAAAATTTTGCAAATGAATCTCTAAAGCAAGAAATGAAATGGTTTTAATTCTTTTGAAATTTACTATGTATGTATGCCATCCTTACTTTTTTTTTACATTATCAATATTAAATATTTATTTCTTTATAAGTGTGTAATTTTTAGTTGTTTCTTGGTAATCATATTAAATAATTTAATAATAATTTATCAAATCGTGACTAAATGTCAAGAAAATAAACTTAAATTGTATTTATTTAACAGTGTACTTATGTTGGCACAGAAGTGAGAACAGAGCCTTGTTTCACAATCATTCCTTAACCTAATTTTAGAAAATTTTGACAATCTTTTTTCGAACTATGTTTAAAAACTATTGGCAAAAATAAATATACATATTGTCATCTTCAAATGATCTTCAAAATTACACCCTAACTTACATTTTAAAAAATTATAAAATTTCATTTTTGCCAGTTTTAAGTTTAGGAAAAACTTGGTTAAGAAATAATTGTGAAACATGGTTAGGTATAGTAAAAATATGTTATATTGTGTCGTACATAGTTAAGTTGTACACACAATTTGACTATAAATGTATGTTGTGCACATCTGAACTAAATTGTGGATAACCTATAGTAATTGCTATTCTGTGACACAATATAACTACTTCATATGCACTATTTTGTGCACACAAATTAGTAACTGTTAAATGTGAACAGAATACAACTAGAGTATAACTAAGATGTGTTTTAAATAAATATTGCTCATCTGTATGCACATTTTAGTAAAAAAAAAAAAAATTAATAAATAAAAAATAAATAAAAAATTTTTAAAAAAATTAAAAAAAAAAAAAAAAACACTGCAGAGAAAAAATGTCTTTCAAATAATGACTACATGTTTGATGAAAAGAGATATATACCATTCTAGAGTGTAGTAAGGTCACTTTTAGCCACAGTCTAGATTCTTTCATTTTTAATTGAGATGTCAATTCTGGAAAGTTGAAAAAAAAAGAGATTGGGACTGTCAATTCTGAAAATTAAAAAGAGACAACCACTGACCTTCCCTGAGCAAACATACAAAGTTTCACATGTCCTACATTGGATTTGAATCTAGGCAGTGAGAGGCACTGTGATGTTTAAGCATTATATAATGGAAGATGCAAAAATTACAAAACAAAATGTATCCGTTTGCAGCCAGAACAACCAGGCGTGGGTCTCCACATAAAAACTAAATATCGCAAAATTCACCTCTAACTAAAATTACCAAATTTGACTGCACAATTGTTACTGTTACAGTTATAAAGTGTTTTGAAAGGATATAACCATACCTTAACAAGTTTTTCTTAAAAGAGAGTTTCCAGTTAAGTGGTTATTGTACTAAGAGTCTTTTTGTGATCACTAAGTCGGCACTTTTGGAAAATTTAACCACCCATACATATCTCAAGGTAGACCTGAAATACATGGCTCAGAACGGCTTTTTTTTGTTATACTGATGTTGCCGTTTTGGAGCCATGTATTTCAGGTCTAATCTCAAGGGTATTGCAAGCCTATATTTATTAAGGTTCTCAAAAAGTTTTATGGTCATCACAACATTATAGATAAGTATGATTTCCTTTTACCAAATTTATCCCGAGTTTATTTGAGAACCCGTAATTCCATGTTCTTTCCCTAAAATATGTTTTTGTACATGGGATGTAGCTTGCTATACAGGAGGTGCATACCCTTCCGAGGCACCCGTCCTCATTCCATGGTGGAAGCTTAAGTTCACATGTTTAACCGAATACTAGCTAGTTTTTATCGTTTTTACATTGCGTTTTGGATTGTAATTTGGACCGTGGAGGAAACTAGATTACCCAGAGAAAACGATCGAGCTTTGACAAGCAAACTGACAACAAAATCAGTCCTTTTTACAATACAATCTATTCGAGCGGGATTCAAACCTTGGCGGTGATAGTTATCGAAACCAATAGTAATATATGTTAAATATACCGTGGGAAAATGGTTATACAGCCTGACCTCTTGATGGAAGTTCACAGTTGTAACCGAATTGGCAAGTTTTCAAAGTTTTTGCTTTTTATTATTTTTGTTTAATTTGTTTTACTGGGGGGGGGGGGGGGGAGGGGGGTTAGACCTGAAATACATGGCTCCTAACGGCTTTTTTTATAATACTGATGTTGCCGAAACGGCAACATCAGTATTATAAAAAAAAGACGTTGGAGCCATGTATTTCAGGTCTGGGGGGTGGGGATGGGGTTAAGGTTGTGATTTAAAAATGGACTGATATGTTCATGTTATTAATTTTATAAACATTTACAATCCTTTAGGATCTTATTGCCTCTCATACACCCAGAAACCTGTAATTAATTAAACGAAATAGAAAGTATAAAAAATCATTTCTTTTGGAAGCACAGTGGTCTAAATGATACAAATAGGATCTACTGTCTGATTCACGTCTGCCGTAGCAAGTTTTTCAAGGTTTTAGAAAAACTAGTGCTACGGCAGACGTGAATCAGACAGTAATTATGTGATTAAATGCTCTTTATTTAATAAATTATAATCAATAATTACGTCTATTGAAATATTTCATAAGCTTTATTTTAGCAATAGTAATGACGTCTCTGCAGTTATTTTAAATGATTTCGTAAGATTTGTGTAAACTATCCTCCTCTTTGTTATCTATTTAATCACAATTTTACTCTTTATCTTAATAACAATTATGTAGTTTTAATAAGGATTCCAGATTAAAAATTTGTATTTATATTAACATACTAAGATTAAGACAAGGATCCTATTTTTTCTATTTATAACTAAAGATGCAGAATGGGATTTCCAAAAACAATGACATCTAATAATAGATTTAGCATCTAAGTAGATATATAAAGAACAAACGAAATTTTTATTTTACAAACAGAAACTATGGAAGTTACTACACTTTACAGTTATTTAAAAAATGGTAAGATGTTGCAAAAGCTAGCGTTTTTTAGTTTTATGCAAAACAAAACATCTGTGTTTTGTATCGCATTGCGTTTTGTATTTATTTAATATTTGCTTGCTTGCTTTCTTCTTTGTTTGTTTGTGTACTTGTATTTTCTTTTCAACTAGTTTAAATGTTCTGATAAAAGATAAAATTGTAGTGTAATCTAAAAATCTGTAATTGGAATAGGTATCGGCAGAAATATAAATTTGCATTACCCCGTTTTTAATTTTAATGAAAAAAGTTTAAAGCTGCGAAAACTAATGAAATATCATAGTATTCAAAGTTTCATAATTTACTGTTTAAGACATTGATTTTTGAAATGCGAAAATACCAATTTCAAAAACTCTATAAAAATATGCCGATGTGTTGTATGATTTATTTGATGTCTGAAAAATGATGAATCCACACGCGAGGCGTATACTACATTCTTTACTTTATGATTCTAAGGGTAAATAAATTATTACTAAGATTTTGAAAATCGTTGTATCTGAATTTCAGCGCTTTATAGCAATCTGTATCATATGCATCATTATTTAAAATGGTATTGAAATTCTTTGGAGTCACTTCGGTCTTCTATTTATAACTGATGCTGCTGAATGGAATATAAAAATAACTTATAAAATAGATATAGTTTAATTTTAAGAGATTTCTACCTAGAGTGTGAAAATTATTGGATCTGAAATTTGGCTCTTTACCGCAATCTGTAACCGAAATCCTTTAATAAGATCTTGCCATCATATGCATCATTATATAAAAAGGTATTGTAATTTGAATTTACTGCGCTCGATATGAAAATAGTTGTATCCATTTACACATTTCTTTATATCTTATTGCTTCACATACACTTGATAAATTATACTTAATAAAACACAAAAAGACAAATAATTGAGATTTCTCATGTGTCTTCTATTTATAACTGATGATGCTGAACGGAATATAAAAGAATTACTTCTAAAATACAGCTAGCATTTAAATAGATATATAAACTAATTATTTATTTTATCAGAACAGATTATGGAAGTTACTAGATTTTATAGTTATTCACTTAATGGATAGATGTTACAAAATCTATCGTTTTAAGTGTATACATGCAAAAAAAAAAAAAAAACAAAAAAAAAAAAAACAAACAAACAAACAAACAAACGGTGAAAAATACAACAAACTGTTCTGTGTTTTGTACCGTACTGTTTTTAATATAATTTATTATTTTTTGTTTGTTTGTTTGTTGATGTCTAACCTAAAAGAAACTCTTATTAATGTAGGTATCGGCAAAAATAAACATTTCTATATCCCTATTTTTAATGTCAGAATATATATACGTTCACTGATAAGACAAGATAGCCTAAAATTATTTTTGAAAAATCTTTAAAAATTATAAATTTAAATAAAACGTTTTTATGTTGTATGTTTACGTTAGTTTACGCTGCGAATACTAAAGTAGTATTAAAATAAAGCTTAATAATTAACTGGTTAAAGATAATTTCAGTAAAATGCAATCGGTTACGGATGCCGTTTTAAAATATCATAATAACATTTGAATCATAATACAAAAGTGGTATTGTAATTTGAATTTACTGCGCTCGGTATGAAAATAAGTGTATCCACACTACCATTTCTTTGCATTTTATTGCTTCACATACACTTAAAATGTATACTTAATAAAACGCAAAACGACAAGTAATCAACATTTCTCTTTTGAGTCACTGCGCTCTTCTATTTATAACTGATGATGCTGAATAGATATATAAAAGACATTCAAGATCTAAGTAGATATATAACAAATACCTGCTGAATTTTTATTTGCCAGATGTGCACATTTCGGAAAATCATTCCTCATCAGTGACACTAGAGGCCGAAAAGTTTGATAGATTGAAAACCAAACGCCAAACAATTGAAAATTAATAAATCTAAAGTTTCAAAAATATGTGAATCCAAATCCAGCTAAGGAATGTTTTGCATGAGTAAACAGACCTTAGTTTTAAATAAATTTCAAAAATTAGACGACTGAAAATTTTGCTAAGTGGTATATTTTCTGACAGCACAAAGTGCTGCCTACTGAGTTATGGATACCCTCGGGGAGTTTTACTCCACCATCAGCGGTACCCGCTCAGGGGTAGATAGATAAACAACAAAGTATTTTTTTATAAAAACAGACTATGGAAGGTACCACATTTTATAGTTATTCACAAAATGGTAAGATGTTACAAAATCTAGCGTTTTAAAGTTTTACTTTTATGCAAAACAAAACATTAACTCTGTACAATACAACAGAGGTCTGTGTCCTGTATCGTACTGTTTGAGTAATTGTATATTCTGTTGAACTAGTTTTTATGTTCTGATGAAAGGTTATTCACAAAATGGTAAGATGTTACAAAATCTAGCGTTTTAAAGTTTTACTTTTATGCAAAACAAAACATTAACTCTGTACAATACAACAGAGAGTTCTGTGTCCTGTATCGTACTGTTTGTGTAATTGTATATTCAGTTTAACTAGTTTTTATGTTATGATAAAAGGTACAATTTTAGTCTTACCTAAAAGAAACTCTTATAAAGGAAGGTATCGGCGAAAATAGAAACATGGTATTGTAATTTGAATTTATTGTGCTCGATATAAGTATTTTATATGAATACATACCATTCATATTGTAATCATTTGTGAAAAAAATCCATTTGAATCAACTTTTAGGGTCCCCTGCTACAGTTTCAGCACCAGAAATGGTAAAAGTCAAAAAAGAAAATTGTGCTAAAATCATTGAACTAAAAATAATTTTAATTTATGTTGGATTTAGAAGTAAAATCAAATATAAGATTTCAGGAAAATTTTAATTAAAAGTTTGCAGATATCGCCTACGGTTTATTTGCTTTCTAAAATACTTTATTTAGGCGTGATTTTATATACTAAATTTAATTAATGTACTTCATTTTAAAAGAAGTGTAACTGATTTTATTTTTTAGAATCTAGATTTTGAAAGTCACTGTTAACTACGTCGGCGCTTTAGGTCATTCGGTCACGACGCCTTTATATATCAAGTCTTTCCATTTCATGCATGCTTTGATAAACAAAAAAATGTAATGCAATTGAGTAGAATTTAATACTTTATTCACATAATCTGAAAATTATATAAAAAGCATACAAATATTTTTTAAAAAAATTATGAAAATAACTTTACAACTATTTACAATTTGGTATGATGTTACAAAATGTAAAGTTTGTTACCAGTAAGGACTCTTTCTACAACAAAGCAAACTGATTTCATTTAAATTGTTGATCTGATAGCCTAAACTATTCAATGCCCTTTAAAAGTTTTATGTTCGTCATCACAATGTTGTTGATAAGTATGAGGTCACTGTATTCAAACTTATACGAGATATATTTGACTTACCATAGTTACAAGTTTCTTTCATTCTCAAATTTGACTTTTTACGTGATGGGTGTAGCTAGCTTGACAGGAGGTGCTTCCCGGCCTCACTTCCTTGATGGAAGTTGACGAATTTTTTGCTTTTTTATTTTTTTTTTTTTGGTGGGGGGGTGTTTCTGTTTGGACTAGGATTGGAATTTTTGTTTTTTATTTTATTGATACAAGTAATTAATTTTGAAACAAATGTTATGCTTTTAAAATGTAAATAAAATGAAATACATGTACAGTATACTATGATGTTCTGAACCACACAATTTTGTATGTATAGTTTTTGTAATTGTATAATTGATTTTTTTCCATTTCAATGGCTTTAAATTCTGAAAAAGAAACAAATTGGAACTGTTGAATACATTTGCATTTAGGGGGAATAAAAACGATATGACAGATAAGACAAATTTGGTGAAATGTTTATATATATGTTTAAATATAATTTTAATTTCAATTCCACTAAATGTAAATATATCATTGTTATCATGTTTAAAAAATTAAAATTCTGAATTTCAATCAATGTTTTAGGTCCTCAGCATGTGTAGATCTATAAAGTATATGAAAATAGTTGTATCTATATCCGCCGTTACTAAAAATCTTCTTGCCTCGAATACATTGACATATTGCACTAAATACGCAATAAACACCCAATTGAGACACATAAATAAGAAATGTCTTTTTTGGAGGCGTAACTGACTTTATCCTAAACATAATTTAATTTTGTGGTATAACACCATCTTACACCAAGTGTACCTAAAAATCGAAAATTTTAGTTTTAAAAATAAATATAAGAAGCTTAAAAATTTATGGTCGGATATGACCTCTTTGAAACTGTTTTGTGTATTCTTCTTTAAAAATATAAACATTTAAAAACATGGAGTTGCTGTAAACCTTCCTCTTTCTTTTGTATTGTTTAAAACTTTAATTTACTTACAAACTAAATAAGAATTATATAGTTAAATGAATAAATCTGATATAAGAACTGTTATTAAAATAAGATAAAGATAGCGATCTTAGTATGTTGTTTTCTAATAATAACTTATGATGCTAAATGGAATTCCCAAAGAATTACTTCTAAAAATAGATTTAGCATCTAAAAAACTATATAAAGAACACATGAAATATTTTTTGCAAAAGTTATGGAAGTTATGACACGTTACAGCTATTCACAAAATGGTAAGATGTTACAAAATGTATTGATAATAAATGTATTATTATTAGGCTTTTAAGTTAGAAAACATTAAATTGTAACAAAATAAATAAGTGTATTTACATGTACATGTACTTTTCAATCGTCGTATTTTTTGTAATTTTAGTAAAACATTTAATTGTACAAAACGCCTTGCTTTTCTGTACATCAATTATTGTTACTATGAGGAATGATTTTCCGAAATGTGCACATCAAAATTAAAAAGGTATTTAGTTATATATTTACTATTGTACGTTTTTGTTTTTATTTATTTATTTATTTATTTATTTATGTTTCAGGTGATTTGTCTCAACTTACTACAGTAGATATAGTATTTGCTGGTATTGGACTCTTTCTTGCCATTCTGGTAATTGGACTATTGATTTGGCTTTGTTTAAGGATGCCAGTCGTTACAGTACGTATAAAATTTAACATGTTATAGCGCTTTCAAATAATAATAATAATAATAATAATGGTAGTGATAGTGGTAGTAGTGGTAGCAGAAGTAAGTTTCATAAAAAAACGTTGATTATTTGACAGTATCACATAATAGTTTTAAGATTTAAAAATTTCAAAAACCATTTTATAAATTTACAAACCAATGTTATAGAGAAGTTGAAAAATGCATTTAATAAGCTTTTAATGATCAGCTGTCACAGTATGCATTTCATATTTCTTAGTAGTGCTAAGTACATTTTAAATAGCTGCAAATATATTTATCAAGTTCCGGACCTTACAGAGTGGGTTGGAACAGTGCCTTTTATTCTCTAGTCAAGATTCTACAAATATGTCGAGTGGTCAGTCTTAAGATGATAGACAAAACCAAGAGAGAAACCATAAATTTTTAAGCGAATGAACTTTCTCGCACTAAGGTTTTTTTTCGAGAATCTGAGCAGCAAGAGGAGTTGTGACGTTTAAATCAGAATGTCCTACATTCATGTAGCTCTTGACAAAGATTTTTGTAAACTTTCTATATTCCCAAATATTTACTTTTAGTTATTGTTGTTTGTTTTCAAATAAACTGCATTTTATTATTTAAAATTTATCTTATGTTGCAGACCCATAGAAAAGCCAAAGAGTTTGCCAATGAAGAAAATGGAATGTTGATAATTTCTACCAAGGAAAATGTTTGACCAAAATAAAATAAAGGTAGGATTAGGATGTATAAAAAATGCGAGAAAAGCAAACAAAAGCATGGTGTGTGTGTGTGTGTGTGTGTGTGTGTGTGTGTGATTTGGCTAAATAACGTAATTATGTTTCTTTTTTTCCATTTTCAACGATATATTTGATTTTTTTTTTACTTATTTTAACTTATTGATTTATTTAGATTTATTGATTTATTTTGATTGATTGATTGATTGATTGATTTATTTATAGATTAAAAGAACTTCCTTACAGCATATTTCGCAATGCCATTTGAATTCAGATGTATTGTCAGAATCTAATCATCACTGTCACTGCTTCGGTCAAGAGTCAAGATCAATATTATGAGTTTTTTAAATGATAAAGCTGCAACATATAACAATGGAATGACTTTAAAACAAAAAACCTGAAATTTCAAATACTCTTTTTCCTTTGCATTTGTTGAAATATTTAAAGTCAAACTCAGTATCTACAGTACTAAGAGAGTTATACATGTAAACCTACAATACGCGATTCCCCAGCTATCCGCTCTCTCGAAAAACGAAAACAGAAGGTATAAACAAAGTTTCCACAGAAAGAGCTAATCGTGTCGGAGCTCGGGAATTTCGAAATCTCTTCTGAAACTACCGGTATATACTGCATAATTATATCCTTACAAACTTTGTTATGGGTAAAAAGTAATCATCCTATCTGTCTCTTCGTGAAAAACTAACTGCTCTATATCATTTACATCTATCACTGGTTCTTTTTCGAACTTGGTACATTTGTATACAGACATACATGTAACACTATCTGTCAGATTAAGGTGTCTTTGTCAAGAGTAAAGTCACACGGTCAAATATCAGTTTTAGCGGGGTATTTGGCTCTCAAAAGACAGATAGATTTTTCTCTGGTGCTTATTTATCTTTTAGTGTATAGCCTTCATGAGTATTTTTTTACATTCTGTTATTTATATATCAATTTACAACTTTGTTAATTTTTGGTGCTTATTTATAGTATCTTGTTAAATATTTGCGTGGTTTTCAATTTACATTGTTCAATTAATTAATTACTTCAATACATTTTAATGTACAGTGTTTACCGTAACGTTGATTTTGATTTTAAAATAAAATAAAAATGAAAACCCATTGCATTCCAGGAAAAATCTTACCGGATTGCTAGTAGTCCTTTCGTCGTTTTATATTGACACTTGTTATATATTTACCATGCAAATAAAAATTACTGTTATTTCATACTGTGTTGTCTTTTGGAGTAAAAATATACAAAATTGAATCTATCTGCATTGAATTAACTGAACTATATTGCTTGCAAAATAAAAAACAATATTGAATGTGTAAAAGGTTGCAATTTTTTGACTATATTTTTCAGCTAGTGCTTTGGGCAATAATCTGCATTTCATCACTAAAATATTGAGTTCAAAAGAAAATTATAAAGCAACTGTTTTAAAAAACAAATATGAAGATGAATTTTTCTCCCCCTGGGAAAGTATTCCCAAGGACTGTTAACAATAGAAAATGATTTCTAAATGCTAGTGTTTTAATTTCAAGTATGTTACACACTTGGTTTGAATTCACTACAGATTTTCTGCTTTATCTCAGATCAGAATTATATGTAAAGACAGTTTAATGAGGCTCTAACGCTTCATTTTTCAATAGTAACAACACAATGTGTTTATTGAACAACATCTATGCGTTAAACAACATCCTTTTGTAGTGAGTGGCGACCTTATGTTGTGAGTAACAACTTGATGTGTTGAGTAACAGCGTCATGTACAAATGACAACCTTAAATGACAAACTGATGTTGTAAAAGACAAAATAATGTGGCGAGTAGAAAACTATGTATTGTGTCAGCCTGCAATGGTGAGTAACAACCTGAGGTGGTATTACCACAGTGGTAAGTAACAAGCTGATTTAGTGAGCAGCAACTAGATAAGGTTAGTGATAACCTAATGTAGTGAATGACAACCCGATTATGATTCAGATTGGATAAGTTAGAACCTGAAGTTTTGACAACCAGTTATATTATGGTAAGTGACAGCATGAAGTGTGGTAATTGACAACCTGTATTAATAATTTACAATGTGATATGTCAAATAAATGATGTTTTGGGTGGTCTAACATAATGTTGCAAGTGACAAATGATGTAATGAGTAACAGCTTTATGTAATGAGTAACAAACCAATTTGGATAGTGACAACTTGATGTTGAAAGTGAAAACATAAAATATTGAATGACATCCTAATGTGTTAAGTGACAACCTGCTGTGTTGAGTGACAACCTGATGTGTTGAGTGACAACTTGAAATATTAAGCAAGAGTCTGATTTAAGACAGTGCTTGTTTTAATAAACAAAACACTGTTAAATGGTGATAAGTTCAATTATAACACAAATAAAACAACTAATTATTTATTAAATAATCCTAACTCTTTCCTTGGAGAAACCAATTGAAATTTGAAGTGGGTTTTCAGCAACTTGTCAATCAGCTTTTGTCAATTGTGTAAACACACACAGAAAGAATTTTTTTAGGACAAAAATAGTATTAAATTAATCATTACTAAACAAAGTCAGATGATGACTGCAAGATAAAATTATCGAATCATAAATAACATCAACTTTATCAAGACTGATATAAATCAATGAAACGCTGACTGATGTATCCTTCCTTCATATCAAGAAATGTTATGTAAGATGCGACATAATCTTCATGGCTCTTACTTTCGCTCTTGCTTTTGCCAAGTAAAGTTCTTTTGTCTCTACACTATCTTGTTTTGTCTAAATTGTCATTTTCTGATAACCCTTTACATCAGCATCAAGTTCAATAATTATGTAAATCCTCAAACAATAATAATCTCTCAGTCTTTCTAGGCTTTGTTTAAATGTATATAAAAATATATATACCTGATAAATAACAATAGTTAGGTTTAATAATTAAATAAATTTTCAATGTACATCCAGTATGTGTTAATTTATTTAAACCTTTTTTTTTAATTATTTCTAAAAACTGCTATGCAGGCAAGAGTTTTCAAGATAATAATATTGCTTAATTACAAAGACCAAAAAAAAACTTATTAGAAAGAAAGCTTAGCAAAATTGCAAATTTAAAATTTGAAAAAAAAAACTTTTAGCCAAAATCTGATTGATAATGCTGATGTCAAGGACAAGTATATATTACGTGAGGTCTGTGGTTTTTAGCACTTAGTGCAAATATAAGTTAAAAATTATGACAGAACCAAGTTGTTCTTTAATAACTAATCATTTAATAAAAAACTAACAATAAAATATATTAATTAAAGTACTACATCAAAAATAATTAAAATCACGATATCACAGGTTGCTATTGCACGAGGTATTTGCATGAGCACTTGAAATGCAAGCTGAGAATCTTACTGAAATATTAAGTGACCCAGACATCTTTTTCATATCTAGAATTATCCTCTAATTCCTTTAAATACTGAACAGATTTTTGTAAATTCATCTGTCCTTCTGACTGTAACACTGACAACAGGGCCTGGTGGACATCATGTGCCATGTGTTTAGCATCTCCACACACATATATAGATGCCTTATCCTGAAACAAAAATATAATATCTTATGGTTAATGGTTGATGGTTGCAATGGTGATACATATTGCATCATTAATTGTTCAGTTTTAGGCAATCATAAGCAGGTTAATAAATCTCTAAAGACTAATCTAAGAACAAGTAAGCATATCTGTGAGATGTACAAGTGTGTTCAAGTGTGTTTTATGGTCTGCTTTATACTAATGTGCACTTAGTGTGACTTTAACATACAGTGCACTACAGACAAACATACCACTCCTCTAGTCACATTGTCCTGACAATTGGTGAAATTGATTTTCTGTCTTCTAAATGTTGAATTCCAGGTAAGGATGCAGTGTCTTAAATTTTAAAGTCTTAACTACACGTATGAACCTGGCTGGGGTTCAATCTTACAACCTCCCATTTTGAGGCAATCGCACCAATGATATACATTGTACATGTACCAAGTTCCCGGTAATGGTCAACTTTAATAAATATACACTTTGAAACACAAAAATATCAATGTATATTTAATAAAGATATTTACCTGGTCAATAAGCTGCCATAACAGTTTTGAATCTTTGAGCAATAAATCTTGAACATAAACTTTCTGACTCTGGTCTCTTGAAAAGGCAACTTTTAATGATATCAATCCATTCTGTTCCCATTTTTCTAAAATACAAAACACAATAAAAGTGTTACCTAATTTTTGAAATATTAATAGGTAACAGTATAAAGTACCTTTCTACTAATTTAAAAAAAAAAAATATTATGAATAAATATTCAAATGTTGGTGGAGCCTGTCTACATATATATAACAGAACAATTTGATGAAAAGAAAACAGGTTTTTCATTCTATTTACTTACCAAACAATACAGTATATAATAGTTTTTACTTACACTGCAACAACTAAAAACTTCTTACCAATTCTTGCATATAAAGTATATGAATTAATGAAATCAAGCTCTGTTTTAGAATTTATATACATTGTAAATTATAATTATCACAAATTGTTGCATCTTTCTTTTTCATTTCTTTTCTTTTTATCCTCTTATTAAAGGACCAGGAAAATAAGAATTTTTAGAAGCTTAATACATGTATTTGTAAAATTTACTCCATGCTGGTAAAGTACATTTACAACTGAATAATAAAACAATAACAACAGCAATGTATACTTGTGAGCAACATAGCAACGCAGACATAATTACCTTACATGAATAGTTTTATTCTGTCTCTGAGTCAATGAAAAAACAACCAGAATTGTATTTGCGTTCTCATAATCATTCAACAGAAGCTGTTTCCATGGTAACACCTTACCTTTAAAAGAAACCATGAAAATTTCTTCCATGAAATATTTCAGAAAATCAATACCCAGAAAGTTTCTTAGTGCTCAAGATTTTTTATTCAGTTCCATGAAACACAAATACCTGTACTTCAAAGTGCATTTTGTCAGTTAACAAGATATCAAATGATACACATTTTATATATGATGTATACTATAGGTATGCTTACCCAATTCTTCTTTATATAAAAAGTCCTTATTTCTGTGTCGACATCCAAAATACAAATAAACTGGACCAGGATTCTCCTGCTTTTCTGAAATCAGTATATAAATCCATTTAAGTATGTTTGTTTAGACTGATTTGAATTTAAAAAAAAGATATTGAATACATGTACATGTATCAAGCAAGGAAATTCTTGGCTACAAGTAGGAAAAAAATGGTAAAATACATGTACAAAAATCCTATTAGTGAATGACTGGAAAATTTAGTCATTCATATACACATGCCCTTTATAAAGCACAAAGTGGTCTAAATTACTGGCTTATTAAGATACAGTTCACGCTGCATCTCAATGTCTAGGTACAAATCCCCATATGCAGTGAGGAAGTTGGCATAATAAATGTTAGTAGTTTTCTTTTGGTAATCTGGTTTCTCTAAACATCCAAGAGATAAAATGAAATGTAAGAATTTGACAGTGAAAGACATATGGATACCTAAATTAACATGTACTTTTCTATACAATAACAAAATAATTCATGGTTATCAGCAATATCAAACATAAAATCACCAATATCACACATAAATACATGTACATTCCCTGAAACTTATACAAATCAAGTGCATCTGACTTCAATATCAATGTCATGTTATCTGGGTGTATGAGTTATTGTAATCAATAGAGCGGTGTGGAGTAGAGTTATGATGTACACCCCAGACAAGATTTATTCACTTTTATTGAGGCTGTTGTTCTCCAATGAAATAACCAGAGCACCCAGAGAAAACCATAAAGTTTTGGAAAGTGAACTGACAAACAAACTTTTTCCCACTAAGATCTGTCATAGTTGGGGAGATGTAATGTGATCCATAAGTACACATGCATAAGATATCTTGGTCGGCAATGCCTCCATAATCAAAAAAGGGTAAAAAAAAACCTTTCAGACCAAACCATAATACTCAAAACAATAAGGTTTGAATTATAAAAGTCATATTGTATCATACCCTTCTCTTGTATAAAAGCTCTGAAAGGTGCAATCCCTGTTCCTGGACCAATCAGAATAACAGGAACATTGTTGTTGCTAGGTAACCTAAAATCTGGATTTCTGCTCATAAAAACAGGACATCTGTCTCGTACTTCAAGTCTGTCCTGTAAGTATGTTGTGGTCACTCCCTCTCTAGGCTGACCAAGGAGTTTATATCTGACCACAGCAGCTGTTACACATACAGTATTATTATCCTGTAATGGCACAGAATTTGTTTTAAAAGTGACCAGAAGTTGAAATGGTTTTTAATGTTTATTTTTCTATTAGAAATAACTGATGATCTTAATCCAAAGTAAAGGATGATTTTAAAGTTTGCTTGTACTGTTTAAAAAAAACATATTAAATCAATAGCAGAAAGAATAAAATTGTACTTATTAATTTTTACTTAGTTATTTCTTTAATTTTTTTATGCTTGCTTTATGAATTAAATGTAAAAAAAATCTATAGTTCAGACACCAAGGTGCATAAGCCGAGCTGTAAATTCATATTCTATATGATAGATAAGTCTAAGACCCATAATTTCATCAAAATTCAGTGAAATGGAACAGAGCTCAAATTTAACTTGTAACTCATTATGGTAGACTCACATACCAAATTTGAGTTCAATACCTGCAGGCTTTCAAAAAAGTCCAAAAAGAAAATTAAATTATATTTCAAAGAAATGTATTAAGTGCAAGGCCCATAATTTCAATATCTGCAAGCCTTTAGAAAAATGTCTAGAAATCTAATGGTGTTGCTATAGCAATTTGGCTAAAAATAGCTATCTATACTGAAATAAACAAAATTGTTTTGAGCACACTTTACCATATTCTGATTTGCATGCAGATACAATATACATGTACAATTTAATTTTGTTTATTTCTCTTTAGACAAAAAATTCTTTATAGTCAATTCATTATTATCAAGCATTTTTTTCAAAAATAAATTTTATTTGTGTGAAGCTGTAAAAAATATAAATACCTTATGCAAGCTTAAAATATCAGCTAAATTTGAATGTCCAAGAATACAGCTGCAAATTAAAGCAATAAAACAAGAAGATTGTAATTTGACATAGACTATACTCACCACTATTGGAGATGAAGAAATGGAGTAATATCTCGGCTGTAACTGCTTCAGACAAGATACAAACTGTTTTGGTGTTTTTATAACAAAAGAATTAAAATTTTCTAACACATCTCTTACTTCCCTCTCATTTATATATTCATAAAGGAATGAGTTGCTTTTTGATGTCTGTCAAAAAAGAAAAAGAAACAAGAGATCTGCAAAATATTGTCAATACATGTACATATATAGTGAGAGAAGAATGGTGAAAATGGGAGAAAGAATAAGTGAATAAAAGTCAGGTTATTGCACACATTTGACAGTCCTTTGTACAAAGTAAACATTATAATATCAGCATCTTGTGGTGCCAAATAAACTCTGTTTGTACACTTCTGAGATATATAGTCAATGAATCCAATGCAAAATAAAGGAAATATATAACTATTTGAAAAATTCAATTGGAGTAAAAAGTTCAGAATTCATTTGAGGTTCAGTTCGCCTGTACTACTGGAAAATTATGCAATATTTACATGTTCAAGTATGAACCCTGTTTTTACATTTTCTCATTCACACCTTAAAAAAGTTAAAGTTAAAGTGATAAAAGTTAAGCATTCAAAAACTTAACACATGCCTGTACTTTGATATAAATGACAATACTAGCAACATTACTGAAAAAAATTATCTCTGCTCTATATTGTGAAAAAAGAAAACTAATAGTTTAATATTTAATAGGTCAACACTCAATTGTATCACACTGAATATGGATAGACAAGCTCTTACAGATTTAAATTACTTTAAAATCTGTTGTTATATAAAATTATAGGTATATAATAATGCTGCATACACCCTGTTGAAGAAGTTGCTGTAATTCAGTTTTCTCTCTTTCTTCAGTAACAACATCACACAACAACTGTAACAAGTCTATTTTAATAAATTTCAAATCATAAAACTTCAATATTGCTGTATATAGGTCTATATCACCAGTATCTGAAAATATATAAATATATATAAAAGTAAACACATGTATCTACCACTATAGTCATGAAAACATCTGGAACTGCAAAGCAAATGAATGCTCTTATTCTGACTTATACTTTATCAATATACATGTACATATATACACTGTGTATTTATAACCACAATGAAAATTTTCAAAAGAGAACAGTAGTTATTATTTGACAACACATAAAATACCTCCAGGATCTAACATCGATTTAATTGATTTAATCGGATTTTATATCCCAGTCAAGAATATTTTAGACGTCATCAGCTATAGGTGAAGTGGCAGAAACTTTTACCTTTGCATTGCACTTAGGGTAATGTTCAGGGAGGGTTCTTTAATGCACCATGCCTGCCGTGACATGGGGCATTAGTTATAAAGTCTCATCTGAAGGATGCAATGACTTTCATTTCTAAATGCAAAGTGTTTGGCAAAAGAAGTGTCACTACCTATTTTCAAGTTTTGGTCAGACCAGGATGGGGTTTGAACCCCTGACCTCCCACATACAAAGCAAGCACTCTATCAACTTAGGTACCATAGTGGTCCAGAACCTAGCAGCAGATTATTACAAATAAATTAACTGGAACATGAACTAAAGTTTTCTCCAATCAATACCATCATTAGTTCTATTGAAGAAGTTCATCTAATCAGTTATAAGTTTCCCATGCCAGTTGCAGTGCTCTGTGATAAAATGTCATACTTTTTTACAATGAAATTTATCAATGGTAACAAACAGCAGTTAATTATTAACAACAAAATTACATGTAACTATATCTATACTTTCTAGTAAATAGATAAACTGTTAAGGCCTCAAATACAATGTTTTAGCAAAAAGAGATTTTTTTCGTTATCATCTATTAACAATTTCGTGGTGACAAAAATGGCACATATTTGATACTTGCAACAGGAAAGGGAAAAAATGCAGCTGCCAAACCAGGACTAGAACCCAGAACCTTCCAATACATGTGTACTAGCAGGTCACTCTACTAACTGAGCTACCCAGCCACCTATCAAACCAGGTCCACTACAATCCTCTTCCTTTTTTTCAAATCAGCTAATTCGAATTGAAATTACCAGGTCCGACCTTGGAAGTGGCTGACTAACAGGTTGGTCCCAGGGTAGAACCTGTATTTTTTCCTTTCCCGTCACATATTTAATATTTTCTTGAATGGATTCATTGAATTTTACCATGTTTTTGTATACTACTGTAAAAGCCAAAAAGATATTATTCATCCCCACAAACACTTTACTTATACTTTTACTTTATAAAATATATTACCTGAGTAAGGTTTGTAAGCCCACACAGGTGTGTTTATCTTCTCTGTTCCATCAAATTCAAGCATCTTTAATATGTTTTCTACATGTGATGGGTTGTTCTCTGGATAAATACCTAATGCATCGCCTTAAAATACATAGACAATTTAAAATTAAAACTTTACATCTGTATGTCAATTTGAATGTTCTTGAATATTTAAAAACTTACATTGAAAGTAATCATACAGCACACCCATTTTTTTATGTTTATAGAAAAACGTTTACAAAGAAGTTTTACAGATGACTCTTTTCCTAAATATCAAATATCATTCCGTTTACATCGAACATCAAAAGCTAAACAAGTTAACTTCTGTTACATTGTCTTAAGTGAGTGGTGCCAGCTGAATTAGAAAACATTAACCAAAACAAAGAAAAATTTAACTAGAATGGCACAAGCACTGACAATAGTGTGATTGCTACATGTATGCCTCTTCTGTTTCAGGCAAAACAAAAATGATTATATCAACTTGAATTATAATATTTTTAAACACTCAAGAGTTAAAGACTTGTTTAATTATGTGTAAATCTTCTAAGTGTTTTACAACCAATCAGAATACATTTCATAAAGTAAGCACACAATAAAACCCCATAGTTACCAGATGTCCATGATAGACCACTGTCTGTAATGTCAAATTCACAATGTATTGTTTCTTTATCATCTTCAGATGTTTGGAATGTCAAAGGTTTCTTTACCTGATTTAAAGAAATGGAAATGTTAAATGGTCATATAAAAGAAATATTTAAGAATCATTTGTCAAACAATAACCAGAATGATTAGTCCTCGAACAAGTAACAAAAACAAAACAAAAACGTAAACAAAACATATATGTAAACAAAAGCACAAAACATAACACTGTATGCTATGTACCTGTACAAGTATGTCCTGTCAGATTCAAAGTTGAACAGTTAATATACAATCATACAATCATCAATTTTCTCTGAATGAACATATGTAACTTTGCTATTATTTCATTACTTTTTTCATTTATACTTTGTTCTCAAAGCTTTTGGTTAGCCTAGATTTTGACAAATAATTTAGATTGATAGTTACAAATTTCAATCTATGATTATAACTACAGTAGAACCTGTCTAAACCAAACACATTCTGGTCAGGTCTGAAGAGTTTAAGATTAGACATATATTCAGTTGACGCAAATTTATTTCAACAAACAGGGCTGCTAGCATGTCGTGATAAAACAGTTCTATAAAACCTGAGGTTTTCAATTTTCTCTATAATCAGTTAACAAAGGTTTCACTATATACAACATTGTACAGACACTAACCTTCAGAACTGCCATAAAAGGATTATGTCTGCTAGGTATACTGTCATCATCCAAACTACTGAGGTCTAAATAGTCCATCCTAGTCTCTATAGATGATTGCTCCGACAAATACTGAACAACTTTATCCATCCACCTGTTAATGACTGACCAGTCCTCCATATCAACATCAGATCTGTCAGTTATACAGGAGGCTAACAGTTCGGACATTCTGTAAAAATACAGGTAGAGTAGTTAATAAAATACAATACTTGTATTTAAATATTGTACATCAGTTTCATTTAGCTACACATACACATGTATTTCATAAATTTTATCCAAAAACTTTTTTTGACATACATGTGTATGTTTTACCATAAGTAATGCATTATGTTATGACCTCCATTTACCATCTAACCAGTGGAGTGTAGTAGATTCGATTAATGGGTTTTTTATGCTCCAGTCAAGATTTTTTTCTTTCAAAGCAGTCTGTTCTGGGATGATGGAGGAAATTGGAATGCTTGGATAAAACCACTGGCTTTTTGCAAGCTATTTATTAAACTTTCTTGCACTAGGATATATACACCAGTGGGATTCAATCCTAGAGAGTGAAAGGCACTGTGATCCATAAGAGTGCACTGTAGACCACTTGGCCACAAAGGCTCTTTCTAACCAGTGGCTGGTGAGAGTAGTCCATGTTACACAGAATTATATTGTTTGTCAATTTTATATTTTACAAAATTACTCTATCCAAATACACTGCACACAACTCATGTACTGTAGATGTATTGAGAGTAAAATATTCTCATACCTTTGATCCACTTGTTTTCCTGTTTTACAGAATTGTGGGTAATTTGTATCTCCCAGTGCCATTACTGAATAACAGATATGTTTTAATGAGGTATCTGTGGTTGTCAAGAATTCACAAAACTCCCTTGCATCTGTTGGTGGTACACCTTTAATATTAAATAAAAATTCAAAGGTTACAAAATGCTTATTTTTGGTCGTCTATATCTCCAAGGTTCAAAAATTATAAGCAAATAATTTGAGATAATGTGGGTAGATCAATCATTAATCAATAACATCAAAATGCTAACAAAATCTGTTCTTATAACTGTGTTCTTGATATTTGACAGCAATGTATACATATGCATCTTGTAATTAATAGACTAATGTCTACAAATTGGGATGTATCCTTAAATTTTAAGTACATATACCTTCCCTTTTATATAGAGTCTAAGCTTAAGCTTTGCAATTGGTCATAGAAAGAAAATTCAATATATGTATTTTATCTTTACAATTGGAGGCCATTTTTAACATTTAATGGTCGAAATGACTATTTCTATAAATTTTAAAAATTCTTTTTGGAGTTTTACAAAAAGACTTAAACCATTCTAATAAAACTACATGTATGGTCAAAGCAGGAAATTCTGCCTGAAGATAAAAAATTTACCATTTAACTTTTATAATGATTATTTCTATAAATTTTAAAACAGTTTTTTTTTAAGTTATACAAAAAGACTTTAACCAAGCTACTAGGTATTTTTTATTGTCAGTATAATGAGTATAAAGAACTATCAGGTTTTATCACAATCAGCATTGTTGCAGAGCAGCTCTTTCAAATCTGACATACATATGAGTGTAGACAAGAACCAAGCAAACCAGAATTTTTTCCAAAAAACTTAGATTTCGTACATATTGGTTTATCCTTAAAAGAGTAATAAATCATCACTTTCTTTGAAATGGCTAAAAAAATACTGATGTAACATAATTTTTTTCAACCAATCAAATGTCTAATCCACTGACATAAGTCTATTTACCATCTCCACTTGTAGAAATGATAATTAAACATATTTGCTCTTGCTCCCAGTCTATACATGTGTAATCTTTGGCATTAACCATCCTGGGCTGAAATCGGGATTCATCTTTTCCTATCTCTATATCTGATAACCTGTAAAGCAGTAATATCAGTATTAATACAGGAGAACCCATTGAATGCAGAACTCTCAATACACTGAATAACTACATCTAAACTATGAACTGTAATTAAAATATACATGTACCATTATAATAATGTTTGGTAAAATTAATGCTGTGTAAAACAAAAGTGTGTTTAATCCAAACAAATTCTTTGATTCAAAATTTACTCAAAGAGTGGAAAATTTGTGTTTTATTTTCCTCAAACTTTTGGTGTTTTATTAATCTAATAAATACCAGTGGTCCACTTAACAAACTTGAGTTGTAATATTTACACTGATTAAGAACAAAACTATTAACTTTGTATTACTATTTTAATTCTTTTCTTTTTTAAACAGTTAGGTATATTTTTCACCTAAACAATTATTACAGGCTAGTAGTTTTTTGCCTAGACCAAAAATAAATGTGACAACCCTGTTGAGGTAAAATCCTACCTGTCAAACAGTTTTCTAGACACCTCTTCACTAAATCCATACTCAGTACCATATACAATCAGGATTTGTCTGCCTTCTACTGTGTAGCTTGGTTTATACTTATCTGAAGTACCTGTTGTCTTCTGTGTTGTCACATTAGACGATTCACTAGTGTCTAAAATAAATCAAAATATATAAAATTAAAATTTTATTCAACAGAGAAAGATAAGAAGAAATATCTATCTGTCTTTACAGAGTAAGTGAAAAACCATAGCCTTAAAGATTTTAATATCCTAAAGAGAGAGAGAGAGAGAGAGAGAGAGAAATGTATTTTCAATTTTTTAATCATAAAATGCTAAATTTCACAGTTACTGGGACTTCTTAACATGTTTCAATTATAGTTACCTATTTATGTACAGCTTATGCTCTTAAACTAGACAAGCTTCTGATAACAAAAATTGTTTTATTTTATCCAGTATTACAAAGTTAAAAATTATGCATTTTCTTTGTTGTTTACCTTGATCAATAAATGCATCAATTGAGTTATCTTCAAATGAGCTACCAGAGGATGTAGTCAGGATAGAATACAAATAACCAATGAAGATAACTAGTACTGCAACAAGCCATATCCACATCTTACCAACACTGATGATCAACAAACTGCTGGCTCACTGATAAACATGTCAAAATCTCACACTAAAATGAAAAATATTAAGAGGGGATGAATGAATCTATAGTTGTTGTGTTGTATATAGTAGATATAATAGTGTGATTTACTGTCAGACTTTCTGGTCCAGATCTTTTAGCCTTGTGGTAGAGTGCTCAATTATCACTTGGAAGGGTCCAACTCGATCCTAAGCCAGGGCATTCGGTTAGGAGTTTGTTTTTTTTTCCCTCTCAGGTGTTCCCCCCCCCCCTCCTCCTGTTACAGATGTAATGCAGCATACATAGCTATAAGATATCAGATGTACTTTACAGATTAAAAGTGAAGCAATAACGTTTTATGCCTCAGTTGAGATTCTTTCACTTATTTTAAAAGCAATCAGTTCAGGGATGGTTGAGGACACCTGATTGCCTGGGAAAATCCTGGAGAGAACTGACAAACTTTGTAGCATTAAGAATTGTTCTGAGGTGAATTAAATTTAGGTGGCGAGAGGTACTGTGATCTGTAAGCGATGCTTTAAACAAATTGGCCACCGAGGCTCCTGTAAAGATTTAGAGATGTTGCTACACTCTCACCTACAGCATACCTTTAACTTTAATGTGAAACTGTTAAATACTGTCTTTACAAGAGTGGCAAGTTTGAATGTCAGTAATGTCTAGATTATTTTTGGACTATGTGGCTGAGGATTGATTCACACTGCAGCTTTTAAATGTATTTTTTCTAACTGAAGTATTCACCAAATTTAAATGTAATATAATAAAATTAACAGGACAATCCATCAACAGAGACATTTAACCTGATGCTCTGTACTATGTGGTACTGGTAGTCGTAAGGAACACTCACTACAAAAATATTAATTTCTGTGATTTATGGTTGCATCTGTATCGGCTTGTGAGCAGTGGTGCCCCTTTGAAAACATAACATTTCTCGTATGGACAATCAACTGATTAATTAATCAACTCGTTTAAACTTTGTGCACAGTTAAGTTAGTTGAGATAGTCTTTGGCCTTTTGCTCAAAATGACAGAAACCTGGAGCGAAAAAAACATTTGAAAAAAATTCTTCTTCTTCTTCTTCGAAAAATTGTAGATTTTTTTCTCTAAATATATTTTCACTGACCCGACAAAAGCTACCTTGAGAACGAAAATTGTGTTACCTGTAAGATCTGTCAAACACCTGTAACTCATATATATTTCCGGAACATCTAGGAGGGATTTTCAAAACAAGACGAAGACGACTCTTTGATCGCGAAGTTAGAAATTTATTGGCGGTCATTTCAACATTCGAAGTTTGCGTGTTTGTTTTGATTTCTGTTATCTACATTTTTCTTGGTGAGATTTCTGTACAAAACGTTTACAAAGTTCACAATTTTAATTTTTACGTTTTATACGAACTGTCGCTGTTATCAATCATTACCTAGACTAACCACAGGGGCTTGTATCAACTTAAAATTATTATTTTTTAAAAAAATCAAAAAGTCGACCCTCTAGATACAGTAAAAGCCTGTATCTAGAGGGTCGACTTTTTGATTTTTTTAAAAAATAATAATTTTAAGTTGATACAAGCCCCTGTGGACTAACTATATACACTGTCTGAACAAATTATAAAAGTCTTGGACCAAAACGACCAGTTCAACTTGAATTTGATAGATGAAATCAGTTATTTTACTAAATCTGAAGGTGTGATATTTTAAATAAATACATAAATACTTTTCTAACAATGAAGACATTATAATATAATTTCCTCCGGTGACTAGTAACAAACTATACCGATGTGAGACAAATACCTGCTAAATTTTGATGTGCCAGATGTGTGCATTTCGGAAAATCATTCCTCATCAGTGACACTAGGGGCCAACAAAAGTTGATAGATTAAAAAACATGTGCCAAACAGTTGAAAATTAATGAATCTAAAGTTCCAAAAATTTTGTGAATCCAAATACAGCCAAGGAATGTTTTGCATGACTCGATGATGAGGGAACGGACCTTAGTTTTAAATAAATTTCAAAAATAAAGACGCTAAATGGTATATTTTCTAACAGCACAAAGTACTGCCTACTGAGTTATGGAGTGATTATTTGCACGTACAGTAGAATAGAATGCATGTTGGTGGCTGGCATTATTTACACGTACATATGCGCAGTATGATAACTTATATCAGCCATATATGGACAATGTTTGTGTTCAGTAAAGTATATTGGACATATGGTCCAACGATTCATTGAAGTATATCGGCTTCATGAAACTTAATTTAGTTAAGATTACATAAAATAACCTATCAAACTTATGAAATCATTTAAGATGAAATTACTTGTAATGTAAAAAGTTTGATAAAGACAACATGTTGTAGCCGATAATCAGAATGCTATACATAAAATATTTATGATTTATTAGGTAAATCTAAAATTAAATTCTTATAATCAATTATGAAAAATTAATAATTTATTTGGTAAAATTAAAATTAAATACTTATTTTAGGTTCATTATACATTCTAATAATAGTTATGATTAAACTGTTATTAACTTGTTTTCTGTCATTTTGTCAAATTGTAAAAATGTCATTTGTTTAGCTACAAGTATTTGGTTCTTTATTGCAAATAAACTTTATAATTATTATTATAATCAATATAAGACGTGTGCCGTGTGTACGAGTTCAGAAAAAAAACCAGAAAGATTTATGAATGATGTCCAGCGTATTCACCTAATTAATGTGATTTTTTTGCTTTGATTACTATTCCGGTAAGGTAAGACCACAGGATTCCATTAATCACATAATGCAATTAAGGCCATGATCACATGATGATGAGTAATTAATTGACCACTCGTGTTAAGGTAATTTAGTACCTGTCAACATAGGATGCTACAACTTAAATAGGTGTTGGTTATTCCTGGACTATGAATAAGGTCTCAAATACTTCAGTAGACATCAGATTTATATCGATACTGAACCAAACTACATATTTATGACCATTAATCATATTATACTCATGTCTGCTTTCTCTACAGTGTATCACACTTCCTGACTCGGATTTCTACATCACTAATTCAACTAAATAGTGCACTTTTCAAAATTCATCAAATACCAAAAAAATGACATAGTATTGTACATTCTAAGTGTCTGAGAGATAGAGTGGAGTGGAGTAATGGTGTTTTACAACCCAGTCAAGAATCTTTCACTTATTTCGAGGTGGTCAGTTCTGGGATGGTGGAGGAAACTGGAGTGCCTGGAGAAAATAACCGACCTTCGGCAAGTGAACTGACAAACTTTCTCACACTAGGATCTGTCCCGAGTAGGATCCGAACCCAGGCGGTGAGAGGCACTGTGATCCGTTAGTGCGCGCTTTAGACCACTCGGCCACCGAGGCCCCAGAGAGAGAGAATTTAAAAAATACAAAAAAGAACATTTTTTGATAATAGCTGGCTTTTTTTTTTTTTTTTTTTTTTTTTTGAAGGTGATGAATGAGTGTTGTCTAATTTTTATCCTTGTATAATATATTAAATGGGACAAGTTTTTAATGTGTTGAACATGCATATCAATTTTCGGAAGGCTGTGGACCATGGTTATTTAGACTTAGCAAGTGCGATTAAGAGTTGCAGAACTGGAAAAGATGCAAAGTTATTGTCGAATGTGATGTGCAGAAGTTGTTTTTTTTTTTTTTTGCATGAAAATAAAAGAAAAATTATGGATGAACTGTTGGATATGAAGTTTGAACAAGTGAAAGTGTTTGCTCGATATTATGGCAGATGTGTATTGGGGGAGTGGAAGATATGGTGATGGAGAAAGTGTTCTGAAAAATGTTGATGCCCCTTAGAGAGAAGCGTGGTAGTTGTATGAAAAGAGTTGGTGTTTTTGGGTCGAGTTATGTGAAGAGAGTTGACATGTTGTGCAAGGGTGATTTTAAGATGTCTGTGAATGTTCCTTGTTTTGGAAAAGGCACTTTAAGAGCAGATAGCATCAGTAGTTAATTGTTTCATCAGTTATTGTGTTATAAGGTCCAAGTAGTGTTTATTCAGTCAGATGATAACAAAGTTTCTCCAGCTTGTTGGCTGACAGATATAATTAGAAATATTTTTGAGCTAGTGGATAATTTGAAATCGACAGGTGTTAAAGAAATGTATGTTAATGAAATTCTTAGAAGTAATTTCGTAAAACGGCTGGGTGTGAATCAAGTTTTATCTGAAAGTGTTCGTAAGAGAGTGAATAAAACGTTTTGCAAATTGTATGGAAGATATGTAGTAATATTCAACAACATAAGTTTTCCTCATGATTATTCTTAAGATGGTGTGCATTTGAGTGATTATGGAATGAAATGATATTGTTACCAATTACAACAGATTTTCCAAAAGTGTTGACATATGTGAAATAAATTATTAATTTGTAAAATATAAGATAGATACAGGTGTATGAGTGATTTCTTACCATATGTTCATGTTGTGACAAAGATAAGTCTTATTCAGCAATATTGTCAATGTTCTATCTTTTGCTGTCTTGATCTCTGATTTGTAATACCTGTAATAACCTTGTGCCACGCTCTCTCCTTTGCAAAATACTAAGATACGGTACTCTTTGAAGTAGGAAATTTTGATCTTGTATGTTTTTTAATTTAAACACATTAAGTTTTTATTCTTTTGGATCTTTTTGTTCTATTCATCTATGAAATCAGCAAAAGTCTTAGAGTAAAAAGTTAAAATCATATAACTATTGGATATATTCATTTTGTAATTATATTGCTTTCTACAGACAAGTACTGACCAGTGCTGTGTATTGGCGATGTATTTCTAAAACATATTTCAAAATTATCATATTGCAAGAGTACTGAAATTTTTAATTCCTGGCTATAATATAGCTATAATATACATATATATAGATATTATTTTATTTATCGTTTTAATCATTTTCTTTAAAAGTAAATTGTTTTTATTATGTTATTAATTAAGTACCTTTGTTTTTTTTTGGTTTTTTTTTTTTTTTTTGTTTTGTTTTGTTTTGTTTTTTTTTATTATTTATTTGATTTAAAAAAAAAAATTTATTATTTGATTTATAAAAATAAGCGTATTAAATAGTCCGATATACTTCATTGAACACAAACATTGTCGGTATATGGCCGATATAAGTTATCATATTGCGCATGCGTATGTGTAAATAATGCCAGCCAACCACATGCGTTATTCTACCATACATGCAAATAATGTCAGCCAATAATTAAATAAAATTTTGTTTAATGTTTTAACTTTAGATACAAAATTTTTACCAGTAAATAGATTACTATAATTTAGTTGTAAAATTTGAACACTTTCATGATAAACACAATTTTGTCAACTTAGCATAATTTCTTTATATTTATCACATTTAGCAGTTTTAAATGTATTTCAATGCAAATAAAAATTCCCATAACAACAACGATACACCAGAAATTAACTAAATTTAGTGGTTCTTGCCCATAAAATTTCAGATATTTTCACTATAAGTGCAGAGTGAATAAATAATGTGTCATGTACTTATCATGGTTACTGGTGATCAAAACCAAGTCACAGGTTCAAGGCCACACATTTCATATTCACAATTTACTTTTGTTTTTCTCACATATGTCATTATAGATTGTTTTGCAAATTGTAGACGAAATTATGTCTGTTTGAGGTATGGAATTGATCACTGTACAATTCTTGATGAGATGATATTAGCAGTTATAAATTTGTGCTGGTGGCTGAATCAGTATGGGCAAAGTAAAGAAAAATCTACCTCAGGTGAGTCAGCATATCAAATACTTTTACTGTAACTTCAGTAAAATACTTTGACCATTTATTTGGTAAAACTTAGCAAATTATTTTTAAAGGAGTTTGATAATAAATTAACAGAGTTTAATCTAGAAATGGATTGAAGAACTTGCAAAAACTTGATAATATACATGTAAGTGGTGTGTCATAAAACTGTAGTTTAAACTAGGGAACACCAAAATCTTACAACATAGAGGGCGGCAGTGAAACAAGTTTACTGTATATTATGATATTTAAACATGTTACCCTGATCCAGTGGTAAAATCTGTTTAAAACCTGTAAAGATTAATTACACAGATCTCTGTATATAACAGCTTCAGTGGCAGCATTAAATTGCTGCTGTTCAAGCTATAAAAAATATATATATATACAATAAAACTATAGATTTTACAGTAAAATTATCCTTTGTTATTTTTGTAGGAAGAAAACCAGAAAAAGATATCCAGCTTCTTCCAGGTAAAACACACACACACACACACACACACACACACACCTTTTTAAGTACATGAATCACAAATTATTTTATTTTAGATAATTTTTTTTTTTTTTTTGTTTTAAGTTCTAATTTTAAAAAATACACAGTATATTTTTGTAAAGCTGAATCCATTGCAGTTGTGCTAAATTAAGTGTAACTTTTGATAAATGCTGTTAATCTTATATGTATAAAGATATCCATGTGTTTAAAATGTATTTTTTTTGTTATAGACAGGGGCTTCTAAACCTGTAAATAGTGAATTATTTACTCATCTTGGAGGAAAAGCCAATCAGCCAAAATGTACATCAAAACTTTCTCTGAAGAAGACAAAAACAGATACAGACAAACACAGATTTACAGAAACGAAGTCAAAGGAGAATATATCAGAAAATAAAACAGGATTTGGTGAGGTTATAGATATAACCAGTCCACAGAAAGAAAAAGAGATAATTACTTCTCCAGTTTTTAAGAAGACAAATACAAATATCAAGACATGTGACAAAGAACCTACAGTCATCCCAGAAACTCAGTATTTTATTAGTCCAGTGACACCTACATGTAAATCAAGGGGAGATAACAAGACTGTAAATAGTCCTAGTGATGATCTACTGATTATACCTGACACTCCTGAAGACAGCACTTCAGAATTTGGCAAGAAAAGGAAAAATTTTAGCCGTAGCTTTTTGATTGGTTCATCTTCTCTTGGTCGAAGACCCGGTCAGAAAATTACACCTGATCATTCAAAAAAGACAAAGAAAATATTACACAAAAAGAAAAATTTAATATCTGTTTCAGTGAATTTTAACCAGAGCTCAGAAAAATTACATTCTGAAACTAGCATAACAAAAGAGGAGGATTCCACTAATGATTATACTGAAAAATCACCTGAAAAATTCACAGATTTCTGTGAAGATCCAAATGAATCTTTCAAAGAAAAGGAAGAAAAGGAACTTCAGTCACCTGAGAAAATATCTGAAGATTCTGTGAAAGATACTGAAAATTTATGGCATGTTGACATTGATTCTGATAATTCAAAAAATTCTGAAAATGTGGAGGGGGACACTCCAGTAAAATTCAATGATTCAAATTCTAAATTTAAAAGGATGAGCAAACCAGGATTAAGTCCTGCAGCTAAAAAGGTTAATAGTCAGAGTAATCTAGATACAGCTGATGAAAGTGACACGACAATGACAGAAACCAAGTCACCAGAATTAGAAAAAGAGAAAGTTAAAAGAGTTCTTTCCCTTGGAGTGTCAAATAAAAGAAAATTGAAATCTAGTAATACATCTAAGTTGAATGCTTATCAAATGTCAATGAATATTTCTAATAAAAAGAAAAATGCAACAGATATTAAGCATGTTAATTTGGAAGATGATGATGTTTTAGGTGAAATATTGCAAGAACTTAAGCAAACCCCTAAAAGTACTATTGTTGTTTCTAAAGGGAAAAGTTCAAAGTCTCCATCAGTTTTTACAAAGAATAAAGATTCTTTAAGTAGCAACAGACATAAAAGTTTGGACCATTTTGACCAATCGCTGACAGAGGAAGAAATGAATTACTTCAGTGAGTTAGATAATCAGTTACACACTAAGTGCATTACAGAAGAGAATACAAGTAAGCAAGTTGTCAAAGAATACCCATTACTGGCATATGTGAAGTGCACAAAATATCCAGAAAAAACAAAAAATCCAACAAAAAAGAAAAAAGAATTGTCAGATAAAAAAGGATTAAATTTGGCACCTGATAACAAGAACTTGGATAAAAATAGTTTAAAGTTAGCCCCTGATGAGAATAACTTTGATGGAAACAGTATGAATTTAACTCCTGATGACAGGGAGAGTTATCTCCCTTGTAGTTTGACAAGTAGTGCTGTTATAAGAAATGATGATGTTGAATGTAAAATTGAAGAATGTGACACATCAAGGACAGTAATGATAGAAGGTGTGGTTTGTGATACTAGTGATATATTGACATCATCATGTGATGTAAATAAACTTGAACCAACACAAAATATAAATGAGTTTTCTTCACAGAAATCTTTAGTTAGTAGTGCAACAGATAAAGGACATTCTGAAATGGAAATAGATGAATATAATACACAGCTTGATAGTCAGGAACTCTGTAGTGAATTTAAATGCCTTTCTCCTTTTAAAATCAGGTATTAATTATTAATTTTTTTACTGATCAAACATTTCTATCCTAGCATTTGAAATAATTAAGTTTAAAGAAAAATTGTCATTTTTTAAAAGTTTTTGTTTTGCATATATGAAGGTCATTGAAAAAAAAAATGTTTAGAATTTTGTTTGAATGAAGCATTTTGACATTTGAAAAGAAAAAAGTGTGATAATGTCCTTGAATACTTTGCCACTTTGCTGATTGGAGCTGTTAATTTTTAAAGAGTTTAGTTTCTGAAACCTTTAATAATGCCAAATTAGACTTAACATGTCTTTGAAAACACGTTTTTATGGTAATGAATAGAGAGTTCTCTTTAAAATGTTACATGTTTATTTAAAAATAACATACATTTGTAAATGTATTTACTTTATTATAATATTCAGACCAGAAGATGATCCCTTCAGAATGGAACCACACTGCAGACAGTATGGTAGACACATGGTCACCAATGTAGAATATACACAGTAAGTTTTTATTCTGTTGATGAAATATGCTTGTGACAACCATAAGCATATCTTTCTTTCAAAAGACTGAAATAAATGTTGACAGCAAACATCATATACAATGTAGAATATACACAGTAAGTTTTTATTCTGTTGATGAAATATGCTTGTGACAACCATAAGCATATCTTTCTTTCAAAAGACTGAAATAAATGTTGACAGCAAACATCATATACAAAATGCTCCTGCATTGAACAAAATTTTGTAATAAATGATCAAATCATATAGTTTTAGAATTTTAAAATGTGTCTTAACAAAGATTAAAATATAAATAAATTTTCTGGTGGTTAAAATATACATGTAATTGAGAACAGATACATATAATTGAGAACAGGTACATGTAATTGAGAATAGATACATATAATTTAGAATAGATACATGTGATGGAGGACAGGTACATATAATTGGGAACAGATACATATAATTTATAATAGAAACATGTGATGGAGGACAGGTACATATAATTGGGAACAGAAACATGTAATTAAGAACAAATACATGTAATTGGGAACAAATTCATGTAATTGAAAACAGGTACATGTAATTAAGAACAAATACATGTAGTTAATAACAAATACATGTCATGGGAACAAATGCATGTAATTGGGGACAGAAACGTAATTAAGAACAAATACATGTAATTGGGAACAAATACATGTAATTGGAAACTAATACAATGTACATGTAATTGAGAACAGATACATGTAATTGAGAACATGTTACTCTGTGATTTTTTGTTATAAATACATTGTTGTTAAGTGTATTTTTCATTTGATTACAGAGGACACCAGGATATGATTTTGACTTTAACAGATTGTGTTACAGAAACTACAAGATATTGTCACTTGACTGGATTTTGGTAAAATAGTAGTGATTTAGATATTTATCTTGATAAAATGACAAATTTGAAAAGAACAGTAACTGCCTAATTGCATACAGTAACTGCCTAATTGCATACAGCGGTAACCTGTAGCCTGATGGTTAGGTTTGGATATTCCTGAAGCAAATTAGAAATTTGCCATTGTTCAGGTTCTAAAAGCATATATCTATTGAATGAAATAAAAAAAAAAAAGCTAATTTTGAAAATGTCATGCCATACAGTTACATATCAGAATTTCATTAAATCCAGCAATGTTAAAAATATCAAGCATCAAGATTTATTGTTACATTTGTTTTATACATATATTTAAATAGAAGTACAGTTTATTGTTTTTTCTTACATGTATTTCTATCTAATAAGTGCATATGTAAATGTAGTTATTAATAAATTACTATCATTTACATTTATACAGGGCAGATACCCATATACAAGAGGATGATATAGTTCATATAGTAGCTAAAACTGATGATCAGGGAAATCATAAAATAACAGATACAGATGGATTAATCATAGTCAATCCAGATCTACTGTTGTCTGGTACAACTGTAGTATCAAGTGTGTTTTGTATGAGAAAGTAAGATGTATTACTTAATCATTTTTATGGCAGCTGTATTTAGAATTGAAAATATCTGTTTTAACTTGCCTGTACCAAGTAAACTTGAGTTATTGTCATATCTAGGATATCTGCTTTAACATTCAATGTTACATTTATAAGGCAACCTCTATTAAATCATTCATATGGACAAGCTATCTGGTAGCATTTGCCAGTCTGTGGTTGTAATGTAGGCATACCATGCTATTTTTTCAAAAATATATCAGTCGTAACAGTCATGCAGTCATCCACCTTGGCATTAGTGCAAACACTTTTTGTTAATTTTTTTTCAACTGTATTTTTCTCTTTCCACTTAACATTGGTCTGCATTTGAAACTTTTCTACTGATGTTGCTTTTATCTTTCTTTAATGTCCAGCCATTGTCATTGTGTCTTCCTGACTTCTATCCTGATGTGATCATGTTAGATCTTAATCTTTACAGCTTGCTATTGAAGATCATGTGTGGTCAGAATATATACAATGTATTACAAATAAAGATCTGTCAGTTCGTTACTTCTACTTGTAATGCTAAAACATACTGATATAGAGGCCATCAGTCATAAAAGATTCATAGAAAATGTGGTGTATTTATGATATAAGAACTGTATAATCTGTATCTTTCATGAAAGACCACCCTTTGTGTAAGAGGAGTATTCTGTTGCAAGTGGTTGCTGATCACAGCCCCTGTCATAGTCTTTTAAATTCCACATGTACAGATGCTAGTATGAGAATATTTGTCACTTCACTTGCGATTCTCCAGTTTACTTCATCATTCTTGAAGTGACTTTCTCAATTTAAATTATTTCATTTTGACTGGTCTTAAAGCACCATTCCAGCCAGCCAATGAAGCAACATTTTGTAAGGTTTTTCTGTAAAAATGTTTAAACTGGAATTGATTAAACTGTTTACTTCAGTTGGCAATTATTCATAACAATTTTTTGTTTTTATCTGTTTAAAGGTCAATATTGAATGAAAAGTTCAAGGTAAGTATCACATGTTTGATCATTTTTGCTTGGCATCATATTTGTAACTGTACCTATAAACAAGAAACTAAAGCTGTCTATTGATGGCTTATGTAAACAACAAGTAACTTATGTAGCGATATCCTGCACTTTAATGCATTAGATTCCAGTTAGATGCCGGAATTATTAAATGCATTAAACACACATCTGTTTTGTGAGAAAATTTTTCTTATGAGATCATTTTTTCCTGCAGAAATTGAATCAATTTAATCTATTTTTTTTTTTCATGATGATACAGTTACCCAGCCACTTTATAATCAGCACAAAGCTCTAAAATTGCACCCCAAGTCACAGTTCTATAGTCAGTTACATGTTTGGTCCAAAACTTATATCACTTATTTGGAACAAGTGTACATGTATCTCTTGTCTGTTATTTTGTTAAATATTTCAGAAAGCTTAAACTTTGCATAATACAATGTATATAAGAATATTGAAGCTAGTGGTAAGTCTTTAATTTTTGTATCATCAAAGTTTTACTGTGCCCTATTGACATATAGACAGAAAATTATGGCCTATAACCTAAGACCAAGTGGAGTTTAGGAGCCCCAAACCAAAATCTATAAATATCTTTTGAATACATGTATTTGTCATAGCAACATACAAACCTAAGACATTTTTTATATTCCAGGGCTGTGATAGTAAAAATGTACAGATGTTATATGGTAGTATCATACATTGTGTATTTCAGCAGGTAAGTTACATGTAAAATATATATGTCATCCTGCAGTAAATTTTATTGTAACAAAGAATTTTTTCCAGAGTTTTACATTTCTCTTTTTTTCCTCAACAACGATTGTTAAAATTGAGCGTTATTTTATGGCTTTAATTTTTGAACTGGTACTTTTCATGATTTTTACCAAAATCTATTTTGCAACATGAAATTTTGTTTTATCTCTCATGTTAAAATGACCTGCCAATAACTTTTTTATAAATTTAATTTGTATGTTCTTTGTCTTGCAGATCTGCAATATTATTGCAAATTTGCAAAAAAAAAAAAGAAAAAAAAAAAATAAATAAATAAAAAAAAAAAAAAAATAAATAAATAAATAAAAACAAAAACAAAAAAAAAGGTTAACAATAATTGTACAATAGCTACATGTATATACTGGTAGCTATTTTCTGCATTAAATTTTTCTGAAGTCAGATTTTATGCTTAAACATTTAATCCTATTTGGTTCTTTATCACTGCAAGCATGTCATGTCACTTCCATTATGTTTTTTCTCAGGTTTTACAAAAGAAACTTGTAGAAGAAGACAAAATACTATTAGAAGCAGAACAAGTTGTAAAACAGAGTAAATATCTTCATGAGATGTAAGTGGAAACATCAAGATCTTATTATTATTCTTGGGTTCTAAACTTTGACAGACATTCACATGTATCAATTTGTATCTTAATTATTCATAGATCAACAATTCAAATCACTAAAGAGATAATACCTTTAATTGGTTACATTTGTTAGCATCGGAAACCTTGCCTTGCTGAAGAATCAGATGATATTTATTGATGTTTCTTTTCTGACATCTGTCATAATTAATGTTAACATTAAGAAAAGGTTAAAAATCTGTCCCAGGCTGACCTGTGAGTATCCTAGTTTCAGTGGTGTAAAATGAATTAGGAGCACAAGACTGTCACCGAATATTAAATAGATATACATGTAGAGATCACAGTGCCTCTTGCTGTCTAGGTTTAAATCAGGGTAAGAAAGTTAAGTTGTTTGTTGATGGTTGGTGGTTTCTTCTGGACACCCTGTTTCCCCTGAGTGAAAAAATCTTGACAAATTTCATTACTCCACTCCTCAACCTAAAATACTTGGCCACATGTCTCTACAAGTTAGTGTCACATGTATGTTAATTTTTATACACCTGTCAAAGACAGAATTTATTATGGTATGGCATTGTCCATCTGTCCAGCTGTCCATCTGGCTTGTGGGTTGAACTAGTCCCACAGTTCTCCTCAAATTTGTTTTCAAATTTGGCAGTTTACTGACTACATGTGCAAACAGGCTTTTTTGCTGATCTTCTGACAGCTCTTGTTATAATTGTATGTTTAATTACTCAAATATATGATCTTGACTATCACCAATAATTGACATTTCCAATAGCATTTTACCACCTCTTATTATTCTTGCTTACATTATAGACATTGATGGGCAGATATTGACCTACACAGCGGTGCTCTTGTTCGGCTTGTTTTCATTCATATTTCTGTTTTGCGTATTATTTTTATTATTTCATTAGCAAGCCAGAACTAATTTTGCAATTTTTATAAATGGTTAACAATTTTAAAGGTGTCTGGTGGTAATTTTTCCAGAAAGGAGAAAAGAAAGAAAAAAATAAAGTAAATATGATTAATAAAGTTTCCTTGGTGAAGATGAACAAAAGTTAGGTAATAATGTGCAAATGCTTAAAAATTGTTTCCATTTTGCAGCTGTATAAAATCACAAAGAAATCCTTTTCAGTTTCTGATAGTATAAAGCAAACAACCTTTATCTGTTTATCATCTAGATATGCTAACAACACAACAGAGGGGGAAGTTATGGAAGAGATCAAGAAGTATATTCCACCATTACTGAAATGGCTTGAACAGTATACAAATATTACACAGAATTTACTATGTGCTCAAAAGTAGGTTTTAATGATTATTAAATAAGTTTCAGTAGATGAAGTAGAAAGCTGTCTTTTGTCATAAAATCATTTTACACTGTATTCATGTAGCAAAACAACTATCTGTGATTTACTGTTGTGTATATTGTTGATATATTGGTGATTTACTGGTAAACCTTATTGCCAGGATCATGTAGCTCCATGGGTAATTGTCTTATTACCCATAAAGGCTAGATTTGATCATCAGTAGGAATGCCTTTTCCTTTTATATTTAAAATACATATAGCATTTTTAGTAGTATTTGAGTTATATGTATACTGAAACATACCATCTAATTGTCACATGATTGAAATTTGAACCTTGCAATAAGTTGAAAATTTAAGATTTTACTTTGCCTTAGACTCCCAATTAACAAAGGTCAAAGAACTTGGAAGAAAAATAAATTGTAAACAGAAGCATGTGTGAAATAGTTATTATTATTATTGTTACATGTATTATTATTGTTGTTGTTGTTGTTGTTATGTTATGCAACAACACAGTTATTATTATTATTGTTACATGTATTATTATTGTTGTTGTTGTTGTTATGTTATGCAACAACACGTCAAAAAATAGGTTAACCATAAAGTTTTGTGACTTGGTTTTTATTCTTTTATTTATTTATTTATTTTATTTTACATTGTATTTTTATTTATATTTATTTTATTATTATTTTTTTTAGAACTAAGACAAGTGACATAGCAATAACCAAAGTTAAGGATATAGAAGAAAATATATGGTCACCAAGGTAACTTCTATGATATTATTCCATTCTGATTAGTGTCAGCATTTACATGTATCAAGATATACATGTACATGTAAGTTAAGTAGGAATAAAGAAAGGTAAATTCTAATAAAAATCACTTGTCCATATCTACTGACTTCTAATACTTACATACATGTAATATACATTTTGTACTGACTCCACCATTTTGCATATAAAGAAGTATAATGACACTACTTGTTATTTGCATATTTGAATCAATTTGATAATGAAATAAACAAAATAAAGTATAAAACATGCATAGTTGTGAATGTTATGTGTATTTTGATTCGACCTACATGTAAAACAAATCTACACTTGTCCGTTGACAAATGAAATAAAGTTTTGTAATTGTCTGAGGATATATTGTACTGGGTAGGACAAATAAGGAACTGTATTTTCACACTACTTTTGTTTTCAAAAAGTCTGGACAAGAAGACTTGATCACTTTTAACTTCTTTCATCTTCGGATACTTTTTGATCATGTAAATGTATATTATCTTTAATAAATGACAGCTTATTTGGATTTCAGATTTGGTATCAAGGGGAAAATTGATTTAACAGTTGATGTACAGGTAATATACATGTAACTTGCACACAAATACAACCAAATGCTAGGTCACTGGACAAGTCTAAAACGCTACTACATGTACTAACATTCTAGTGTTTTACAGTTTCTGTCCTCATATAAAACAGTTTAAGTGAATCAGGTATAGAATCTGCCTTGAGAGTAGAAGATTAGTAAACTTGATTTGTCATATATAACAGAAAAATATGGCTGATGTCATATGTAAAAAAAAAACAAAAAACAATCAATTTTCCAATATAAACAATTTTAAATTTTAGTTTTCTCAATAACTACATGTACATGTAGTTTTGTCAAAATAAGGGGTTTGATTATTTTTTATTTATCAAATGAGAATGATATTTAAACAAAAGAAAATTCAAACTCTTACATGGAGCAGATTAGTAGAATCTACAGAATTTGCATTTGCAGAATCTCATGTATTAAAGATTAATCAATAAATATTATCCTTGGCCTAAATAGAACATTTTTTCATTAAAATTTTCAGAAACTGTTAGTCGTATATGCTTTATTTTTCATTGAAATATAGAAGTGCAGATTTGACACAATGCCCCGTTTATTTACACCTGTATTTGTTTATTATATTTTATACATGTATTTATTGTCTATAAGTGTAATGTTTCTTCAGCTGAAAAATAAAAATAAGCAGACAGAGAGAGGCACAGTTCCTTTAGAGTTGAAAACAGGAAGGCCGACATTCTCCATGGAACATAAAGGACAGGTTTCCTTGTACAGTATGATGAGCAGTGATAGACGAGAGGATCCTAAAAAAGGATTGTTGTTATACCTTAAAGAGCCTGATATGAAACTTATACCAGTAGATCATGTTAATAAGAGAGGTATGCATTGCTTTATTTAAAAAAAATATTACACTGAACTTACAAAAAAATATAAGTGTTTTAATATTCTGAGGAAATAACTTGCATGTACAGGTTTTCATTTGTAACAGTTTTCTTTCTCCTTTAAGACAGTCAGTAGTCTGTAACTTTCCTTATTTATGTAAATTCTTGAAATGTTCCAAATTCTCTAACCACTTTTACAAGACTCTATGTAAACAATTTAAAAAAAAAACAGCAGTAAATGCTACTGTATACATGTATGTGTAGACATTTTTCTGTAGACAGTTTTTTGTCCATCCTTCTTTCTGTCTCTGATTTGTTACAGATAAAACTTTGGATCAGATTATAGATTTTTTTTCAAACTTTTTACTATTTTTTTATACTATAAAATACAAGTAAATAATCTATTTTTGAAGTTTTTTAATAAAAAGGGGGTTTGTTAATTTTTTTTAATGTTCATTGATTAAAAGTCAAGAGCATAACAAGGCACCATTATTGTACCATTATATTACAACTTTTTAGCTCACCTGAGCCAAAGGCTCAGATGAGCTATTGCAATCTATCACCGTCAGTCGTGTGTAAACTTTACATTTTAATCTTCTCCTCCAAAACTACTGCGCTAAATTTGATGAAACTTGGTGATTATCATGCCTGGGTAACAGCCTTTCAAAATTGTGTTCCAGGTTTGGCCACGCCCAACAAAATGGTCGCTGTTACTAAAAATAGAAAAAAGACAAAAAAAATCTTCTTCTCTGAAACCAAAAGGTGCAGGCAAATTTTGATTGGATATTTGGATTCAACATACCTGGGAACAATAAAATTTTGTTTTTCATGAAAATTGAGCTAAAAATAGGTCACATGTTTTTTGCGTAAAATTATGTAAGTTTGAAAATGAGACATTTTTTGTTATAACTCAATAACAGCTGAAGATAATTGTATGGAGTTTTCACTGTTGATCTTGTCTTGCTATTTTCTTCCAAAAGATGTCAAGGTCAAAGGTCAAGGTCATGTCCCTGCTTTTGACCTTTGATAAAAAAAATCCTATTTTTTAAACATTTCAGGTGATAATGGCATGGGATTTTCAGTTAATTGTAGGTAGTGACATGACGATCATTTTGATATATAGATCAAGGTCATGGGTTCAAAGGTCAAGGTCAAAGATGCACAACTATTACCGTTATAGTTGATTATCTGCAAAACTATTAACGTTTTGTATAGGCATACATCTTAGAATATTGTAGGTAATGGCACAATGGACATTTTGATATATTAATAAAGGTCATGGGTTCAAAGGTCAAGGTCACAAATGCAGGCAAGTACTGAAATGGTTGATTATCTCAAAAACTATAAACTCCTTGTATAGGCATACATGTATATATTGGAATTGTAGGTATTGGTCTAAATGATAATTTTGATATATGAATAAAGGTCATGAGTTCAAAGGTCAAGGTCACAGATGCAAATTAATACTGAATTGGTTAATTATCTTGAAAACTATAAATATTTTGTATAGGCATGTGTGCTAGAATATTGTAGGTATTGGCCTAATGATCATTTTGATATTTGAATGAGGGTTATGGGTCCAAAGGTCAAGTTCAAGGTGAGCATTAAGGACCTCTTTTTTTAGATTTGCACAAATGGTAGCCGTGGGGCTCAAAATGGGGAAATTGTAAGGCAGTGAGTGGGGAAATTGCTAAAAATTATATATCTTGAAAACTTTTTACTTTTTGTATAGGCATGTATATTAGAATATTGTAGGTATTGCGACAATGATAATTTTAATATATGGTACAAGGTCATAATAGAATATTGTAGGTATTGACATGACGAGCATTTTGATATATGGTTCAAGGCCATGTATTAAAAGGTCAAGGTCACAGCTGGAAAAAAGACTTAAATTGCTTATTATCTTGAAAACTATTAACTTTTTGTATAGGCATGTATATCAGAATATATCAGAATATTGTAAGTATTGTGACAATGATCATTTTGATATATGGTACAAGGTCATATGTTGAAAGGTCAAGGTCACAGCTGCAGAAGAAAACTTAAATTGCAAATTATCTTGAAAGCTATTAATTTCATGCATAGACATGTACATGTATATTAGAATATTGTAGGTATTGACATGACAATCATTTATGGTTTGAGGTCATATATGTTCAAAGGTCAAGGACATAGCTGCATAAGTATACTGAAATTGATTAATGATTTGGAAATTATTCATTGTACTACAGTTACTTCATGCATATTAGATAAGCTACTTATAAATGAAATGTGAGTGGATATATTTCTGATTAAGTTTTGTTGGAGTTCCTAACTTGAGAAAATTTTAAAGTTTCTGTACTTAATATATTGTCTATTGCACTTTGCCAACAATATTGGACGTATCTTCAGGTGAGCGTTAAGGCCCATGGGCCTCTTGTTTATTATCCTATCTTTGCATATGTATGGTTCCTAATTTTTGACATCCACATAATTTTAGTCGACATAAAATTATCTCAACTTGTCGACTTATTATCTTGACAAGTCAATATAATATCATGGAAAGTTGTTGCAACATGTCGTGTTATATATCTCAACTTTTTATTTTGGTATCACAACTTTCCATGATTATATCTTGACTTGTCAAGATAATAAGTCGACATGTTGAGATAATTTTATATCAACTAAAATTATGTCAATAATAAGCCACCATACATATGCATGCACAATTCATCCTTAATAAAAAAAAAATAGAAAACCAGGCAATATCTAACAGCAATAATTTTTATATAGAATTTGTTTGGTATTTTAGGATTGATACAACTTAGAAATGAAATGGCTTACTACCTGAGTCGTAAAATGAGTAAAGTGGACAGTAAGGGTCATGTGACATACAGTTTTGGAAAGTTGCCAGAACCAATAAACAACCAAAGGGCATGTGTTAAATGTCCACAGCTACTTAATTGTGCATTATATCAAAAGTAAGTGTTTTGATAATTTGTGATTGAATTTCAAAAAGTAATATTGATCAGAAACTAGCACTAGAGAATTAAAGTTTTGTCTTTCAGAAAAATCATTAACAGTCATAAGTTTTATAGTTTAATTTACACATTTGTGCAGAAATGACATACATGTAGTTGAACTATCATTAAATGTCAATAAAGAGTTGTAGGTTATAAACCCAAACATACATGGAGCTAGAAATTTTCTGAGTTTTTTTGGATGAGTGGAGTGGAATGAAGTAATGGTGTTTTATGCCCAGTCAAGTATTTAATTTGTATCAAGGTGGTCAGTTCTGTAATGGTGGCGGAAACTGTAGTGCCTAGGGATATTTTCTCACACTAGGATCTGCTCTTAGGCAGTAAAAGGCACCATAATCTGTAAGCTTGTAGACCACTCGGTCCCTTTAGATGAGATCTAAAATAATGATGTTCTATGTCACAAGATGTGTTACATCGCTGTTAATTGTCATAAGCACATTGCAAAGATATTAATTTCTTTAGTGTCTTCTTTAACTAATGATGCCTAAATGCAAGCGACATGATATTAAATGAATCATAAACCTTAATTTCAGACTGATGCAAACAGTTTTAACATTTATGCATTTTGTAACTTGACATTACTGCTACTCTTTAATCTTATTCATGGATATTACAGAAATATGGAACATCGTAGTGTCCACTCTGGACATGCCATGTCCACTTTAGTACCTAATAGTCTGTCACATATCTTACCATCTCATATGGAGTATTACACACATTGGAATTTAATGTTGGACTTAGAAATGCAGTCAGATGTAAAGAAAGGACACCTGAAAGATATCTGGTGTAAAACAGGGATACAGAGGCAAGTAAAATTATCATATTTCATGAATACGGTACATATATTTATTATAAAACTTCAAAAACTAAAAAAGCATTGGACATTGAATTTTGATTTTAAGGGTATTTTAATGATATTGAATTCAGAAAAAGCTTTTAGATATTATTACAGCTTCAAACACAGTGTTTATAAAATAATGCTCTGAGTAATCAACATTCTTTTGTCATATTTGGGTTCAAATTGAAATATTCAAGTGAGACTTACAAATCCTGTTAAATTTACACTTCAAAATGAATACAGACAGTTGAAATACACAGTATACTATATACAATGTTTTACAAAAGCTTACATGTATGAGTAGTAAATACATGTACTGTAGAAGTTGGTTGGTTGGTTGGTTGGGTGGTTGTTTTTCATCACATCAGCAATTTTTTTCAGCTATTTGTGATGGGACAATTTTTTTGTAAATCTTTAGGAATAATCTTAACATCTTAACACAATTCTGAAATTCATGTGGTACTTAAGTGTGCAGGTGTTTCTGATCTTCACTGTTCAATTGAACATTCATGAAAACTTTTAAAGTGCTATTCCACTGGCCTACGTTGTCACAAATAAACATCATAGACAACTCAGTTCATTATAATGGTACAGAGCCCACTATTCTATTGCATACTTATGAAGACTTTTAGAGTGGTAGTTCACTGGCCTACAATGTCACAAATAAATATCACAGACCACTCAGTTTGTTATACTGGTACAGAGCCCACTGTTCTATTGCACACTTATTGAAGACTTTTAGAGTGCTAGTTGACTGGCCTACAATGTCACAAATAAACATCACAGACAACTCAGTCCTCTAGTTAAGGTCTATGACAATGCTTTGAAAGTATATAACTATAAAAAGTTTGATAAAAAGACTTAGAATCTTCAATGAATTTATATTTATTTTAAAAATTTACAGAGAAGATGTTGGTGATTGTATAAGTGGTCTAGTTTTGTCAACTGACAATAAAGACAACTCTGTATTTGATAGTGGAGTCAGCATTGTTAAATTTTGTCGTCATCAACAGCATCCAAGGTATTTTTTTTTTTTTGTTATGCATTAACATGGTTATACTACAATTTTAAATCAAATGCATTAGTTCTTGTCATTCGAGATTTGGGTTTTGAATTAAAACCATTTCAATAAAAAGCACTTTTATTTTGCTGTCTGTGCATATCTTAGTTTTTTAGACAACTCGACCAAATTGTCATTTGGCATAGGAATATACATGTATAAGCAAAAACAGTTTTCTTTTTAAATTTGAAGACATTGTGCCTAACTTGGCATTTATTTAAAATAAATCTGTCTGAAATGCACCATGACTATGAAAATGAATACAAATGTATAACTGTTTTGTCATTGTGGTTCCACATATTCTATCAAAGTTAAGGAATTTTCCAATGTATCACATGATTAATTCCTCACAATGTTTATGCTTGATAATGTTTACATTGAAAATTGCTGAAAGAATCAGTTTTATGTGAATGTTTTAAAAGGAAAACATATCAAACGAAAATAGTTAAAACCTTCATTTATTGCCACCATTCAATTAGTCAGATTTTGGCATTTTAAAAGAATTTGGCAATATAATAATGGACTTTAAAATACTTTGGCAGAAGCAATGTGGCAAAGTTGTGGAGGGAAAATTTAACAAAGTTTTAATAGTTTCAAATAAATTTTATGTGGTATCACATAGAAGGCTGATTAATTCCATCAAATTTTGATCATATTTAAGGTTTTCCAGTTCGTTAAACCTGATTGGTTTGTCCGTGGATGATTATATTATTGTCAGTACAGAAAACTCTAACCACATTGGTTTGTGTACAGGAGTAGTTAGAAATATCACAGACTCTACGGTAGAACTCATCACTGAAAGGTAGTTACTATAAATAAATCTGAATACCTAAAACAAGCACCTGTTTTTGGTGGATTATTACAAATAATGAATTTTTTCTGCAGGTATCATGATGCTTGACATAATTTAAAACAATCTTTTCATGTAGTAATTGCAAAATTATTGAATTGCCAATAATTTTAGAACATAAAGTCCAGAAATGTGAAGTTTGAATCAACATTTTTTAAAGTTTGTGGTTTTTGATAATCTATGCTAGCAAGTTACACTGATAACACAGCTTACTTCATATCTCAATGTTCAGGTTCTTTGCAGGATTTTGTTAAAAAATTCTGACCGTGCTACATGTATAACACATTATGAATTTGGAGGAATTTTATGAAACTTCACAAAATTCGATTTAATTGGTCTAAGGTGTGTTATGATCTTGAACCAAGGTCATGTCTAAGAGGTCAAGGGTAATGAGGTGCTTAGGGTATGTTGGATTTTAGGGTTACCTTTTACAAGGTGAGGGTATTAATCCATTTTAGACAGTTCTAATTTATACATGTACATGTGTTTGGTAAGAAACACAAGCTTTATGAGTAGAAATGACAATTTTAGTTACAATAGTCTTTATTTGATATTTTACAGGGAGAGCATACCTAGACTTTATGAGTTAAAGTCACCTATATTCAGATTAGACAGATGTAGCAGTTATAATACAGCTTCTATATTTTATTCTAACCTCTCCAGGTTAATGTCTGATGATGCAAACTGGTGAGTGGTCGGACAGATAAATCATTGTGTCTGTGTATACTGTATGTAAAAATTGTTCAAAATATGTTGATTGATTTAATTAATTGATTTAATGGGGTTTTACATCCCAATCAAGAATATTTCACTTATATCAATACGTCATCAGCTATAGATGACAGAAATTTTTACCTTTGCAGTGTGTTTGGGCAATTTGCATAGAGGGTTCTTTAACATGCCACACTATCATGACACGGGACATCAGTTTTTTAAGGTCTCGTCTAAAGGACTCAGTGACTTTAATTTTCAAATGCTGAGTGCTTTGCAGTCTTGGTCAGAACTGGCAATGGGTTGAACCCTCAACCTCCCACATATGAAGCGAGCACTCTTCCAACTGAGATATCATAGTGGTATTGTTCAAAATACGTAATGTGCTTCTAGAATGTTGACTGTGAAATGACATACACCATCAAACTGCAAAAGGTTAACTCAAAAGTTGATTATTTTTTCACCAAGGCTTTTGTTGGAATCTTATTGCATTTATATTATATGTAACAAACATTTGAATATAATAATAAAACTACATACTTATTATTGTATTCATTTGCTAAAAGGGTTGTTTTTCAGTAGTGGTTTTCTGAATATTTTGCCTCTTAATTTTTATATGCCCCTCAAAGACAAGATATATTATGGTATGGCTTTGTCTGTCCATCTGTCTTTCTGTCTCGCTAGTGGGTTAAACTTGTCCCACAGTTTTTCACCGACTGTTTTCAAATTTGATATGCATGATTGGAATCAAATCAAGATGTGCATAGCTAAAAATGAAGATGCTGTTTGAAATGTTACAGGAGTTATGACCCTTTGAGTGCCAAAAAGGACATAATGTAGAAAATGCAAGAACTTTATTATTTTTCATTTAATTCCTTTCAAATTTGGTATGGATTTACAACAAGTAACAGTGTTTAACATATAATTATTTTTTTGGTCACATTTCAGTTTTTCGCAGAATTAGAGTTATATTTCTTTGTATCAAGTTTCTAGTACCTAGTGTTTAATTTTCTTGTGGGTTGAACTAGTCCCACAGTTTTCCACCAATTGTTTTCAAACTTTGAATGTGTGATCAAGATCATATAGAGATGTGCATATTTTAAAATGAAGATGTTGTGTGAAAGTTTACAGGAGTAATGGCCCTCATCATAATTAACAAGTTAAAGAAAATGAACTAATTAAGAAATTAAATTACTGTAATTTTTCAATATACATGTATATCAATTGAATTTTTATATTATAATAATGATTTTTTTCTTTTTATTTATTTATTTATTTATTTTATTTATTTATTTATTTATTTATTAATTTATTTTCTTTCTTTATTTTCAATTGCAGCACAAGATTAAGAGAGTTACTCATTGATAAAAAGAAACCAGAATTTGTAGTCAAACTGTCAAAGAGTGAAATAGAAAAAGGTAATTTATCCAAACTAATTTCAGAAATACATGTAACTTACATGTAAGTACAAATCAAAGTTAACAAGTTTAAAAATAAGGTAATCAATAAACTAATTTCTATTCTGGTAAATAACATATCTAATCCCTCTAAAACTTTAAAACTTTAAAATGGACAATCACAAATGATAATTAATTGGATTTCTAATTTTGATTGATGGTTAGATTTTTGTTTCATGGATTTGATGAGTTTGTCAAAGACAATTTGAAACACATTACAGTACTTAGGGCCAAATGTTGATAATTAAATGTTAATGCTGCATGTACATATATTTAGTAACAATATTTTAAATTTTACTTTCAGTTAAAGTGATATTCAAGCCACTTAACAAACCACAGAAAACTGCTATTTTAAAGGTAGTTATTACATAGTTTACTTGAAAATGTTAAGATTTTTTTGTAAGAAAGATTATGATAATTTATGTATTTTATATGATGATATTATTTATAAGGAGAAAAGACTCTTGTGGCCAAGTTGCCAAAAGTGCCTTCTTGTGATTTACATGTCGATTTTAATCCCAATAAGGTAGATTCATGGGTTTGAAAATTTGTCAGGTTTCTTGCTAAAGATATTAAGAAACCCAGAATTAACCATTTTAATTTAAATGATGCCCTTTAGCTGTGGAAACAAAAAATACTTGTTTCCATGGAAAAATACACATAAATGTATACTTTGTAATTGTTTAAACATGTATATTAAATTAAATCAATTGACAAGCTATGATTTTATCTAATAGAAAAAATGAACATGTTAGTAACCAGGACAGGACATGTCCACTAAAATAATGATTTGTTGATTTATTGCAATTTTCTGTGAACTTAACCTTGTTGATAATGGTGAAATATGTTTGTGTTGAGTGGGATTAGCAGAAAAATTGAGAGTGGTGAAAAATTCCAGTGTCATATTCTAATGGTTGAATTGTGGATATACATTATAAAGGCCCAGTAGATGAGAAATATGGGTGTGATAAAATGGTTCATAACATCTACTAGCCTAGCTTAAACTTTTATAATATTCATATTATTATAGGTACTGATGTCTACAGATTATGTATTAATCAAAGGATACCCAGGAACTGGTAATTGTGTTTACATTATCAATTATTTATTTAATTAGTTATTTAATATTCAATTTATTTATTAATTTTTGTGAAATTAACATCATTCAAGGCAGTTTATCATGTTCAGAATTTACATTTTCAGATTTGCAAGTGATATAAATAGCAGCCAAAATTGAATAGCAAAATGTACCGATATACATGTGTATGTTATTGTTGATTCATGACAAATATGTGTAATTTGTAATTTCCATTTTTTGACTGAGCTTTTAACTTATAATGGCCAACATTGGATGCAGAATTGTATCACTATGAGTCCCCATAGTACCATATGATCAACACACTTAAAAATTTATGTTGAATTTTATTTTAAAAAAAAGAAAAGAAAAAAAGGTTATGTCAGGAAATTTGGCATTTTTACTGCAAAACATCAACTTATGTAATTTCATATTTAAATACAAGTTTATGTACAATTGTTATGAGTTATGACATAGTTTGCTTGCATATTTGACTTTTAATCCTCTTTGATTATGATACTTCAAGTGAAACATGTACATGTACCTTCAAAAACATATAATTGTTTTTATTCTTGGTGTGTGATAAACTAGAACTAGAAGTTTTAATTGTATTTTCAGGTAAAACTTCCACCATTGTTGCATTAGTAAAAGTGTTAAAAGAATTAGGATACTCTGTGCTACTGACTAGTTATACACATTCTGCTGTTGATAATATACTTCTAAAGTTAAAGAAGGTTTGTATTTATAAAGGAAAATGTCTTATAACTTCCTTGTTTTCTGTTGGAAATAAAAATACCATTATAACTGTCAAGACTGTTCTGGCCATTACTGTGTGTATTTTATTAGGAGAGTCTTACAGAATTTATGATTTTTGATTTTTACGCAACAGATTATTTCTTTCGTTCATTCATTTGGACTGAAATAATTTTAATTGTACATGTATCAGAGGTTGTATTATTATTTATATTCTGGCTATCATAGAGTTATTAGGTTTCTGGCAGCATAATGTTTTGTTACTTTTCATCTCTCAATATATTGTAATGCAATGCAATATCTTTTATAAAAAATTTATGTTTGATAAAAAAATTAAAAAGGTTTTACTTCAAAACCTGAAATTTAAAAAATTAATTTTATTTCAGGATGATGTCAAATTTCTACGACTTGGAAAAATTAGTAAGATTCATCCAGGAATTCATGAGTTTGCGGCAGAAAATCTGACAAAAAAGTTTACACATGTTGCTGATTTACGTCAGTTTTATTCAGAACAGGTAATGTCTTAATACATGTGTTTATATAAAGGGGAATTTATTATATATTTGTATTGTATTTTTGTTTTTGAATATGAATATCTAAAGCTGATGTATGTGCTTAATATACATTCTTATACATGTATATATTTGCCACTCTGCAAACTTTGTTCAGATTAATTTAAAATGCATGTTAGTTTCTAGTGATGCTGTTATAAAGGGAGAGAATGTTTATGAAAAGTAAATAATGTCTCAATATTTCATTAGTTTTTGGGTTTAGTTGCTTATTTATAATAAATGATTATTTGTGAGAAATAAATACATGTATAGTAAGAATTTGTGCACAACCTCAGTGGTTACTGTATACAATGCAACCTTCTCTATTTAACTGTAAATCAGTTTAAAAAACTTGATATTAAACATTCTTTATGTTTTAGGCAGTACTTGGTGCTGTCAGAAAATATACAATTTATCAAAATTTTCTGTCGTCTAAAATTTGAAATTTATTTAAAACTAAGGTTTGTTCCCTCATGCAAAGCATTCCTTAGCTGGATTTGGATTTATATAATTTTGAAACTTTAGATTCATTTTTTTCAATGGTTTGGCTTATTGGCACATCAAAATTTAACTGGTATTTGTATTATATATTTATTAATTGTGTAAACTGAATGCCTTCATTTTAGAGATGAATCGGTTCTGCTCTATAAAGATCATATAAATTTATCAATATCTGTATTTTTAAATCATATACCTGTAGATAGAATTCAGTTTCTTAAAGAAGACCTTATATTGATATAAGAATGTTCTTGTTGAATGCCAGGGACCTCACAGTCTATAGTAAGCATGTACAGATTACAAGTTGGAATTCAACTTTGGTAGATCCTATTGTTTGAAAATTTGTCAGTTTTGCCTTAGTTTGGTGGTTTTCTCTAGGTTCTCTGGCTTATCCACCATTAAATAACTAGCCACCACAATCTTAGTGAAAGAATCTGACTTGGGCATTAAAGGCCGGGCTTTGACCTATTTTTTTACCCACCGGTAAACAAAAGATAAGCTCCTCCTCTTATTTTATATATAGCAACAGCACATGTAACATAGGTCACCAAAGCATGTGTTATATACACACTGTGTAGACAGTAGTGTATCCATGTTTCTGTAACTGAATCATACCTATTTAACAACTGATTAAAAAAATCCAAGAGATTTATTTATTAAAATGTAAAACTATTATTCTATGCCAGTGATTTCTAACTAGGGGTCACTTTTGATATACATCAAAATACTGCTAAATGTCAGTAAAACCTATCCACTAAATGGTTCCAAATATTCAGTCTGTATTCATATGTGCATTTAGCATATACTTTTTTGCCCTTTTGATTTCTGGGTGCATTAGGATTGTTGGGAATCCAGACTGAGGTGTATTTCCTATCTACATTTTCATTCCAGTGACAGCAAGCTAATTGCTCCCGAAAACGATATTGTTCATCACCAAAAGCAACACGCTTGTCTTGAAATATGTTCATGACATTGTTAAAACTTTCTACATATGCTGTGTTTTTTCCTAGTACATAATCCTGGGGATATTTATATATTGTTGATTTTTCTAAAACTGATTTGAGCAATTTCTCAGCTTTGGCACCAATAAGTTCCCTAGATGGTTCATAATTTGAATCCTGTTTACACCTGGATGACTCGTGGCACTGAGAATGATTATTTTTATAGTGTTCAGTGATGTTGTCCAGGTAGAAACGCAATTTCTCTGGTTTTTCTTCACAGTTATGTATTGCCCAGTAGATATGTGTAGCTATCGGTTCTATTTTATCAACTATTTGTGAGCTCCATTTTACACCTTCATATATTTTAGCACCACTTGATATGTTGGTCAAAGCTTTCTTCACTTGCTTCACTGCATGCCATAGATCATTTTGATTTTGAGTAAATCTGGTGTCCCTAATGAACTTATTGATGGACAAGTTTCTATCATAAATATGTATATTAATGTCAACATCTTTTTCATTTAAATAGTTGTAAATGTGCAGTGTTCCAGTGTATTCATGTTTTTGAGAAACTCTTTCTTCAGGTTTTGTTACATGGACACACTGAATTACTTTGTGCATATTTTCTCCTAAGGCTACAACTGAAGTATCCTTGGCATTTTTACGCCACCCATGTCGTGAATCTGTCATTATATTAATTCCATCTAACTCCTCGTAAGATGCAATTTCCTCATGGAGAGCATCACTTACAGACTCTGTATATTCAATTTCTACCATTCCCTTGTATAAATTAAAAAATTCTTTCCTTCTTTCTTTACTTATAAAGCGAAGTCCTGCACCATTGCATAATCTTTGATAATGAACTGGTAGCATTCCACTACAAAGAAAGCCGTGATTTACCCTATAGTTAATAAGGTACTCATTATTAGGTAGGTATGGTGATGATGACCACAGATAGGAGTGGGATCTCTCATGTTCACATTCTAGTCACAATGCTACAACATGACCTTTCTCTGTTGTTTTCTGAATTTTTAATGTTCCTTTGCATGTTCTTGCATGGGCTGTACAAAGTTCACCAAACGTAGACAATGAAGATCCAACTGTCATAAATATTGGTTCATTAACTTGGTCCCTTCTCACTTGCTTGTAAAGGCATGGAAACACTTCAGGAGGTTCGGAATTACTTTCGCTTTCATTTAATTGGCTCATTTTGTTCTTTAGCCAGAATTCTAATAATTGTTCCATTACAACACCATTGTCAATTCGCTTCTTGTTCAAATTTGCAGTTATGTAATTCTTCACACGTTGAAACTGGTTTTGAATTTTTTGTTTGAATTCCCCATCACCAGGAATTTCAATTCTAAAATTTACTGGTCTTTTTTGTGTCGAGCCTTCCATATTTGTCATCAATGAATTTTATCGTGTAGTACATGCAGTTCATGTGATATATTCTCTTTTCCTGTTGTATGTATTGTCTTATATGATATTTTACAGATAAGAACAGAAGGCAATGTAAAGGTGTAACTTATTTTTTACTTGTACTTTTAAACTATTTATTTATTATTTGCAGCCTCTTAAAAATATTTAATTAACTTTCTATTGTTTTCGTGATCTTTTGTCATTTAAAATCTTTATTATAATATGTTTGTTAGAATTAAAACTTACACCCTTGATTATTCCCTCTCTAATGACAAAAACAGCTGAGGTCAGCTTCAGTATCCCTGCATATCTGGGACAAACTTCTCTTATCAGAAGCAGAGTTCACTGACTCTCAGAATATCATAATTTATTTTCTAATTTTTTGTTCATTGTGTATTCTAAAACAAACATGGAAGAATCTGAAATACATCAGAAAATTGTTTTAAATCTAAGTGAAGTTCAAATAGAAACCATAAGGAATTTATTTGGATTTTATAACTGGGATTTTGATGATCAACTTGATCAAAATTTTGGCGGGAACTTACAAAATGTTGGAAAAGTGACTGAAGAGAAAGGTGTACAAACAGACTATCAGACTTTACAAGACGAATCGCGTGAAGTACAAAACAATGTCTTTTTTGTTGAACAAATTGAAGAAGAGGAAGAATGTAGATATTGTTTGTGCAGACCTTGCATAACAGATGAGAGAAACAGACAAATGTGGTGGGAAACAACATCAGTCCCACCTCACTCTAGAAATAGATTTTTCAGAAAGGACAAATTTAAAAGATTTTGGACAATGTTATTACACCGAGGCGCGTGGAGCGATGAACGATATCTAGCAGCCAAATCAGAAGCAATGAGACTAGATGGTCGCCAGACGTCATATGAGTTGCACAGAAGGGACATTATGCCAAAATGTGTTCTTTCACTAGTGAGGTCCTGGTATCCCAATTTACATGGGGTGCCATATATGGGGCATTTGTGGGAATGATTCTTTATGTTGCATACAGCATACAATGTATTTTCTAAGGATACTATATTCATGTTATAACCAGTGTTACCATAAATAAATTTAAATAATTCACATGGAACAATTAAAAAAAACATTTTATACTTATTAAAAGATGAAAATTAACAAAATTCTTGGATTACAATTATAAAAATTTGGAAATTTCTCAACTGAAGTAAGTACATTACTTTGTGAGCATGGCAGCATGATTTAGGGACCCACTGACCTAAATTTACTGAATGTAAACACAGAAACTGGAGTTTGTTTTGCTTCAATCTGTCAATCAAAGCACGATATTAGTGAAATATTCATCTGCTTCAGGTTTTAAAACTTAAATTTTAAGGTAATTAGGTATATTTACACACTTAAAATGATACATTTTATTCACCAATAAGTAAATTATATCCATGCCAATTTTCTATGTTTAAAAAAATTACTGTAAAGAGATAACTATGAAAAACCTTCGCAAGTATGAAAGGTGCAAGAAAATTTAAATTCACCACCATTTCTTGGATTGGCTGCTATTTATAGTCCTCCTCCGGCCTTTAAACAACATTATTCCACTCCACTTACGTGTATATTTAATGTATATCATGACATAAATAAATATTTTGCAGAAAATTGTAGCAACAACTTCTCTAGGCACAAACCACCCCTTATTTACACAGAGGAAGTTTGATATCTGTATAGTTGATGAGGCATCACAAGTTTTACAGCCAGCTTGTCTGGGTCCATTATTTAGTGCACACAAGTTTGTTTTGGTGGGAGATCCGAAACAGTTACCACCTGTTGTACAGTGTAAAGAAGCGAGGTAAGTTCTCATAGTTATTTGTATGATTTTTTATCAGTTTGAGTTTTGACCTGCCATTTGTTTTTGTGACCAATGGTCTTAAAAGCAACAGCTTACAGATCACATTGTCTGTTATCAACTAGTTTCAATAAATTCTTGCATGTTTTAGTTTTAAAAAGTTTTTTCAATTGGCTTAATGTAAATAGTTTTCTGAAGGCACAACAGCTTCAATATACAATGAAAGTATCTTGACTGTGAGTAAATCCCCATTGCTCCACTTCTCCTTTTATTGTCATATTTAGTTTTATATTTACCCCCAGCATTTGACCAGATTTATTGTTTTGAATTTAAACAATCCTACTTTGGGTCTTGGTAAGTAAAGATTTTTGTTGACATCAAACTTTGTAGTATTTACTAACTATATAAATGGAAATAATGAAATTTAATCCCCCATGTGATTTTGCAGTATAACCAATGGCTTTAAAAACATAAGTATATAAAGTTAACGAATATAATATCTAGTTCTATACATACATATTTGTTTATTTTATTGTGTTTTAGAAATCTTGGGATGGATGAGAGTTTGTTTTCTCGTCTAGATGATTCAGGTGCAACTTATGAACTTAACCTGCAGTACAGAATGAACAGGTATACCATCATAATCACTTTATTTCTCACTAGTTATAGTGGTATATTGCAAATATCATTCACTTACTGATATTTTATGGTTAGTTCTGGTATGATGGAGGGTATCTAGAGTCACAGAAAATCATCATTCTTTGGCAAGTCCTGAGTAGGGTTTAAATTTACATGCAGGTAATTAGAGAAAATGTGGTACATAGTGCCTAAAAGGTACAACATTGTTATCTGGTAAACCCATTAATAATTCTGTTATGTTATCTGGTAAACCCCATTAATAATTCTGTTATGTTATCTGGTAAACCCCATTAATAATTCTGTTATGTTGTCTGGTAAACCCCATTAATAATTCTGTTACGCTTGTCAGAAGTTTGTTGATGATTTTATCTGTTCATATTTAAAACATATTCATAGAGTTACAACTGATATAGGACTTTGGAAGTTAAGTTAAAAGAAACACTCTAGCAGAAGTAAGGAGGTAACTTTCGATAGTGACTTTTAAGTATCGTATTGAATCTTTGATTGTGTACCTGGAAATGAGAGGTTTCTGTACAATCAGACATGACAATGTTATCACATATAAAAAAAATTATTGTGTGGTGAAAACATCTTACATTTTATTATTATTATTTTTGTATTTTTAGTGAGATCATGTCCCTAAGCAACAAACTTGTCTATAATGGAGCCTTGCAGTGTGGGTCAGATAAGGTGGCCAATGGTCAGTTACATCTGTCTCCCAGTGACCAAACAGAAAAGGTAATAAAAACTTAAAAATTCAGTTTATCTCTCTTGTATATCTTATGCAATAATGTTTTATTTTGTCATTTATCTATTTTCATAAGCATGTTTTGTAAGTGGAAACATGGACAAAAATTACTGAATATTTGGTTTCCATGTGAGCAGTCAACTTGTCAAGGAACACCTGTATGATAAAACTTTCTGTTGGAAGTTTATTTGTTAAAATTTGTAAAGAAAACAAAAAAAAACCAAAAAAACAATAGCACAACCCTTTACTTTACTATTCCTCAAGCATACTGATTAGAATTGTGTTTGAAATTGTGATTAACTAGATGGAAAGGGCTAGCTACACTGAGACAAGTTTGTGTGTGTGTAAAATATGAGAGTGTGTTTTAAAGGGGCAACCTTGTACTAGTGGTCACTCAAGGGGCACATATTGCTAGCAGTTTAAGTATGCTGCAGACAAGCATATAACATCCTCAATGACATTATCCTGTTACAAGATAAACCAGTTGATACTCTGTCCTCTTAATGCAAAGCCCCAGGCAACGAAGCAGCATCTAAAATTTTTAAGTATGATGTATAGAGTTTGGTAATCTTACAATAAACTTAGTAGAAATGTGATGCCCTTGGTGATGTACAAAATTCAGATTTGTTCTCCCGATATTTCAAGGTGGCTGAGTGGTTAAGGCATTAACCTTCAAACTCAAGGTTTTCTTGGCTGTGGGCTTGCACAGGTGACTGCCACCCTTAATGTTAGACTTGGTAAAATATAATGGACTGTATTTTTTGTTATATTTATCTAAGACATTGCGGCTTAATGTACAAGCAATCTAAAGATAATTATAACTGTGCAGATCAGAAACACTTAACAGTCATGCACCACATGAATTTTAATGAGATTAATCCTCAAAATTAATTTTTAAAAAAATGTCACAAATATAATGTAGTTTAAAATTGTTGATGTGACATAAAACATTATTCAACCATTCAAGCAATCTAGATATTTCAACAGTAGAAACCTCAAATTGGCATCATTTTTCACTATAGATATACTCAGTTGTAAATAATTACGCATATAGTAATATTCCATCATGACTAGCCTCAAGCAAACTTAAAATAATGTACTCTCTTCAAATTTATCAAAATTAAAAATATAAAAAGTTTAAAAATAACTGTTATGAACAAAATGGCTCAAACATTTTCATAAATATTAACCATAAAATATGTATTTGTTTATTGTAGATATATAAAGATAAGCCCTGGATAAAGGATTTGTTTATAAGTGAGCCATACAAAGCAGCGATACTTCTGGATACAGATAAGGTAATAAAATATACCTGTATCTTAAATTATGACAGGTACTGCTTCTTATTGCACAAGACTTATGTCCTGTTAGTAATAGACACACTGCTTTACATTATATATATACATATATTTTTAAACTCTCAAGATGAAACTTTTAAGTTCCCTCCAAACCATTCTAGCTATTTGTAATTGATTTTGATTGATTCCGCAAACACAAAATATAAATGATTGTTTACTATAGTGATTTAGGAGTTGCATGTATTACATGATAACTTATCTGTGGATCTCCTCTATGTTACACAAAAACCTGCAGACAGAAAATTGACGAATTTGCCTTGTAAATGAGTAATATGATTCTGAGTTACAATATTTATTTTCGAAATGAAAAAGTACACATGTACTAATTTGATAACTTACTGTAACCTACATGTAAATAGCAATTTAGCAATTACTGAATTATATGATTTCATCTCTTGTGTCTCTATGAATTAATTCCTCTTGGGCAGATCCTAGTTTGAAAAATTTTGTCAGTTTGCTTGCAAAATTTTAATAGTTTTCTCCGGGTACTCTGGTTTACTCCACCATTCCATAACTGACCATTTTAATATATTTGAAATAATCTTAACAGTGGCTTAAAACACCTTTACTCAACTTAAACTCTATGAATGATTTTTATAGAATATTTAATGATAATGTTCAAATTTCAATGTATCTGTACATTCATGTACCTGTATACTTTGTTTTTGTAGGTACCTGCACCAGAAGAGAGAGAACCTTCAGGATTAATTAAGAATGTTACAGAAGCCAAAATTGTTTATCACCTTGTACAAACTTTAATTAAGGTGGGTACATCAATTTGTTTTCTGAAATTTTGTTACTGTAATTTGAATTTATGATGCAGTTGAAATAGAAGTTTGAATTTTATGTAAATAAATTGGTTTGTAAAAGCTATTTCAAGTTTTTTGGGTTTTTTTTTTTTTTTTTAATTATTCTTTAACAGAATGAAACAAATGATTAAGTGTCCATGAAAATGTTGGAAAATAGGACTAAAAATATAAATAGATCAATGCTATACAAATTTATTGAACAACACAAATTATGTTATCCCCCCATTATGGTAAGATCATTGTTATAAGACATCATAATAGTTATTATCACTTTTAAACTCACTTGATTGAAAATGACTGTAAAAACAAAGTTTTACAATCAGAAAGCTAATACATCACAAATTTGTAGTGATTTAAAAAAAAAAAAGGAAAAGCATGTCATACATGTATATATATATAATTTTTATATTTAAATCTGATATTTGATAGATATTTCTAAGAGTATTAGTCAGACAGCAAACTAAAAGTTATAGTTTAATCTGTTTATGCACTTTATTTAATGAGGTTTGGTTACCACTTTTTTTACGTACTTTAATAGGGTGGGATTGATGAAGGAGAAATTGGAGTTATTGCCCCTTACAGGAATCAAGTGAAGATAATAAGAGAAGAGTTATCTAAGACATGTAATTGTGTAGAGGTCAACACTGTAGACCAGTATCAGGGACGTGATAAACGAGTCATAATCATATCATTTACTAGATGTTTAAAGGGAAGTAAACACATTGAAACCAAGGCAAGTGTTTAAAAGAGAAGTCAAAATAACTTTTTAAAAGCTTCAGTCACCAAGGGATAAATGATGAAACAAAAATAAGTAAAATATTTATGATTTTATTTTAACACATACAATCTCCCTAAATGGATTTTCCATCAATAAAATAATTACATTTTTTTTATACAGCTTGATTAATCCCCCTGAATGAATTATTAACTTTAGTTATTAGCGAACATCATATTCTAAACCATTGAAATTAAATAAACATGTATTTGTACATTAATTTATTACTATTGATGGAAAACTGGTCTCTATCTCTCTGATTTCACAACTATATTATTACTTCTATAACTGTAATACATTAACTGTAAATCTGTTGACTGTACATGACATGATCCCCATTGTTATGTAACTGTTCAAATTTAAAAAAAAAAATTGTATTTGCTTGTACACTAACTAGCTTTCACTGTATATAAATCAATAATGAAATAATTATTCATATACTACTGTCTTATTATTTAGTCAGGAGAACTCTTGAATGACATTAGGAGATTAAATGTGGCAGTAACAAGAGCTAAAGAGAAGTTGATTATGATAGGACATAAAGAAACATTACAACTGTATCAACCAATGTCAGAAATACTCAGTATGCTGGAAGAGAAAAATGTGGTATGTGCTTTATAAATCTTTGAAACGACCCAGAATAGATTGGTGAACAAGTCCTTATCAAATTCAAGTGTTTGTTTGAACTACTTTATTTTTTCAATAGGCATAACCATGACTTTGTTTTTATGTAATGCTGTGTAATTATTATTGGTTCTTAGTGAGAAACATTGTTTTCTATGTGTTCTGGTTGGTCATAATAAAGATGGGAAAAAAGAAATAAATAGAAGGGCCTTGGTTCAACAGAAAATTACCATTTCAAAGTGACCCAAGTTTTAAAATTATAAAATCATTTTGCATAGCATGAAACTTAAATTTCAATTTAAAAATCCCTTAGGAATCACTTGGAAAAATCAATGTTATTGATGATAAAGATGTATTCTTTAGATTTTAACAAAAATTTAATGAGACTAGAAACCAACATTTGTATGCCTGACAAATCTCTGATTGCTTTTGTAACCTAATGTGATTATTTCATATCAAACATACATGTTATACTATAATTTATCTCTTTACAGATTATAAATTTACCAGAGACTGCTGGTCAGTAACCATGGTAACCTGTCTGGAGACAGTGAACTTGAATGAAAACATTGTATAATTAAATACTTTTAAAGATGGGGTATTCCTAATTTTATTAATATGTAATTAATATGTACGGTTTTGCATACCTCTTGTTGAGCTGGCAGGTATAAGTTCTATATGTAATTATCCAGGAGATTGATGATTTATTGGTTTTTTGACCACTTCAAACAATTGTTTGTATTGTACAGATACATGTATTATCATGATTATGTGTTATTTAATGTATTGAATACAAAAAATGGTGCTGATTTGATTTAAGTGCTTTACTAGCTGATTATAAGAGAACTGTATAGAGTATGTAAAAATAATAATTTAGTGAACTTGGATCACTAAAAATTGATTTGTCCCTGAATAAATACCTCCAAAACGTTCCAGTATATGGAAAGATATATATATGTTTATATACAACCTTTCAGTAGTATACTAGTGTTTATAATACTGAGATGGCATTATTACTATAAATGATATTTTTTGTAGGTTATTATTTAAATTTTTATTTATTAAATTCTTATACATTTGATTTATTGTTTGAGCTTTTCTGTTAACTTGTGATGCAAAATTTTTTGCTTTCTGTAAAAAAGATTATATCATGAAATGCACTTTCTATATCTTTAATTTTATACACATTATGGATAAATATCACCAATAAATCTGAAGTTGAGAAGCTTTAATTTAAGTAGTGGTTCATGTTCATAAATAGAAAAAACCTTACCCCTTTTTAACCACAAACACCAACTGGATCTGAACAGGACTTAAAAATTGGTAGTTACTGTTCTTTTGCCAAGCACTCTGCATTTAGAAATGAAAGTCATGGTGCCCTTCGTCGGAGACCTTAAAAACCAACACCCCGTGTCACGGCAGGCGTGGCACACTAAGGACCCTCCCTGCATTTGCCCTAAGTGCCCTGGTATGATAAGAATTTCTGCCATTTTACTATCAATATAAGTGAAATATTCTTGACCTGGACGTAAAACCCCAATTAAATCAATCAACAAAATTAAGCTTTTCAACCACTCACTGGACGTCTTGTTGCCATTATGTCAAATGATCTTCCCTAGAAGAGGGGTTTATAATCGGTGGTTCTACGTGTGTTTCTGTGTGTGTGTGTGTTTAAATTGTCTTGTTTTGACATTCTATTCTTTCAGAAGGATGCGTTGACCGTTAGCCGATAACATGTGGCAACTACGGTTATTTTTATATATGCCACGATGCACACAGACTTTTTCCAACAAAGTGAATGAACCAATGATAAAAAGCCAATAATATTTTATAAGATTTCTTTAACTTGGTAGAATGTTTCCTAATAAATTTATGATTGTTCCAACTTAATCCTATTTCATTCTTTCTTATATAGTATACTCATAACGTATAGTTCTAACTAAAATCAAACTTAATGAATGTGAAATGGAGAATTCATTTACTAAAACAAAAGACAACAATATTAAACTTGCATTGTTTTAATCTCTTTCCATGAACTGAAACAACGTGAATTATTCATAGAGATGAGCACATCTGTCCTACCAATAACCTTTATGGATATGCAAACTAAAGTATTTAATATCTTTTTCCTGAAAAAAAAATGCAAAATTGCACAATTAAATAAGAATATAAACTTTGTAATAGTAAAATAAATTAAGAAACTATATTATCGAGTCAGTCGCAATTTTTATCTAAAGCGAAGTACCCCGACGTAGGTAGCAGGGAAAACGCGATAGCAAACAGGTATAAATTAACTTTGCTGCTTATAAAATTTCTGTTTCTGAGTTGAATCATGGTTTTAATGTAAATACTGCAATTACAGACTTTTAGAACAATGGCTATCTAGTCTGTATTTATGTTCACACTTAAACTGGAACGTATTAAAATAGACATGGCGACAAAATGTTTCAGGCTTCGACATATAAAATCGACGTTAAAAAAACTTGCCATAGCGTAATCTCATTCTTTGTATTTGATGTACAGGTTTCTTGGTTAGATCGGTGTTGATTTGATATAATGCTTCTGTTACACGATACATCGTGTTCTGTATATAGGCATCAAAACGATTTACCATTGAGATAAACGAACTAAATCTTGCCTATTTTGTAACAAAGGACTTGCAAGTAACAGCATGTAAAGGTATATCTGAGATATAAACGTGTTATTTTTCCAGAAATTTACAACTAATAGTAGACAAACACTACGCTTTCTTACCTCCTACTTTAGGTGGCCAAACACCTGGACCGTGCATTGGTGGCCAAACTCCTGGAACGTGAATTGGCGGCCAAACACCTGGACCGGGCATTGGTGGCCAAACACTTGGGCCGTGTATTGGTGGCCAAACTCCTGGAACGTGAATTGGTGGCCAAACACCTGGACCGGGCATTGGTGGCCAAACACTTGGGCCGTGTATTGGTGGCCAAACACCGTGACCGTGCACTGGTGGCCAAACACTTGGGCCGTGTATTGGTGGCAAAGCTCCTTGGCCGTCCAATGGAGGCAAAGCTCCTTGGCCGTCCAATGGAGGCAAAGCTCCTTGACCGATTATTTGTGGCAATCCAGAACCACCACCTATGATAAAACAAAGATTCATATTCATTTACAAATATCACATTTCGGGCTTTCTTTCCATCTCACAAGAAACAATAGAAATATACACAGAAACTAGAAAGTGGTGCTTTGTCGTCGCCGTAAAGACGCGTATTATTTCACATGTGCATCGGTATTTGTCGGCGGAAAAAATTCTTAAGGGGTGTTTTGGCTAAAATTAGGCCGAAAATAGCTTAAGTCAACGGAAAAAAGACATAATATGCCTATAGCAATACAATAAAAATAAAGGATCAGCTTTAATATATACAAAGACCACTGGTCTTGATCCCTTTCCTTATTCCTTTCCCCATTAGTAACACGAAATTACAAAATGTACTATGTAAGTTCCTACACTACCACCATATATAAAGTCCGTTAGTTATTGAGAAATCTGATTTTATCGTCTATATTGATTCTTTCGTAATTCTGAATTTTTTTTTTCTACAAAATTTTCATAATTTTAAGAAATTTCAGATAAATCAAAATAATTTACTATGTCAATATAATAAGTAATACAACCATTCTTTCGAACCGCTGTTACATCCCTTTATGCCAGACAAAGTATGTCGGTAAATGCAATAAATGTATATACGTTGGCGAAATAATACAGTTTAATTTTCAAAATGTTATAAATTTAAAATAATAATCAAAATAAATAATAAAGAAACTTGCCACCATATTTCTTATGTCCAAGGACGGTAGTTATGGCAACCATACAGAAACAAGCTATGATTAACTTGATATTCATTTTTGATATCTGAAATAAAATAAAAATATTTTAAATTGTGCGAGAATTTCGTATTCAAACTAACTTTATCAAACTGTTTTATATTCTTAATACTTTAACCAACCAAGGGGTTGCTTAAAATTAATAATAGCATGTTAATCTAAACATCTTATAACATATTTTACCCAGTATTATCAAGTTTATATACAAAATGGTTTAAAAACTAATTTCATAAAAATTAAAATAATGGTGCAAAACGTATCCCCATTGTGCTTATTTTTACCTCTTTTAATTGTCGATGTAGGATTTTATCATTTAATTGGTCACTACTATCTATTAGAAACAGATATGCAGAAGAGCTGAAGACAGACAGAATATTTCATTCTCATTAAATTTTTTTAGCAAGATAACATAAAACAAATTATATAGTACTCTTTTTTTTCGCAAAACGAAACTACGAAATACGAATCAAAGGCTTCCGAATTACCAGTCTATTTCTTTACCTACTTTATTTATTTATTTATTTTTATTTATTTATTTAATTATTTATTTATTTAATTTTTATTCATTCATTCATTCATTTATTCTTTTTTAATTCTTCAATAAAATCATAGCCTTGACAGCTTATTCTGTATATTTTTTATTTTTCTAAACGCACCTATATAATCTTTATTGCCTCCTCATGGGCGAGTAGAAAGAAATGGATAGAAAGAAAGATATTTACAAAAAAAGAAAGAAATATTTAACTATTTACATATATATATATATATATTTATTTATTTACTTATTTATTCATTCATTCTTCTTTTTTTAATTTGAACATTTTTTGTTTGTTTTGTTGTAAATAAAACACAAAGTTGTTTCTCGGAAAGGTACATAGACAAGAATTCTAACAATTAAAATATTACTCTTCCTACTACTTCAATGGGAAAATGGTTATAAAATGACTTACACAAATGGTTTATGAACACATTTTGTTTCATTTATGGTACTTTTTGCTTTATTCTTCAATAAAATCATAACCTTGACAGCTTGTTCTGAATATTTCGCGTATGTTAACATCAGAACAATATCCTTTCCTAATTTCTTTTAGCTCTCGGTTTATTGTAATAGTGTTTCACAACTTCACCATATAAAATGATGTACATTGCCTTTATCCTAAATATAATGTCTATTCTTTGTGATTTCCCCTTGATGCCCACAAAAAGCTGGAGATACTGTTCACTCTTTTCTAGAGCAAAATGTAGTTCGAACTGAGAGAGAGAGAGAGAATAATTGGACTTACCTTTATTCCAACTTGTTCTGTGACTTCAGTACGGTGATGGTTTGTTACTCTGTGTTGCAAAGTATCCAACTTTTATATAAAAATCACCGGATATGTTTCCATGTTTTAAAACCACAAAATCATATTTTTTTAAATTATATAATTTTTTTTCACAATTTTACGTCCAAATTTTAACCTTTTATTGTGCAAGAACAACTTAAGACCAATTTAAATGTGCTAGCAAACAATTTTTTGTAAATAAAAGTGCATTTACAAGATGTTTTTGGTACATTTAATGATTAAGTATCCGTGAGTTACATAATTGCAAAAATATGCACATTCTTTGGAACAAAGAAATTTTTTGGCGGAAATAGTGTTTAATTTTATTACTTTCTATACAAAATATCGTGTTTAATCACAATTAATCATTCCTTACAATTTTAATTTTAGGATCTTTTTTGTTTTTTGACGGTAATGGTGTTAATCAAACTGGTTTTTGACACATCACATCTTAAAATTCTAGTTTTTAACAAGTATAAAAAAAATTAGTCGAAAGATATATCCAACAAGTGTCGATAGTAAAAAAAATGTCATTAATCTACCCCCCCCCCAAAAAAAAAAAAAAAAAAATTGTTCCAATTGGGTCCAAAAATGGGCGGGGAGGGGGGCGGTCAAATAGGAGGCACTGCTATACATAACCCTTAACATTTCTATGAAGTTTCGAAAAAAATCCGATTTAAAGCAAACTATTTTAAGATAAACGCTCTGATCCCAGTTTCACAATCCATTCACTCTATTGAGTGTATACTTAACTCAAAAAAAATATCAATTTTTAGACAAAACGCTGATAAAATTAAATATCTAATGTTATATTTAAGTTTAATTTTTTTTTAATCTATGAGAAAAATGGGAATATTTGAGTTGAATGTACACTCAATTGAGTGAATGAAACTTTGAAACTTGGCCTGGAAAAGTGTTGAACACAGCAAAGTCAGTAATCCCAAAGCTATGGCACATAATATAGTTAGAACTATAACCATCCTGCACAAAATTAAATATAAAGCTTTTGTCTAACCGACTTGCCACTGAAACAAAAATGTTCAAAGTAAGGTACATAGTCCAAACTTTAGATTTATTATTCTAAACGGTTTTTATCTATCAAACTTTTCGGTCTTAGTGTCACTGATTAGAAATGAATTTCCGAAATGTACACATCTGGCACATCAAAATTTAACTGGTATTTGTGTTATATATTTTTATAATTATGTACAAAATTTTTCCTATGTATAAATATAATGTTGTCAGGGGTATTTTTTTATTTAATTTTAATTTTTAATTTTAAGCAAGATATATAGAAATGTTAAAATGATAAAATGGTATTAAATAGTGTTCTATTGTATGGTATGTCGTATAATAGCGTAGTTTTGTTAAGTTGTAGCGGGCCACTGAGTCAGTATGCCACATACAAGCCTACCACTTCCCCAAGCCTATTATCCTGGCACCGGATGAACCAGTCGATACCCTATCCTCCTAATGTCCAGCGCAAGGCGAGGAACCAATATTTTAAATTTTAAAGTCTTATGTATGACCAGCCGGGGTTCGAATCCACGACCCCCCTCTTATTTATTATTATTATTTTATAACAGGAAATGCTCGACTACGTGAAAGCTGGGGCTCTAGGAATTTTATTGAAACCGATTTCTTTTCGTCTTTGTATGGTTTCTTTTACATTCTGACATGAAATTTAAAAAAAGCACACCGATTCTTTTCAGAAATGTTTGTGTTAATTTACATATTGAAAAAATACTAAAATTAATATCTTTTTAATTCTGAACTTTTCTGATTGCTTACCGAACTAATTTTTCTTTAATTATATAACTGAAGTTATAATTTTTTAATATTACTCATAGTTTTATTGTTGACATACCATCAAACATGTAGAGTTGTTAGGTTATTTTTGAAAGTTCTAGGCAAGTCATTGTAAATATGCTTAGATACACAAAATGATGAATTCATCTGATTAATTTGTCAATTAAATATAGAACGTGCTTATGAGGATATAACTGACCCTCGTGATATTTGCCTTTGTCATCTTGTTTTATCTTCTGACAAACTCACATCTTCTTTTTGTTTGTTTAAAACAGTAAAACATGTGGAATAACACGTGTACACATGTCTGGACATATACATACGGATCGATTTGTCTCTCTTTTGTTGTACCTTGTTTTAACGTCAATTTTTACAGGAAAAACTGCAATAAAAACATGTTTATTGCCTTTGTTTAAACAAATAAATATATTTTAAAACACGAACTTCTTTTGAATGTGCCCAAATCATTTAAACTTGACTTCACAATTTTTATTGCGACAAATAAATGAAATTTATAAATAATTTTCATAAAAGTCACATCAAATAAATTTATTATGTTAACAGATCGTGTAAGTAGTGTATATAAAATGATGCTAGTGGTCAAGCGGTCAGTGTTACATCTAAATGACCACTGTGTGTCATTAGCTGTCACTGGACATAGAAGAATATCCACAAAAAGGTAATTAAGGTAATTTTCTCTCTCTCTCTCTCTCTCTCTCTCTCTCTCTCTCTCTCTCTCTCTCTCTCTCTCTATATATATATATATATATAGTGTGTGTGTGTGTGTGTGTGTGTGTGTGTGTGTGTGTGTGTGTGTGTGTGTGTGTTCTTGTGTAAAATTCATAGCAAATTGGTAAATGGTTGTCTGGCAACAATTCTGCAATTATTCGTTAACTAAGATTTTCCTTAACTTAAATCTGGAAAATTTAAATTTTAATAATTTTGTTTATAATTATAATAAAAATATTAATGAATATAAGAATATAATAAGGTGTTATTTTAAAGATCACATAAGCTTATAAGATTTGCATTAAACTTTCTCCAAATATGTTTATTAGTAGTTTGGAAATTGATTGCAAAATTTGCTGAATTAAAGTTAAGAAAAACCTTATTTAAGAAATCTTTGTAAAACTGGAGTCTACATTAACATAACAGTGTACAATACGACATATTTTTGAAAACAACATCTCCAATTCATTAGGGTTCCGCGTTCCGATGCCCCGTGTCACGGCAGGCGTCGTACGTTCTGTGCATTGCCTAAGCGCACTGCCAAGGTCAAAATTCTGCCACTTCACATATAGCTGGTGGCGTCTTGATAGAAGTTAAAATATTCTTGGCTGAGAGAAAAACACTATTAATCCAATCCAATCCATGAATTCATAATGTGATGAACAATAATTAAACTTTTATTAAAATGTATGCTATTTTATAGGCAATGGCTTTCTTTCTGAACTCCGTAATCTTAGCGACAGTTGTTATTAGTACAGATGGCTACGGAAGAGGAGGCGGGGGAAAAGGTTGGATTGGAGGTGGGGGCGGAGGTTCGATTAAAGATGGTGGAGGAGGCGGAGGTAATGGCGGATGGATTGGAGGAGGAGGTGGTGGAGGTAGTGGATGGATAAAAGGGGGAGGTGGATGGAATAAAGGAGGAGGTAATGTAGGATGGATTGGAGGAGGAAGCGGTAGCGGTAGCGGTGGATGGATTGGAGGAGGTGGCGAAGGCGGAGGATGGATAAAAGGAGGAAGTGGTGGAGGATGGATTGGTGGAGGTGGTGGAGGTGGGGGATGGATAAAAGAAGGAGGTAAGCTCAATAATAATAGGCTGGTTTTATTTTGCGTTCATGACATATCTTGGTTATATCATAAAAAGATTCAACTTTAAAATATAAATACTATATATATGCAATACAATTAGAACACCAAATTACAGACAATGTGTAACGCTGGTAACATCCTAAAAATGGCACTTTAGATAGATCTCTGATAATAATTTTGGATTAAATATCTGACTTAAGAGTCGCGGTGCACGGATTCTAAAAGCGTTAGTTTTCATTTGACAACTAAGGTGTCTCGTCGCTGTGGGTTCAACACGTGTGGCTGCAATTTAAAAAGACAGTTGTTTGCCGTATACCTTTACCAAGTAAAATTTCATGAGGGATCAGTAATTTTCATCTTCGATATTGCCGGAGACACTTAAAATGTACAATAAGTATAAATTTACACGAATATCCGAGATAGTCGCGCAAAAAACTTACGCATGGACTTTTTTGTTATTGCAGGTGGGTGGTTTGGAAGTGGAAATGGGGGTGGGTGGTCTGGAGAAAATGCGGGATCTGTTTGGTTGGTGGGAAATAATGGAGGTTGGATTGGCAGTGGAACAGGGGGAGGAAGCTGGATATCCGGAAAAGGTGGATGGATAGGAGGAGGAGAAGGAGAAGGAAAAGGAGTATGGATCGGAGGAGGTGGTAGAGGAAAAGGCGGATGGATCGGAGGTGGTGGTGGTGGAAAAGGCGGATGGATCGGAGGAGGAGGTGGAGGAAAAGGAGTATGGATCGGAGGAGGTGGTAGAGGAAAAGGCGGATGGATCGGAGGTGGTGGTGGTGGAAAAGGCGGATGGATCGGAGGTGGTGGTGGTGGAAAAGGAGTATGGATCGGAGGAGGTGGTAGAGGAAAAGGCGGATGGATCGGAGGTGGTGGTGGTGGAAAAGGCGGATGGATCGGAGGAGGTGGAGGAAAAGGCGGATGGATCGGAGGTGGTGGTGGTGGAAAAGGAGGATGGATCGGAGGTGGTGGTGGAGGAAAAGGCGGATGGATCGGAGGTGGTGGTGGTGGAAAAGGCGGATGGATCGGAGGAGGAGGTGGAGGAAAAGGAGGATGGATCGGAGGTGGTGGTGGTGGAAAAGGCGGATGGATCGGAGGAGGTGGAGGAAAAGGCGGATGGATCGGAGGTGGTGGTGGTGGAAAAGGAGGATGGATCGGAGGTGGTGGTGGTGGTGGAAAAGGCGGATGGATCGGAGGTGGTGGTGGAGGAAAAGGAGGATGGATCGGAGGAGGAGGCGGAGGAAGCGAAGGGGGTTGGATATTAGGAGGCAGTGGTAGCAACATTGGAAATTGGATCGGTGGTGGAAATTCAGGCAAGGGAGTTGGTTGGTTGCATAAAGGACTTAAACGATCAGGATCGTCAGGAAAGATGTGGCACATGAATGGAGGAAGAAGTAGCCCTGATGGAGGAGGTAACACATTGTATTAACATGTAATATTTCAGTACTAAAGAAATCATCATAGACCTCATATTAAAACTAATACAATTATTTCTATTCAGATAAAGGGTTTAATTTCAATTTTTACTCGTTTGTTACAAAAAAACACCCGACTTCTTTTCGATTTGTTTTCGTTGCATCACTTACCTGGTAACCAAAACAAAAATATTATACACAACTGGACACCGCTGTACCATAGAATTTAGTATCTGTCAAAACATTGGAGCTTTAAAATCAAAAAATAATTTTTACTTTTATTTATTTATTTATTTTTTTAAATTAATTAATTAATGTTAATTTTTTGGACATTTTTAGCAATGAATCGATACTTTCTTTTATTTAACATTTTCGATTTCTTATTTTTGATGTGAGCAGTTAGGGACCGCTTTTTGTTTAACCGGCGGGATAACAAAAAACCTGTCACTCTGTTAAAAAAAGCAGTAAAAACCATCTTACATATCACTCGTTGTTGTACATGTAAAAGGGTTATGACCTTAAACATGTACATTTACCACAACACTGGATACTTTTTTAAATTCTATCTGAGGTTCGTCTAAATCCCCTAAACACTTGTTGGTGTTGTCACGTTATTGACTAGCTGTAGCTGTATTATATTTCTTTTTAAACTTATATATATATATATATATATATATATATATATATATATATATATATATATATATATATATATATATATATATATATATATTAGAAACCACTACCCGCGTCCTAACGAGGACCAGGCCCCTCCAAATCATTTCACTCAATTGAGTGTACACTCGACTCAATTTGGAGAATCATTTCAGTTTTGATATTTAAGACATTACACAGTTTAAATTGTTAATCTAATTCTATATGTAACTTGTATAGTGAAAGTTTGTTGAGCAAAAACAAGACACTTTGTCATAAAACTTTAAATTTTTAAAATATTGGCGGGAGAAAAATGGAAATATTTGAGTTGAGTATACGCTCAATTGAGTGATTGATTGTGAAACAGACAAGGTGACATAACCTTTGTAGGACCTTACTTTTGTAACTAAACCAAATATGAAATTCAAGTAATTGCACAACGATTGCTTAAAATATCCTATCATTTTACCATTATACCTGTTGATTAAAATGCGTTTTTTCCTAGAGGAAGTCCAGTATATCATGCTTTTGTTTATTTTCTTCAGACTGATAGAAGGGGACACTGACCTCCCGCCCTTCCTATGGATTGATAACAGTTGTAATTCTCAGACATACATTGTGTTTTTTCTTTTTTATTGTCCAGATTTTGTACATTTATACTTTCAAATAAAATATTTATATACAGATTATGTGTTATGTTTGTATATTTAAGAAAAACAAAAAAAATGTTGTAAATAGGTGATTGATCAAATGGAGGAAAGGGGGGGGGGCTACCGGAACAAGCCAAAAAGGGCATTGTATCCAAGCGTGTATGTAATTAACAAAGAAAAACGTTATGTAGACCGCCTCGGTGACACGGTGGTAGAGCGTCCGGCTCGAGGGCGGAAAGTCGTTGACCCGAACCCCGGGGCGTCATACAAAAGCTTTAAATGTTAAGATATTGCTTCCTCGTCTGGTGCTCGACGTTAGAATGACAGAGTTTCAACTGGTTCAAGGATAATGTGACTGGTGGAGTGGTAGGCTTTTTGCGACATACTAATTCGGTGAGCTAGCACCTTACCAAAACGTCGCCCTGAAAGCCCGCTAGTTCACGACAGGTCATACTACACAATTGTACATCTCACACATACCCGAATTTGTTCTTAGATTTTAAAATTTCTTGAGATTAATAACGTTCTCGTCGCGAAAAGCTGAAAAATTGCTGATGCGACGTTAAACAACATTTCAACCAACTAATCAAAAGTTGTGTAAGGTATTTATCTATCTAGAAGAAATGCTATACCAGTAATCTGAGGATTAGAACCATTTTATAACTCCTGGTTTATAAAAGTAATGGACTTCTGGTACTGGGTATAACAAGGTAGACTGTGACAATATGGCGGTTTGTTATCTTTGTATATGTTTTGTACCACATCAGCAATTTTAACAATGCTGGTTTAAATGCTGGTTTAGGTATAAAGTTATTTAAATACCGGGGACATAATGACACAAATTGATGTTCGTGGGTTTTAAAAGTGTTTCTGATCCGCCTAGTAACTGTAAATGCTGAAGATAATTTTTATACTGGTACCATGAAAACCAGTAAAAGTGTAGAGCAATTTAATTTCCTGTAAGTGAAAGAAACGCCGGTTTTGTATAAATAATTCTACTTATTAAATTAATATTAGGATAAACTTTTAAGTGTCTTTGATAATCATTAAAATTCGAAAATGACAAAAACCTTAAAATATTTGATACCATGCAAGAATTTACATTTGAGTTACTAGAACAAGCATCTATAAGCTCCGGAAGAGACAGCATCAATGAACAATAAAGAATCAAGTATAAGTAAAATGTTTCAGACTTTATATATATATATATATATATATATATATATATATATATATATATATATATATATATATATATATATATATATATATATATATGAAAATTTGATTTAACAAATTATTACTGTTGGAGTTGCTTTGTCTGTTACAGTGAATAATGCAAAGCTTTTATAGAAAATCCGCGATTACCATAGAATATTTTTGTAGAAAGAAAACTGCTGCTGCTTTGGGGATTTTACAAGTCGAAAATGGCGATGTTTAAACCGGAAGTGATATTTATGGTGACGCATTACGTCGTTTGTGCAAAAGTATCCACCATTTGCCTTGCATTTGTATCATGTAAAATAATCAAAACGACAACTTTTTACAAGTAAAGATATAGTAGTATTCTATGGTTATTGCGAATGCGCATTGCGATTTTCAGTTACAAGTTAAATGGAAATGAAAGATAGCAAACTTAATTCAAGTTAATTGAATTTGTTATAAAGTCAATTTACACAGTGACTCAACTAATAATTCATAGAATGATAATCGCGCTATGATAGAGAAGTATCTACACGTGACAAAATTCTGTTGGCTGTAACCAAGGAAACGTATTACGTTGTCTTCCATTTTTATAAATACACGTTGTTGACTGTTGAAACAGATATTGGAAAATACCTATATCAAAATTAAAAGTAAAAATTAAATTTACTTGTCATTATTTACAGGGAAGACTGTATTTTGTTTATTTAAAGGACAAACTATTTTGTTGACAATAAACAAGAAAGTTACAAATATCAAATTCAAACAAACTTGGTTTCAATCATTTGCTATGTAACTGCGACCTTATGTGTCAAAATAAATATTCGTTAACATAAATTGAATGACCCCGGTCACTGTTAAATGTATTATCCATGTTTAAATTGACATAGTACATAGTTTATATATGCTACATGATTATAAAAAGTTTTTTGTTTATTGCAAATTGTTCATTCATGGTGCGTTATTTCCTGGTTTTAAATTACGTGTAGAATGCAAGGTTAAATTATCAATTATTCTAGAAAGAGTAATTTTATTACATTTATCTTAAAAAATGCTTTTAACATTATGAGAAAACTTAAAAAACAATTTTAAAATCACCAAAGTCAACAATGAAAAAAGTAAGGTCTTTAAAATTGAACTGGATCAATATGCCACTTGTGTGTAAAAATATTATCATGTATTCGCGTGTGGAAAAATGTATTAAATTTTAAAAGCAATTAATGTTTTCTTTTGGCTGATATTGAAACTTTTAAATAATCTCACTATTGCTTTACTTAAGATGTTTGTTATTTGTTTTTAAGATCAGAAAGTTGTTCCAATTTATCGTTTCGTATTTTTTCTTAATTCAGAACTACAACATTCATACACGGCGTGCATTTTTCAGAATGGTAAAATAGATTTTTGGAAAAGCAATTCGACTAACCTATACTTTACATTATACATTTAACAATATGCATTGTGTTACTCTTGCTTATAAAAGTAAAAATTTTGAAATATATATATATATATAAATATATATATATATATATATATATATATATATATATATATATATATATATATATATATATATATATATATATGGAAAGCTAATTTCACTAATACTGGCAATACTGTAAACTCTTAACTTGACTTTTCGCAAAAAAAATTAAATTAAATTAATGTTTGTATTGAAATATGTGTAAAATGGCTGAAAAGAGTTGTTAAGGTACACAGGTATAAAAACTAGGTCATTACATTGAACTTCAACCTTTAGCTAATTAAGAAAGGTATTACATTAACTATCAAAAATTGAAAACAGAATGACAAAATCCAAACATATGGTTAAGATATAGCAATGTTAAATAGCGTTATCATCTCAGCTTCATATAGAAAAATAATGATTCAAAACATCTAAAAACTTTAACGTACATTGATAAACTGAAAATGTCCAACCGATATACAGGGTGGACTTACCCTCCTCCTTCAAGCTACAGAATAGTCCATCATTAGTTTACTCAAGTATTATTTCTGTATGTAAAAATCAATTTGACACTTAGTTCGAAGGTTGTTTGGCCGGGTATGTGTAAATGAATTTTATAATACATGTACATCTTAAGCATTCCTTAGCTGGATTTGGATTCATACAATTTGAAAGTTTTGATTTATTAATCTTCAACTGTTTGGCTTATGTGTTTTCTATCAACCTTTTCACCCCTTGTGTCCCTGATGAGGAATGATTTCCAGAATGTGCACATCTGGCACATTGAAGTTTAACAGGCATTTTTGTTAGATGTAAAACTTGTTTTGATACGTTTTATACGAAAAGCATGAAAAATGAAATTACACAAAGTTTAAGTACAAGTCTATGTATAAGTAAGACCATTAACCTTTTAAATTTTTTTTAACATGTGGCAAAAAAATTGAAAATGTGAAGATCATCAGAAGTGATACAAGTAACACTACTAAAGGTTCAAAGCTCAAACAGAACTGTCAGTACAACAAAACTGGTTGCAATTTTTGGGTGTCTGTGTAGCTGTTACATTTTGTATGTAACTTTCAACAATTTAACTAATTGGTCTTTTTAAAGAACATTTGGCCATAAAGCGAGCTTTATATGGATTTTTTATGCAATTTTTATACAACGCTTTTTTCCGTTGATGATGCATTGAACTGAAATGGCTAGCCTTAATATATGAACTTAATTTTTGTACTTCAAACAAGTTTGAATAAAAAAAAACTTCTCAATTCAATATTTTAATTTTTAAAATTATTTTTAAAGTTTTTCTGTTCCTTTTTAATTTCAAATTATGTAAACAAGAAATGTAAAATTTTAGGTTGATATAAAACAAACATGTAGATGTATGCTATTTATTATATGTATAAATTACATTCATATTTTACCTATTTTGTAGTCCTTGTCTGTTATTTTGATAATTGTTTAATGATATTGTTATGGACACGTCACTACATATCTATGTATAAAAAGTTGACATGATTCAGCTAAATAAAATGTACATGGACTTTCTAATAAAACATTAGTACTAGTATTGTTATTTTTTTTTTCTTTGAAATTGAAAACAATTTTTTGCAACAAAAATTGTTTTTTGTTTCAACAAATGCCTATAAATAAGACATGTCTTTCGGACAATTTCATAATTATTTGGAGACTACTATTAATCTACTGTTAAAAGCTTTCATAGGGTTTTCTGCTTAATAAAGGTAAGTGAACTTTTACTGCAAAAATTATGTGTTACTTATTGGCACGTTTATTAAAGTTTGATTTTCAAAACTAACGATTTTCCGAAATGTACCCATCTGGTACATCAAAATTTAACAGGTATTTGTGTTATATATTCACTAATTGAACGATCTAAATCAATTTTATTCAGAATGTTGGTATAAAATATGAGAGAATAATTATTTTATTTATTTTTTTGACGTTGAATTACACATTGATTTAATAAGTACTTTAATCACGTGTATTCATCTATGTGAAAAGAGCTACCAAGAACACAAAACATAAAACAAAAAGGATGAAGTCTAAAAGGTTTTTTAAATAAATTATAAAAAAAACTATGTAACTTTAGTTAAATTTGGCAGCCATTGTGCTGTGTGTAGATTTTGAATGTTTTTATGCGTTTTCTAAATTTTAAAAAGTTTAAAATTTATATTAACATTTTGTTAATGTTGTATACATTTTAAAAACAAAGTTTTTTCATTAGTAGAGAGAAATTTTAATTATTTCATAAGATTGTTTTATTTAATTTATAAACGTTTATATATTTTCCCTTTTTACAGGATGAAGACATTGGTGTTAATAACCATACTATCTTGTGTGTTCTGCATTGCTAAAACACAGCAACAACATCATGTATCAGGTATTTTTCAGTTCTCTTTTCTTCTTCTTCTTCTTCTTCTACTACTACTACTTCTTCTTTTCTTCTTTTTTCTCCTTCGTCTTCTTCTTTTTATACTTCTTCTTTTTCTTCTTCTTCTTCTTTTTATTTATTATCATCATTATTATTATTATTATTATTATTATTATTATTATTATTGCTGTTGATGTACTATTTGAGAAATATTGCCGAACAGAAAGAAACTGTATGTTTAGTTAGAAGTTAACCATAATAATTCCTAATAAACTATTTTAACTGAAACTAATCTATTTGAAATCGTCTTAAACTTATTTTTATTTCGTTAAAGTTTTTGTTAATTACTTTCAATTCTTTAATTTAAACTTTGTAGGTGTTCTTGGAAGCGGAACATACCACGTAACAGAATCTCGATGGGCTCGTCCAGATCGTAGTGATATGTTTAGTCATCAACGATTTGGCTGGCAAGACAGTGATGGTTCTTGGCAAATGAGAAACATTTTTGGAGGAAATAGAGGACTTGGAAGGGCATTTCCAGGTAAGCATATAGGAAGCTTAAGTAATAAGAAAAACCTTATATTTTGTCCAATTTATAATAATAATTTATACAAGAAACGCTGCATGATAAATAAACCACAAGCTATATTACCGAAAAGCTACCATTAGCGGGTCATTGGAATTGATTATCTATTTCCAAAAATAAAAAGATACACAAAATAGTCAGTCAGTGAAAAAATACAGTACCGTTTTCTAGAAAACTTCATGGTCATATTATCTCTTCCTTGTACTCATATTTATGCAATATAAAAACCTTCGATGAAAATGTTTAATTGTAAAGTAAAGGTGATTTTTTAAAAGTTTTAATCAAGAATTATATTAATATGTAGTTTTATCACTTGTATGTTATAAAGATAGTTGGCAACCAAGCCAAATGTTTACCTTAGATTATTTGCCACGTGCTATACTAATACAATAATCAAGTTACTTACCATAAATTGTTGATATCAACATTGCAAACCTAGGCTAATTAAGTCCCTTGAAATATTTTTATGACCGTCATCATAATATTTTTTAAAAATATAAAGAAGAGGTATCCAAACGTTTACTGGACATGTTTGACGACCCATAGTTCGATGTTTTACTTTATTCTCAAATTTGGTTTTGTACGTAGCGGGTGTAGCTACCTAGACAGGCAATGCATTTCCTTCTACAGCACCAAGCCTCACTTACTTGTTTGAAGTTCACATGTTAAACTTAATTAGCAAGTTTTCAAAGTTTTTATTTTGCTTTTAGGATTTAAGAATGGAAAGGTATATTTGTGTTTGACCATCAACTGTATCATTGTAAAATGAAATATAGAAATTGTTTTAATTTCCGAACTGTAATAAATCAAAAGTATCTTTTTTCTATTTTAGGATTTTTCTAGCATTTGAAAATTCGTCGGAGCATCAGAACTATTTTTATTTGAATTCATGAACCAATCGCCATTGATGTTGCTATCCAAGCTTTTCAAGCCAAAGATAGTTTCAAGCCAGTCACCTTTCATAACGAAGTTCATGTATCATCCATTTGCCATCCAAGACAGTCCAAGTCATTTTAAATTGTACATATTGTTATTTTGTTGTTTTGTTTTTATTCACCATTTTTTGATAAATAAATGAACCTTAACGTATTTATTAGTTTTGTTATTTTTAACAAAAGGATTGATTTTTGTGAATAAATAATAAAAAAAATCAAGCCTCATAAGAACTCTAACTCAGTCTATTAACATGAGATAAGAAATAACTATAATTCTTATGAAAATATGAAGCAGGATAACAATAAATCACAAGAGCAAATAACTCAAACGATACTTCCAAAACTTTCAGACTAAGAAAGGCACCAGAAACCATGTGCTGAATAAAAACGAGTGTCATCAGTAAATCTAAAGGACGTGGACATTGTTGTTTCTATTTCGTGTACGTTATTGTATTGGTTATTCAAAGAATCCAGTAACAACATTTTTGTCACTACCTCTTATAGGTAGGCCTAATGTTCAGTTGTTTTAATATGAGGTTTTCTAAAATGCTGCATGCACTTATTTCATCATATCTTAGGCCTATATCCTGTATTAATGGTCTTAGTATGTGTTTGCTGTGTACCTTTCACAATCGTTGGACAGAAATTTATTTTACATCACACAAGTAGAACTGACGAAGATGTTCGAAGAAGCATTTGAATAAGATATTGACAATATTTGATGATAAACATTGTCTTTAATAAAGTGAATATTAAAGAATGTTTTTCTTTGATCACATGAAATTCACTAACAAATCCTTTAGGAAACATTCTTCAATATTCACCTCAACAAGATGGCTATACATATATATAAGTTCCTTTATATTAAATCATCATCAACAACCTTGAATTGCAAAGTATAATTTTAAAATGTAATGTAAAAACCATTTATTTTAGAATATCCGGGATTGGTAAATAAATAAAACAGGCCATGTTCTTTTTTTAAAAAATAGAAAATTATCATTTTAATTTTCCATTTATACCATTTCATCATTTTGAGATCAACCAATAAAGAGACATGAGTAATTCCTCATCAATAACACTACGACCGAAAAGTTTGATACATACAAAATATATAAGCCAAACAGTTGAAAATAATGAATCTGAATTTTAAAAATTTTATAAATCCAAATCCAGCTAAGGAATGCTTTGCATGAGGGAACAAACCTTAGTTTTAAATAAATTTCAAATGTTAGACGACTAAAATCTTGCTAAATGGTACATTTTCTGACAGCACAAAGTACTGCCTACTGAGTTCTGGATACCCTAAGGGAGTTTTACTCCACCAGCAGCGGTAAAACGTTGACAACAAAGGAATATCTAGAAAATAGGGATAAAACAAAATGATACATGTTCTTTTTGTCAGATGTGAATCTCCTATGCATGTTTTTGGGATTGCCAGAAAGTTACTAAATTTTGGGAAAGCATTCCTAGTTGGATTTTCAGCAAAATTAATATTATGCTTGACGTCAGTGCTAAGTCGGCCTTATTTGGAAATTTTAAATTTGGTAATTCTACCATACCTATAAACTTCAGTTATATTTGAGTATAAATTTATAGATCGCCGAAAATCGTTATCCAAGAATAATTTAAGTAACAATTCTTTTTTTTTTAAATAATTTTACGCATTGTTCACTATCTTCAAAATTTGCCTGTCGATAAATGTTTGATGGTAGATTCATAAAGTTATACAATTAAGTATTGGGTTAGATCAAAAATTTATACGGTTTATATTCCTTATGGTTCCGTCACAGTAAGATCTTAAACGCTGGATGAAATTGAGTTTTGTTTAAGTTTTGAAATTGAAGAGGCATGTTTTTAAAGAAAGAAACCCCCTAGGTTGTGTTTTTTCTTATAAATAGGTGCAATATAATATCCCGTGAACTAAGTGTAAGCAAGACTACTATAGAATCGCTATATACCAACACAACTGATTTTGCAAAGTTTTACATATCGCAATATATATATGCATATCTAAAAGCTAAGTCAAGCATACCTAGTCAGCCTTGGGACTAATACTTTCACATGCAAGATCATCAGCAAAGCTGGGGTTACCAGTTTTTTGCGTTAATTTATATGACTGAACCGGATTTATTTAATTTAGATCCATTTATGTTTACCAGATACAAAAATATCAGAAGAATGTCATCTTATTTGACAACTTGAGAAACATCAAATCAGTTGGATTAAACTAAATTTACCACAATCGCACTTATGTTGTCTACATGCCAAACGCCCGTTTACCACAATACCTTTGAATAAGATTTTATACTGTTAAACCTTTTCGACAAACAGTGTCAAAGGTCTTTTTGGAATATTAAACGTTGCTATTAAATTATAAGTTTGCAAACCTAGACCGGACTGTCACATTTTGTTTACTACATTGGAATGTTAAAGCTTATAAAAAAGATATGAGGCAACTTAGACTGGACTGATGAAATTATTTTTGACTAAATGGCAATGTTTAACAAGTCCGTAAAGCAACCGGCACATAACATGATAAATACAATATAATAGTTTCGATGAATGCTAAAGAAACTTATACGTTAAAGTGGTTTCTTGTAATATTAACAAGCTCTAATACTTACTCACCTGCAGAACTTTTATTTTTTACAAAACTATGTCATTAAACAATTTCATCAAATAAAGTTCATAACCATGCATGGTAACTATATATTAATCGTATTTAACAAATTATAGGTTGAGGCATCTTTCATTGTACATTTCCACAGTCAGGCTGTAACGATTTGTTCCTATATTAACAAGTAAACAATTATTTTAAATCATTGCCATTGTATATATTGCTTACGTAATTTATATTTAAAGATCAGAATTGTAACAGCAATTTTTAGAAGTCGGTTTGTTTGAATCTGTGGATTTAAAAAATTGAAAAAATATTTACAAGATTTGTAGCATTTATTTAACATAAATAATATACCATTCTTGGACCACACAAGATTAAATATTTTACATGTATCTGTAAACTGACATTTGTAATTCTCTTTAGATATTGATTGATATGGACCCGTGTCCATATACAGATGATTTGTATGATAAGATTAGGATTTTTATTGTTTTATTCACACCCAGAAAATGACCGGTGTTTATGGTATCAGAATGTACGTTGTTGTTCCGATCATGACTTTTAGTCTATAAAAGAAAACATTTTAGAATTATTGCATGATTTATATTTGTCACAATTAAACATGCAACATGTTGAACGTTAGAAAAAAAAGTTATATACTGTTAAAACAATAAATAAATAAATAACAAAATAAATTATAATCTATTATAATATAAGTTTACTATTTAGAAATATATAAAGATTTCAGAATGAAAAATTAGTAGATACTAGTATGATTTATCGCAAAAAATTTTGACGCACATTTATTAATGAGCAGTTGAAACTGAAGGCAGGAGCTCTTAGTGAATTTTTACATGTGTAAGGACAGGAGCGCTTGATTATTTTTAATTGTGTATATATTGCAAAATATTAAAAATGATGAAATATGTTTACCGGTATGTTGTTTCTCGCGACATTCAGAGCTTAAAGACAGGTACTATTTCGTGACTTAAATTGCTCCATGACGACGATCTATTATTTTTGACTCCAGATTGTTGGTCCAATCATGCGAGATACATGACATTTTTTTTCTTTGACTTTTTTGTATCAGTTTTACTGAAGACGAAAGGAATTTCCAAAATATATTAGTCACGTTGATTGTTTGTTTGTAAACACGTTCAGTTCCCTGTGCACGTGTTTGAAATCTGAAGCACGAGGCTAGACACGTTTTAATAAATTCAGTTCAGCAAAAAAAAAAAATTTCATGTTCGATGTCAAAATGTTTCTATTTATAATCATGTTTGAAAACTTTGATCTGAATAGAAGCAATAAAAAAGATTGTCAAATAATGTTAAAACCGTGTTATGACTTATTTATAAGTTACAGGAATGATAAATGTGTAAACAGATGTAATACGAGGAAATAAACGGTAATTAATGCGTTTATATCTAAATATTGTAGTACAGTTTGTTTACAAAATATAAGCAGGTTAAAGACATTATGCGTTTCTGGGATTTCAAACTAAACTGAACTTTCTATATTCGCCTTGTACTCGTTTTGTGTGCCTTATTTTAATCAAAAATTAAAATATGGTGTATGTAACATTGAAACGATAGCAGAGTAATCATATTAAACAAACAAAAAAAAAGCAATAAACTAAATACATAAAATGAATCAAAGGTATTAAGGACTCTTGTCTTTTTTGCAAAACGGCTATTACAGAAATGATAAGGATTCTCCAAAATCAGTGATTTTAATTTTTTAAAAATAAAAGCCAATATAAACTTGTGTGGAAATGAAAAATCTTTGGTGCGAGTACATATAGATAGATAGATAGATAGATAGATAGATAGATAGATAGATAGATAGACATACAAAGCGTTTGGTGTTCAAAAGTCAAGTTACATGTCCAGAACACGTGTAATAACAAGGTGTTTAATAAAAAAAATAAGAGCAAGGGATATTGCGAAAATCACATTTCTTATCGGCAATATCTCTTTTCAGAAAATTGTTTTTTCGTAAACGTATGGATCTTTTTGAGTATATCCTTACTTAAAAAACACAATATAAATAATCACAAAATACCAAGTATAATGACAAAAATTGTCCAAAAATGATGAGTTATTAAAGTAATTTTATACACCTTAAAATCTAACTTAATTTACAATAAATGTTCTTTTAACATAATTTAAAAAATCTAGAAATAAACTAGTATTAAAATCCACAATGAATTTTAGTAAATCAGGAATTTAGGTACGTTTTATGAGTTTTATTAAATAAACGTCAACTATGCACTTGTAACAAGTTCTGATTTCTAAGGCTTGCCACAAATAAGATTTTTGTATAAAATTTAAAATTTAACAAAGTATATTAAGACATTAATGGTAATTGTAGGCGTTTTAAGATTTTCATTGAAGCTGTCAGTTATGCAACGATGGATTTATTAATTTTTTAATTTTTTCCCCCTAAAAATCATATATATGTACATCAACGTGAACACACCTGCAGATACTTGTCCTGTACTTTTGACATTTTGAATATTCTAGATGTATACCTATCTCGTGATTCTAATAAAAGATATGCAAGTTGCAAAACCGAGTCATTAAAAAAAAACGAAATGATGATTTATATTTATAGAACAAACGTCTTTTTATTTCTAGAAATAAGGATTGTTTTTTAAATTTTCTTAAGGCAGAAAGAAGCTTCATGAAATATGTGTATAAATCAAAATTGTTTGAAGAAACGTGGTATAATTTTGTGCACTATAATATCAATCGAAATAATTGTTTTAAAGTAATAAAATCTATTTTCTTATAAATATGACAGATTTGTTTTTAATATAATTGTTAATCCAAATTGAGAAATTCACATTTTAAACTTTTTTGAAGAAAATAATCATTTTTTATAGGAATTCAAACATTTTCCAATTAATACAATGTTAATTTTTTCTGTTTCAAATAATTTATTTATAAAAAAACACATTAACTATTTTATTATCATTAACAATTGTTTCTATTAATAAAAATGTCCATTTTCAAAGTATTTTTCTATATTATTTGTAAACTTTTGAAATTAGAAGCCGATTTTTATTTTTATAAATGCAAGTTTCTATTTATAAATAACAATCTATTTACATGCATATTATTTATAATACGATAAATACAAACTTTTATAATATAGTATATATTTCTTAAAACCATTAAGATATGAATACTTTAATTCGAACAAACTATATTAAAAGATGTTTCTTAAAATTAGGTCTTCTTTAGCATTCACAATCAACTGTCTGTGTCATGTAGAATGCTTTAACCATTTTGTAACAATGTTTTGTGTTTTTTTTTTTTTTTTTTTTTTTTTTTTTTTTTGTAATTTTAAAAATCGTTGTGATGCATTGAGAGAAATAAAGAAATTTGAAAGTTGGATATAACAACATACATGGTTGTTAGCTTCAACGTTTTTTGATTCCTTTACATATCTGTCTTGTGAATAATATATGTTATTGTAGTGTGATTTAATACGATCATGTAATCTGACACAATATATTGTTATGATTGTTATATTTTCGTAAAAATTAGCTAGTTTTGTTTCTTTTTAACACTAGACAATATCAAAAAAGATTTTTTAAAAATATTTATTTGTTAAAATGGTACTTAGCAATAGCGAACACAACCAAGCAAGAAATTATACAAGTAAATAATAACAGTCAAACAAGACCAGAGAGGAAAATACAAATATACTTATTTTTTACTATTTTTAATATCTATCGAGTTGTTTAATCGGAATTTTGAAAAAATCCAAAAATTTACTAAACTTAAACCCATTATAGTTGAATAGTTACCACGCCCCATTCTCATTTTTCGGCTTTCGAGCATCTCCAGCTCTTTTGAAGATTTTGGCCTTGTGCATTTCTTAACTTATAATCAAGACATCTTTTGAAAGCGGGAACCATTTTGACTCTGTTCGAATTATTAGTTTGTTTTTCAATTGAAGTGAGCAACATGATTTTTTGCTTTTGTAATATGTCAACACCAATTTATACAATGATTTAGTAATCTCTAGAAAATAATTTTTAAATATTTGGTTTCAATCATAAACAGGTGACTCAAAATTATTGACATTGTTATTGACGCTTTCAAATTGCAAAGTCATCAGTCACCATCACTGTATATGCCAAGATGTCTTGTGAACATTGATGTTTTGTATTAAGTAAATATTCAAAATTTTTTCAAGAAACCTTATTGTCATACCAAGAAAATTATACACATTTTTCATTACGTTTGTAAACATAAAAAACATATGCGTACGTCAGGTACGTGGGAGAAAACATCGGACACATTCATGAATGAAATTTATCAATGAATCAAATCTATTGTCTAGTTTACTTCCTGTTTTTGTTTACTCCACGAATTCTCTAGAGGATGTTGTTGCATTTTTTCTTTGATTTCAGGGTATATAAGGGAGCTTTAACACAAAACCACAATCAACAAAAATACTTGGAAGAAACTGAAAAAATTAAACTACTTGATCCAAAAGGTAAGTTTTTTAACTTTACTTATATATGGAATAATGATTTTAAATGAATGACTCTCTCTCTCTCTCTCTCTCTCTCTCTCTCTCTCTCTCTCTCTCTCTCTCTCTCTCTCTCTTTGTTGCAGAATACCCATAAGTCTTTGTTTTACATGTGTTAGTAGCTATTTCTAATAAAGGTCCCATAGCTAGTTTTTACGAGATTTACTTTTAGATTAAACTCAGTGGAACAATTAACGATAATCTAAGGTTAAAAAATTCAATTTTCAGAACCGAGACTGAGAATATATTTTCAATATTACTTATTAAATGTTTTGTATTTAAGACATATATACAGTTTGTATATATATGCTAAATTTTGCTCAGTGTTGATATCAACTTATAATTCATAAAAAGGAAGCAAAAAAAGCAATTAATAAATACTGGTCATACAGGAATTCTTTAGTCTATGTCCACTGTTGACACTCTAGTTATTTGCGTATGAGTAGTAATGGTTTATTATTAGTGTTTATATTTTTGTCGGTTTTACTAGATTCCTGATGTTATTATTTCATTATTACTTTTATCATTATTATTATTATAGAATGAAAACTGCTGTTGTAGTAGCATTACTGTGTTCATTGTTGTATGCCCAAACACAGTCAAGAGTTATTAATGGCGGTCAACACGTGCAAGGTAGTGTAACATTTTACAATATATTAAATAGGTTTTGCCTATTAGTTCTTTTGCTATCTTATATTGAGTTAACAATCGGTAATATAGTAATCAGAAAACATATACCGTTCTTTGTATTAATACAGTTGAATTGTTTTGCAGTAAATGACTAAGCCTACTTGCTCGTTTTACAAGTACATGTATCTAAAAAAGAAATGTCGTCATTCCTTGGTACCAGAATGATGAGAGATTTTTTTGGAATAGACGCATTTCAGTTATGTTGAATTTCTGGTTAAATATGAAACAAAAATTAGAAAACCATTCATCCATTTAACTTCATCCATTATTATAACTTCATCCATTATTATACAAAATTCAATACTATTTTTTTTTGGTTATATTAAAGACTTGTGATGTTATGACATTGTTTAAAGTGAAATTTATTTGTCATTTAGGCGTACTTGGAAGTGGGACATATAGAGTTAGAGAAACTCAATGGCCCGGACAAAATGGTCCATACTTTGTAAATGACCGGTTTTCATTTGGAATGGGACCACGCGGATACCCATGGTGGTCGTAAACTCAAAGCTTTTGAAGGTATGTAAAGTTCAAAACAAATGAACGTTTGCTTGTTCATTATATAATAGCAAGAACCTAGAAACCAGAAATTGGCTAAGTTTGATAATTTATAGTACCGGGACCGATATTTTTAAGTAGATGTCAAATACTTTCGAAGAGTTGATCTGATAACTTGATTACTCACAAATGTAGCAAACCGCGATTGATAGTACCCTCGTTGCTTAGTTGGAAAATACCCCCTATAGTATTGCGGAGGTCCTAAAATAGATTCCTGCTGTATTTTTCCTTTCTTATTACACAAGTAATGGTGTTTTTCGTGTTTTAATATTCTTTTCATAGACACTTATCTCTTTGATATTGAATAAAACCCATTTTAGGATGATTTTCCGCACTGAGAAAGTAGCTTTGCTTTATTAAAATCTCTAACAGTTTTATTTTTTCCTTTTTAGCTTTTTAGAGAGAATATTCTATTTTGCAAGTGCAAGAAAGAGGAACATAAAGTACGACGTTTATATGTAGATCAAAATTATATTACTTTTATATGAATTTGTTTTTTATCCATTTAATTTTATTTGTGTGCAATATTTATAAGTATTATTTTTTAAATAAAACTTCCTTTTGGCATTTTTGATGTTCATGTTATTCATTTTGAAAAATAAAACTTAAAAGTTCTTGTTAAAATTTTATTGAACCAAACAGGTTCTTAACGGAAAACAGGGCTTCCCTTTGCCACCTTGGTTTTAATCTCATTTAGGCAGATTCAAGTATGATTGTTTTAATAAGATTTTACGTCCCAGTCAAGATCTTTTCACTTAAACCGGCGCGACACCAGCTGTAGGTGATGTGGCAGAAATTGTTTTCTAGTTAAAGCAATGAGCAGTGAAATCTGCTACACCTTCTATAGTAGGAGCCACTTATTTTGAGATCTTGTCCGAAATACCCGTAACATTCATTTTTAAAAAAAGGGCTTTGCGAAAGAACAGTTGATGTTGTTTTTCAATCTTGGTTTTCCGCATACAGAACAAGCACTGCACAGAAAACGTTTGCTAGATAGCCTAGCAAAGACAGGTGGTTTTCTTTCGGTACTCCCAACCAATTTCGTATACCGTCCAGGAGCTGATCTTCTCGATTTACCTCCATTCTGATTTAGCATTCCATTCGCTAAATCACAAGATTTAGATATAAAGATTGTAAAACAACACCTATCTACGATTTGATTATAAATGTAAATATTGTTGGTCATTATGGAATCTTTAATGCATATGATCGCATTGAAAGTAAAAGAAGACTGACAGCCATAGTTTCTGCTAACTGATCAGAAAAAAACCAGAAAATGCAGTTTTATTCCATTCGCTATATATTTATATATATATATATATATATATATATATATATATATATATATATATATATATATATACACATACACACACACATCTTATATAATATATATATATATGGGATACATCGGATACATTTTCATTAGAGTTGAAGTGGTGTTTTATGTGATCAGTCAAGAACATTTGACTTCTATCAAGGCGGTCATTTGTAAGATACCTGTGTAAATCGTAGTTCCCGGAGAAAATCATCTTGTTTTCAGCAAGCTTACTATCAAATGTTCACATATAACATCTGCCTGAGTGGGATTAGAACGTAGTCGGTTAGAGGCACTGTTCTCCATAAGCGCGTAATCGGCCACCACCGAGATCCTTATATTTGAACAGCGAAGACTGAAGCTTAGAAATTTGCCAATGACACTGTCCATCCCCACAGAGAAACTTTCGTTCGAACATTGATTTTTTATCAAATTTATTATCACTTGACAAAAATGCATGGTAAAAAACAGAACCGGAACGATATCTGACATCTCAAAAATGGTGTTTTGCGGGGATTCTGTTGTTTTTTCTTTTGAGTTGAGTGTTCAAAAATTGCAAACGGATAATTACAGAGAAAGACAATCTGATTTTATCCCGGTTAAATGTATTCATTTCTAAATCAATGTAATTTCTAATTCAAAGATTAGCATGATTGCATTGTGTAACTTTTGAATTCATTTATGAATAAGCAAATACAAACTCACCGCACATTTTTTATAGAAAAACAAGGCTTCTACCAAGGTCATTGTACATGTAGTTACAATAAACAGAACCTTTCATATCACTCAACCAAATAAAACAGAAATTGCTTACTTTGTACATTTTCTCTCTACATAAAAATAACAATAGAAGCCTAATAAATCTTTCATAAACTGTCAAAAACTATTTTAGATATTTATCATTGCTTTTAATAGTTGAGTTCTATTTAGTGTACAGACCAAAATCGGCATTATGGAAAACACACTATTTATTTGTATTTAGGCAAAAAAGCAATCCTTTATCGATCAATATCGTCAATAGCTACTTAATGGGTTTTAATTTAAACACTGTTTATAGCCTTATGTTTCGAAAGATAACAATATGCGGTCATTTATGTGTATTGTTTTAAAGGGTACTTGTAACGATTTTTAGTTTTTTGACATATTTTATTCGTCGTACTTAAATATGGCTTTAGCGAAAAATTCCATAAAACGCCAACCAAAATAAGGAAGATATCAGTGAATTTCTAATACATCTCTAAAAATCCAAACCAAAAATGCCGATATCGAGGCTCCCGTGAAGTGACGCCATACCAGTAACTTATTATTTACTAACTACTAAAATAAGACAATGCCGAACTCGTAGTTTAACATTCTATGATTATTTTACGGTAGAATTATTCAATGAAGTGGAATTAACATCCGTTTGACATGTACCGATAATATACAATTATTGACTTTTTTTTCTGAGGTTAATACAAGGATTTATGACCCCAAAAGAAATGTTATATTCACCTCGGCCGTAACCGAAATTTAAAGTCAATAATTGTTTTATTATATGACTGACAGACAGGCGTCTTTCAAAACAATTCGTAACAGGTTCTGTGATTTTTAGAAAATGCAATGAGATCCCATGCTTTTAAAGTAGGTCAATTATGATTGGCTTATCAAAAACTTATCACGGCTTTGATTGGTTCGATTTCTTGACAATGGGAAATCAACGTTTCTATTTTTGGGTACGAGACAACCAGTTTGGACCATAATGTTAACCTCGCGTGCGATTTGGCGCGGTGCACATTGCAGTTTATTATATGACTACTGTGTTTACTCAATTCTGATTGGCTAAGACCATGCTAAGCTACTCTGTACAAATCGTTATGTTCACCGCGCAATTTTGCGCGTGAGGGTAACATAACGGTCCAAATTGCTCTCCAGGTCCCTAAAAATAGAAGGCGGTGATTTCCCAGTGTCTAAAAAAAGAACTAATCAGAGCCATCGTAAGCTTTCGATAAGCCAATCAAAACTGGCCTACTTTAGTTACCATTTTGAAATTTCATTGTTAACTTTTTTTTATTATTGATTTATTAAAGAAGCTGTTACAAATTGATTTAAAAGACACTTCTCTGTCATATAATAAAACAATTACTGACTTTTGATTTCGGTTAATACAAGGATTTATCACCCCAAAAGAAATTTAATATTCACCTCGGCCTGCGGCCTCGGTGAATATTACAGTTCTTTTGGGGTGATAAATCCTTGTATTAACCTCATCAAAAGTCATTAATTGTATATTGTCACGATCCGAATTTTTAATTTCGGCCAATGAAATAGAAGAAAACTGTGCAGTCATATAATGATTAAGATTATTATTTATCCTTCTGTTTATTAGATTTCATAATGAGATTGCCATATTTTGAAAGGTATATGTTAAAAAAAAACTTACTTCAGAAATAATTGTGAAACTGAGGTCTGGTGCCATCTAATTTTAAAGGACATGTAATTTAAATGCTTTTCATTATTTATGATTTCCATTAAAATTAATACTTTTGCTCCTCTAAATTGAAAATTCATGTATTGAGCAATACTGTGTTTAATTATATGACTATGATTCTTTCTATTCGTCTATTGGCGTCATACTGTCACGTGTCATTAAATATTTCGTGTATTGCCTGTCTAAATGCACGTGCGGTCAATAATATGAGGTCCGGACTGGTTCAGACCGCTCAATGACGTCACGACAAAATTATCCAATTATTTTCTTTATTTACTCCGTTGAGTTGCTCAGTCATGATGGAGGAGACGGCATTTTGTGTATTGTTTGTATTGCATGGAATCTACTTAATTTCACTTGAAATAGGCAAATAGTTATTTGTCACATAATAAAACAATTATAGTCTTTGAATAAGGTCAATACATGGTTCTATGGTCTTGATGCAACCAATATTCACTGTGTTTAATTATATGACTATGATTCTTTCTATTCGTCTATTGGCGTCATACTGTCACGTGTCATTAAATATTTCGTGTATTGCCTGTCTAAATGCACGTGCGGTCAATAATATGAGGTCCGGACTGGTTCAGACCGCTCAATGACGTCACAACAAAATTATCCAATTATTTTCTTTATTTACTCCGTTGAGTTGCTCAGTCATGATGGAGGAGACGGCATTTTGTGTATTGTTTGTATTGCATGGAATCTACTTAATTTCACTTGAAATAGGCAAATAGTTATTTGTCATATAATAAAACAATTATAGTCTATTGGTTGCATCAAGTCCATAGAACCATGTTTTGACCTCATTTAAAGACAATAATTGTATAATGTTACTGAATAATGTCATAACATCGTTTTTTTACAACTAACATAATTTTACCTGACATAAATTATAGACATGAAATTCAAATTAAAATTATGATTTTCTTACATAAATAATATTCCTTAATCATTGAAAAAAAAATAAAAGTAAAATCATAAAATTCACCTTTTACTTACGTTAATAAGTTTTTGTTTCGCTTTTTTGAGACTCAAACAATACTAAAATGTATTTTCCCTAACAAAGTGTGTGTGTGTGTGTGTGTGTGTGTGTGTGTGTTATTAACAGGTGTGTTAGAAATCATCTAGGGTTCATTCAACATCGCCAATAGATAATTTGTTGTGACAAGTCCAAAATAAAAAAAAACACAAGAGATACCCGAACACTGGACCTACTGAGCAATATAAAAAAGGAAATCGTACTCTGGTAGGTTTTTGATAAGATAATTTATTATAAAAAACTTGCATAAAAATCGTCACTAAAACTTTCAAATAAGATAAAGTCCTATTTTTGAATTTTGTTAATTTTTTAAAAATCAAATGTTACTTATGAAAATAGACCAAATATCATTGGCCACTCATAACCTACTAATGATTTCATTATTTTCATCATAAGTTATTGTACAAAGTTTTGAAACATTACGGTAATTCCTTCATATAGATTCTAAAAAATGAAATATTTTGTAGCAATTCTGACAAAAATTATTTCAAATTATATAATATGCCATACTACATTTTTACCATTTATTTTATTTCAATACATTTGATGAAATACGAACGTAGAATTGATACATTATAAATCATTTGCCATTGATACTTGATTTGATGTTTAAAATTTATAGTGTTATCTAAAGAAAATATCACCTTACGGAAATTGGAAATATTCACTAATATTTGAACAAACTCCCAACAGTCCATTAGCCGTCTTTATAACTTCAAAATAAACTATTTATCATGATACCTATAAAATTAACTGAATCATTTCATTTAATATGAAATCGTTAAAATTGAAATCGATCGTTAATTGCTTTAGACAAACATGGTTAGATCTGTGCATTAGACTGATGAACTAAACCCTGTCAACTAGATAACATTATATTGCATTAGTTGATTAACGAACAATGAGTGAATTTTTTTTTATTTCCTTCAAACCCAGAGTATAAACACACTTGATGAAACTTTTTAAGCTAAAGCAACTAACTGATTGGCGACCTAAACAGTGAAAGACGGTTCTAAATAATACGTGTTTGGAAATCAGAATTTTGATTGTAGAAATTCGTGTTAGTTTGGCGTGGTCTGTGTTCATTTACACAAGATCGCCTTCACGCTGGACTATTAAGCCTGATTTTGTTTACGTAACAACTCGTATTTTTTCATCGTACAATTTTAAAAAAGATTTTGATTTTAGTACAAGCGCATTAAAATAAAGTTAGTATTTACAGGTTTTATAGAGTTTCAGGGTTTTTTTCAACAACAGATGGATACCGTCACGTTAAACATCGGTGGAACAATCTTTGAAACTTCTCGAAAAACTCTTGAAGTGTTTCCTGAGACCAAACTTGCTAATTTAAAGACAAACGATTCCGCCTATAATAAAAATAAAGATTATTACTTTTTTGACAGAAATCCGGAACTCTTTAATAACATACTTGATTTTTATCGAAACGGAAGTCTTCATTTTTCAGAAAATATATGTTTTGCATCTATTCAACAGGAACTGGAATTCTGGGAAATACCGATCGAAAGGATATCGCCTTGCTGTATGAAAGTGTATTACAAATATGACAGCAATTTGCATCTTCATGAAGAAATTGAAAAAGAGCTATCACAAAATTTTATGGATTATGATAAACTGGAGTGTCAGCGCAGTCCTTTCGTTAGATTTAAACGTAATGTTTGGTTGTTTTTTGATCAGCCGCATTCGTCTCTAGCAGCTAAGGTAAGAATTGTATTTAAAATTTGTATTTAGAAATTGCAGAAAAATGTGAAAGAAATTCTCATTTGTATGGTGGTATATTAGACTGTAATTAGCATGGATTACAATTGTGTCCAAATGCCAGTAAAAGAAGCATTTATTAGGCTAAAAACATTAGCACATTGCAAGATAAATAAACGCCAGATTTTTTTTTATAAACACAGAGTTGAGTAGTTGTGTTTAAGCAGTCAAGATTTTTTTGTAATATCGAGGCGGTCAGTTCTTGGAAGGTAAAGGAAACCAAAGTTCCGGAGACAACATTTCTCAAACTTTCTCATACTGCCCGAGCGGGATTCGAACCAAGGCAGTGAAAAGCACTGTGATCCGTAAGCACATACTTTAAACAACTTAGCCACCGAAACCCCTTGATAGATAATGAAATGACATAATGACACTCATTTGTACTTTTAGAGTTGAGGGTTGAGTAATGGTGTTTAACGTCCCAGTCAAGAATATTTCACTGATATCGAAACGTCGCCAGTTAAAGGCAAAAGTGCAGAAATTCTGCCTGTGCATTGCACTAGTGGTATTATGCAGCAAGGTTATATAGTGTGTCACGCCTACCGTGTCACGGGACCTCGTTTATTTTGAGTTCCCGTCCGAAAGAACCGTGACTTTTATTTCGTAATGCCGAGGGCAGTCACTACCCACTTTCAAGTCGTGGGTTAGACTCGGCCGGGGTTCGAACCCACGCCCTCCCACTTACGAAGTGAACACTTTACCAACTGAGCTACCGCAGTGGTTTGTAATTTTAGAGGGTCTTGTTATATCATATACTGAACAAAATAAGTTTAGAGCAATATTTCTACTTTCGTTAAAATATATTAAAAATGCATTACAAAAATTTACAATTGCGTATAATTTTAGAATAAGGATTGAGGCGCTATGTCAATTTTTAATTTCATAATAAGGTCATAATTTAACGTCGCTAACCGTGATTTAAACCAAATTGATGAATCCACCCGTGCATATCATGACACATGTATAGTAAACTTTACTAATGGACACCGATTTTTACAGTAATGTTTAATTGAACCCAGAGAAAACTTTTCAAAACGTCAAATGGGAAGACGTTCGGCAATGACAAGAGATGAACGTCAGCGTATGGTTGGCATGTTGGATGCAGGAATGACTGTCAATGAGGTTGCGCATCGTATTGGTGTCCATCACTCAACTGTGTCAAGACTAAAGAATCGATATAAAGCAACAGGTTATGTGTCTGATCAACCTCGTTCAGGTCGGCAAAAGAAAACTTTAAAGAGACAAGATCGGTTCATTGTCATAACATCAAGACGTAATCGCTTTATGTCTGCTCCTAATATTACAAGACAATTAAGAATTGCAACAGGAGTCAGGATATCCGGTCAAACTATCAGAAATCGCCTTCGATCAGTGCGACCTGCTGTCGGTGTTCTTCTTACACAACTTCATCGACGTCTGAGAGTTCAGTGGGCAAACTTACACCAACGGTGGAATCAAAGAGACATTGGAACGAAGTGTTATTTACCGACGAATCACGTTTTAATGTAGAATTTGCAGATGTTCGAGTCCGAGTTTGGCGACGTAGCGGTGAAAGGTACGATCCACAAAACGTCATTCAACTTGATCGTTATGGAGGACTAAATTCTCAACGTTACTGTAATGAAATTATTGTTCCTGTTCGGTGCCTTACTGAAATCAGCACCATGCCACAATATTACAGCAGAATAACGCTCGTCCGCATACGGCTAGACACACGCATGATATTCTGTTACGGCACAAAATTAACACTTCAAATTGGCCTGCGCGTTCACCCGATTTATCTCCGATAGAGCATGTTTGGGAGATGCTTGGCCGTCGAATTCAGGAAAACCATGACGTCAATAACGTTAATGAATTAACGCAAGCGTTGTTGTGTGAATGGCACCAAATACCACTGACGGAAATCCAAAAGTTAATCAGAAGTATGCGTCGACGATGTGGTACTGTAATAAACGCAAACGGTGGTCATACCAGATATTGAAAAACTGATTTTGTTGTGTCTCAGATTAACGATGACGTTACGTGTAACAAGACTATCAAATGAGATTAAATTAACCATAGATTAAAACAATGAAATGTTATAGCTTATGAAATATTAAATATAATTTAAATATAAAGTTGATTTAATCGATTAAATATATTTCTATAGCAATTGCTAAATTTATTTTGTTCAGTATATATTTAAGTTAATTTGGAATCTGAAGTTACAGTTTTAAGTATCAAAACGTGTAAATACGTGAAAAGTAATGGTTTAGTTATATTTAATATCTTTAATCCATACGTTATCCAGACAGATATCGGACACTAATGAATGCCCTCCGAACTTTCATAGAAACGTGTTATTCTGTGTCAGATGAAATCAGCGAAATATCCTTGACCACTTGAATAAAATCAATTATTACATATTAATATTTTAGTACCATCTCTAGATATCAAAGATACTGTATAAATATTTCAAGATATTTCTGACCATTTACATGTTTGCCTGTTATAATTTATTTACCATAAATATATGAACATCAATACAATTTATATAAAATTTAACTTACATACTCCAATGATAACACGGCAACGCAATTGTATAATTGAAAGTAGGATAGTTTTTAAACGGTGTTAAATAATAATTGTGTTTACGCTCTATTTAAAAATTCTCGAGGTGGTTAGTTGTAGGGTTGTAAAAAAAATCAAAGTGCCCAAAGTGAATCACCGACTTTCAGTTAAAGAACTGTTATATTAACAAATAACTTTTTTTTTTATCAAAATCACTATATTTGAAGAACAACCCATATGCAACAAGCATTTTTGATGATCTATGTCGAGTAGAAAAGCTTACCAACATAAAAAATTGGAATCAACAAATCGTACATTTGTAAATAGCTATTGATATCCTTTAAGGATTGACATTTATTTTTGAATCGGTCATCAAGTTATGAACTGTTAAAGGAGACAATGGGGAAAATCACATAAACCGGGAAGCAAATGTCAAAAAAACAAACATCAATCCTTATATTTACAATCATGTCCAATCATAAAATAAAAAGAAGAAGAAAAAACAACAATTTTGGTTTCATTTTATTTTTCCTGTCAAATGCATTTTTTGAAATTTTCCCCATCAAACGATTCTTACAGTTTGGCCACGCCCACTAAAATTGACCATGATAAATATGATAAGAATACCAGGCTTTAACAATTCATTGGAAAATAATGTCAGTCAGTCGTAAAAGGTTTATCTAGGCAGTGATAATTAGATTGTAAATACAATATCTTAAATATTTTTTTTAATGGAAAACCGTGTATTAAAAAGTTAATTATTGATGAAAGACTCTTGTAACAACTTGTAACTTTCCATATGAAATTTCAACAGATCGGCCTGGGAAGAAACAACACACACACACACACGGCGTTTTATTATTGTTTTTTTTTTTAATTCCAGATATATAGTTACGTGTTCTTGCTTCTTGTTATCGTCTCTTTCATTGCATATGCCATGGGAAGCATTGAAAGATGGCGGGTGCAGTATATCAGCGACGAGGAAATAGCCTACGTAAAAAACAACGCAACATCGCTTCCTGGACTCTTTGTATTGTTAGATTTCAACAACCCGAAATTGATGATGTTTCTCACAACGCGAATAATTGACCCTTTAATCATAATAAGAAGTGCATGTCGCATATTTTTTGTGATAGATTTTCTATTTCATTTTTCGTTTTGTCCACGGAAATGTGCCTTCTTCTTAAACGGAATGAATCTTCTTGACCTCGTTTTGGTCATAGCCATGGGTGTCAATTTTGGTATAGATCAAAATCCCAATATCCTTTTAACCAGTCAAGCAGCCGCAATTGCGTATTCAATATTCCACACAATAAATTTCCTACGGATTCTTAGAATATTTCGCTTATTGAAGCAAAGTAATGGGTTAAGGGTTCTTTTAATGGCCCTTACTTCCAGTATAAAACCTCTCTTTCTGCTTTTGGTTACATTTTTCTTAGCCTCGATTTTCTTCGGAAATTTCGTGTTTTATGCCGAACTATTTGTTCCCGACACGTTTCCGAATGTTTTTGTAGGAATTTGGTGGGCAATTATTACAATGACTACGGTAGGTTACGGAGACAATTATCCCAAATCTCCTTTTGGTTGTGTTGTAGGATCATTGTGTGCAACGTGTGGTATTCTTCTTCTGTCATTGCCAGTTGCTATGGTTGCAAGCAGTTTTAGTGAATACTTTAACATAAGTACAAACCGAGAAAAAATGTTGAAGCTTCGAAAAGAACGTTTAAACTCATCAAATAAGCCAGGTAAATCATCACAGGTGTGGCCAATAGAACTGACAGAAAGTCGTGAAATGCATGACTTGAAAGGAAACAAGCAATGATTTAATATACACGTATCTGTTTTTACAACTTTTAAATAAGTAAAAATAATAACAACTTTAGAATCGAGGGCTTTAAAAGGAAAAAAAAGATTTTTACGACTTTTGTATTTATTAATATATATATAATATATTATCTGAGCAGTCCTAAACAAATCTTGATATTCTAAACAGAATTGTTTTAGCTGTATGTAAATTACTGCTATACCTACGGATCAAGCATTGCGAAAGAGGCGAAGAGGTGTCATATCATTATTATTATTATTATTATTATTATTATTATTATATATATATATATATATTATATATATATATATATATATATATATATATATATATATATATATATATATATATATATATATATATATATATATATATCATTAAAAAGCATAAATAGCATTAATGTTTTCATTATATTGTTAATTCTGATTGAACATTGTCATTATATTGTAAATACTTATAGTACATTATTATTTTATTGAGAATTCTTCTTATACATTATAATTATGTTGAAAAATCCTATTGAAAATTATCATTATTATTGTTTTATTCATCATATTTTAATGCCTATTGTACATTTTCATATTTAAATACCTATTATACATTATCATATTTTAATGCCTATTGTACATTATCATATTTAAATACCTATTGTACATTATTATATTTTAATGCCTACTGTACATTATTATATTTTAATGCCTATTGTACATTATCAGTATATTGTTATTACCTTTTTACATTACAATTATATTGTTTTTATCATTATTTTGTTGATACTTATTATACATTTTCATTATATTGTGGTTATGAAAAAAGTTTTATTTTGCCAATGATTAATAAATCAATTTAAAGAATTTCTAAAATCAAAATACTTGAAACAAAGAAGAATCAAATCATGATTTTGCCTGTCAAATATATTGAACATTTTCATTATTTTATTGTTAATAACTATTTATAACTCAGTAGGCAGTACTTTATGCTGTCAGAAAATATATCATTTAGCAAAGTTTTCAGCTGTCTTAATTTTTTTCAAAAAATTGATTTAAAACTAAGGTTTGTTTCCTCATGCAAATCATTCCTTAGCTGGATTTGGATTCATATACTTTTGGAACTTTAGATTGATTAATTTTCAACTGTTTTTCATCTTTCAAACTTTTCGGTCCCTAGTGTTACTAATGAGGAATGATTTTCCGAAATGTGCACATATGACACATCAAAATTTAACAGGTGTTTGTGTTATATATTTATACACAATATCCTTATATCGTATATTTATTTGTTCTTGTTTTAAAATAATTTTGACAATTCTTAATTAGTTCGTTTTAAGACGATTTTTTCTTTAATTATATATATGTTTATTTTTTACTTTGGGTTGTTTAAAAACATACTAGTAAATGTTTTAACCACTTTGCGACTGGATATAATGTACCGAAAGCTTGTGTAAGGATTTTAGTTTGAAATATTTTCCTTGATTACTTTGACATTGCATTATTATCAAAAACTCCAACTCACCAATTCTTTGTTGTGCAGGTAGCGCTCTTGTCCTCTAGCAGGTTAAAGGGACTGAACTCTTAATAGTTTGCGTTACAAACCCAATCAGTTTTAATTCATTGCCTCGTTGCAAACAGTGTTACATCTCATTGCTGATTTTTCGGATAATAATGGATTTATTTTTATCATTTTTGATCATTATTATTTTATAATTTTATTATTTTTTTTATCTATTAAATATATATATATATATATATATATATATATATATATATATTTGCCTTATATGATTATGATTTTTTCCCATGTACATATTACAATATATTACAATTGATCTTTCTGTTTTAATTTATTCTGACATGAAGTTTTAAAATAAAGTCATAAATTCATTAAAAAGAGATATGTATTGTTCACGTCATTTTTGAGAATTATGTTTTCATTTGAAGATTTTTACAACATTCAGTTAATTGTCAAAAGCATATGTTTTAAAGTCGGTCAGGTAGTTAATTGGATTTGTAAGTTATTGATTTATCGGTCAATTACAAACCAAAAAAAAAATTGTACTCTCGTTTTAGGCAACTAAAAATTGTTTTTCCTAATGGCCTTCATTAATTTGTTTTTTACATATAATATGTAAAGCATTAAAACACACACAATCCATTAAGTAACTCATTAATCAAGGTGTCAGTTCATACTATCTACTTATTTACTATAACTACTGACCTCGAGAGTACAAAAAGGTTTGAGATACTTTTCTTCATTACAGTATTATATAGATACATTGTCTGACGTTCTTTCAAAGGATCGTAGTGGAGTGTAGTAATGGTTTATAAGGCCTCTATCAAGATTCTTACACTTATATTGAAGTTCTGGAATGGTGGAGAAATCCGAAGTACCCTTTGAAACCCACTGACCATCGGCAATTAAACTGACAAACTGTCTCTCACTAGGTTCCGCCCGAACGGTGATTATAACCTAGACGTAATGGGCACTGTAATTCGTAAGCACGCGATATAGACCACTCGGTCACCGAGACCCCTTTCATCAAAGATATGAAATCTTACTTTTGAAACATAGCATTATTTAGCTAAATAATTAAGCAATGGCCGGGGTAATCAAGAATTCAGAATAACAATACAAAAGAAACAACAACATACATACGATAAACAGATATTAAGACAGCTTTTTATACTGATCTGGTACCAACGCAAGGCAACTTCGCAATCCAGCACAAAATGGTGTCAAGTAGTGCTCTTCAGGTACTTTGCGTAGTTATAAACTTCCTTCTCATTTCAACCGGGAATATATTGTTATGAGCTTTGAGTTGCTAGAAAAAATAAGACTTAAAATATCATTAATTGTTAATTAATTGTGTGTCATGTGCTAGTTTTAAATTGCAATATTTCATGAAAATTCAAAAATAGCATATATCATTGCCACAGAATTATTCAATATATATATATATATATATATATATATAAATTTTAAATCTTGTTCGCTAACATTTCTACAAAAGCTGGCTTTAAATAAAAAAATGGAGGTTAGTGGCCACATTGAAAACTAGATACTATTACTAGAGATATATTTTTTCAAGAAAATCTTCTGAAATTTTGGACTCCTTCAACCTGATTTTGACAGACAAAGGTTGGTAGTGTTCTTTATATTTTCAGCAATAATCGAGAACTGACCGCCTTGGTATGAGTAAAGTAATTGATCTGGACATTTAAAAAGCTATTCCGATACGTAGCAAAGCCATTAGAATTCAATTCCTTGTCAGTAGAATTAAATGCTAAATGTTCCGAGTACCTAAACAACTTTACGAAAATTGATGTAAATCTATATTCACTCGACAAAGCAACTTGTCACGTTTATAAAGCTTTAACTTTTAAAACTTTAATAATCAACAGTTACCTCTCTTACTGCGATAGAAAATATGAAAACATGTTTGAAGCATAGATTTTAGTAAATATATACGTACATGCAGTACAAATAATAGTATATTCGTATTGACCTCAAAGCTACAATTCATATTTATTTAATTTTTATAAAAAGGCAGAGAACAAAAAAGGCTCGCTAACGAATCGCATCGCCTGGGTTAGAGGCCCGTTCTTCAATATCTATTTTGAGATTATCTATCAGAAAAACAAGTGTCTTGTAACGGAATTTTTAATGAAGATGCCATTTTGATACACAACATTATCTCCAGTCACATCAAAGAAGGTAGTGCTGATTGTTTATGGTACAAAAAAATGCGCTTGAAATGACTGTGCTGCTTTACTACCAAAACATGCGGAAATACCGGTTTTCCAAATATTGCGTCAAAAATCAATAAGTTATTATGAGAAAATATATTAATATAAAATATTTGTAGATTTTCTTCAATTATAAGTAGAAAGTATTATTTCTATTTTTTTATATTCACATTTGCCATGTATAGTAATAAACACCGTTTTGTGATCTATACAACCTGAAATTATTTCTAACGTTGGTTGCTCTGTTGTTTAACGTCAAAACAGCATTGATTAGATATTTGCTTACAAAAAAGATACATTTAGTCTGTATTTGTGACTTTTGTCTGTCATGTACTACAGTGCTCACATTGCGGCTTTAAGGTGCTTGCTTACGGAGCCAGCGAGCCACAGACAAGCACTCGCCCAGTCATATGTAACAGAAACTGGGTGATCCTATTGGTACTTTCCCCCCTTAATGCCAAGCGCCGGTTGCCGGTTGAGCAGTTTTTATTAATACACAAGCTTGGTATATTTATCCTATGACCAGAAACAAAAGGGAAAAATTGGTGTACATTAAAAAAGATTTGGAAAATAATGATTATACTAGAAAGTAAAAGGATACATCTGAATGACAAATATTTAAAGTTGTTAAAAAACAGGATCAACAGGATCAACAGGATCACCAAAGAAAAGTGCTTAATTATACACATATGTAATAATAAAAAACATTTTGATTGGGCTTTGGTTATAATAGTAATTGGGTATCAAGTGTTGTGCTGTGTTTATCCTCAAGTACTTGTGTATAACATTCATGTCAGCTATGCATCGTTTTGCAAGTTCTGTTAACTTGTTACAAGTTTTCTCTATCTCCGGATAAAAAGCTTTACAACGGAATCATACCATTTCGCATAGTCGTTATATTATCAACAAGCACCTGCTATGAAAATGTCGATTCAAAATCTAACTGAATGCGGTAATATATATATATATATATATATATATATATATATATATATATATATATATATATATATATATATATATATATATATATTAGAGTGTTTCTCGAAATTACACAAAAATCAATAAAACTGAGACGAAATATTGGATACAGTATATCACTGACACACATGTTGTAAGAGAATCTACAGGGGGATATTTCAGATGACCTAGATAAAAAGGATTTATTGGTTTTAAAATCGATTCTTGTCGGAAGTCTTTGTTTTTTTTTATCATCAATGAGACGGAATAACATCATGAATAAATAATCCAGGATATTCTACTAGTGAAACCTGTATGTTTTATGTCATTCTGAGTATAGTTAGCAGTAATTAAATGGTATTTTTTATATTAAAACTGTCGCCATGGAACTAATCATATTAAATGTTGGAGGAACCGTATTTGAAGTAACTAATGAGTGTTTAAAATCGTTTCCTGAAACTCGTTTAGCGAATTTGTCGAGTTCATCTCAAGAGTTCATTAAGGAAAGAAAACAATATTTTTTCAACAGAAACCCGGAAGTGTTTAACTTCATTTTAGATTTGTATAGAACCGGAAGTTTACATTTACCCACAAACATTTGTGGCGCCATAATACGAAATGAATTGGAATTTTGGGGAATTCCCATTGGGTATCTCTCAGAATGTTGTATCAAAACATACTTTAAATATGACAGTGATGTAGAAAAAATTGATGAAATAAACAGAGTTTTCGGTTTGAATGACACGGGATACTCTGAAGAGGAATGTCGGAATAGTAAATGGACAAGGTTTAAGAAAAATGTTTGGATTTTCATGGATCAGCCGACGTCATCATTACCGGCTAAGGTGAAAAAACTCTCTCTTTCTCTCTCTCTCTCTCTCTCTCTCTCTCTCTCTCTCTCTCTCTCGTTACCTATAAAGGCTCGTTAAAATTTGACTACACAAAGAGTTATTTTCTGATTTCAAGTATTATACGTTTTACTAGTGTTACAATCGAAAGCTTAAAATCTGCCGGTTCTTGTAAATTTGCCCCCCCCCCCCCCCCCCCAAAAAAAAAAAAAAAAAAAAAAAAAAAAAAAGCATCATATTTCCCAACACTTCATGTTAATACAAATGGTATGATAGGATATAGCAATTTTTCCAAATTATTTTAATTCGTAGGCATGAGCGAAAATCATGACAACAATAACTTTGTTATCATTAACCGTGTTCTATTTCAGACCTCATAATACGTTTTTGTTTGTTATATTAGTCTAAACTTTCACAAAAATCGATACGATATCAAATAATCTAGTTAATATTACCAGCTAGGGATTATTTTGATGTTTCTTTCATATAACTGGCAGCCTTTTTGAAGACATTAAATGTCTTAATATATTGATTTTAAAGATAGTCTGTTTGAGCTTATAATACAGACAAATCATCATAAACTTGGTTATAGACGGTGCTTTTGTCAATTAAACCAAAACAAAAGTTACAAACTAACGAGAAAACACAAACACAAAACAGGAATTAAAGACTAACGAAATATAAAACATCAAAACCAGCAAGTTAACAAACCAAAGAAACATGAAAGTCAAACATTTAAACAACATAATATAATTGTCGGGTAAAGGGCGTTGTGATTCGTAAGCGTGTGCTTTTGACCAATTGGCCACCGGGGCTTCAATAAAACTCCGAATATTGTATAATATAATATTCAAATGTATTACTTTCTGGTCCCGTTTGCGTTGGCTTTGCTAGGTACACGTTCCTTAATTGCAATTTTTTTTCTTTAATTAAAAATTCAGTGATTTTCATTGGATATTTCTAAGTTTATCCTTGCATGTACCTAAACCAGTGGTAGTACATTATGTGACAAACGTAAAAATTATTGTCTAAACAAAAAAGCACCAGACTAAAATTAAATATTCATTATTCGCAAGTGAGAGCTTTTTGGAAAATTTAACATAAATGCTATGTTATCGTTTATTTTGTATATTCTTTGCTGATAAGCTGTTTTCTTTTGCACATTTTTGTACAAATCGCATTAAGTTCTCGGGATTTTGGCGGTAGCTCATAGCACACAAGTCGATTATAAGCTATATAATATGTTTTTAAATAAGGTTTTACTGACTGGTTTGTAAACTGAACCTTGGTTTGTTACGATTCATTACCGAGATTGCAAAGTAATTGATCCTAGTAGACATAGAGCAAAGAATATCAGGAACACAAACGGAAATACGTCATTACCATGTTGTTATCGTATTCAACGGTAACTGACAAACCACTGATAGTTAATCAGAGCTATTTTGAAAAAAAAATTATCTTTTCTAATTTTCTATTGCAGATGTTTGGCTTTTTATTTATGCTAGTTGTCTCACTGTCCGTGATAATCACCGCTATGGAAACGGTTCCACAATTCAGACAACAGATATACACAGACGAAGAACTGAAGAACATATCAAATTTACCACAAATTTTCCAGCACATTGACCTTGAAAACGAAAAAATTAAATGGTCCGTAAATTCATTTTTGGTAGATTGGATATATTACCTCGAAATATGTATTTTTACATTTTTCACATTAGAATTTATCATTCACTTTGCTTTTTGCCCAGATAAAGTAAACTTTTTCTGTAATTTTCTAAATTCTCTAGATGCCATTCTCTGTGTTTGTATGTGGACTATTTTAATTCTTTATCATATTATGGATAAAAACTACACGTTTATGTTATCAAACAAGTATACTGGGTATTTATTTATGATTTCTGCTTTCATTACGGCATTGAGACTTTTAAAAATATTTCGATTGTTAAAAAGCTTTCCAGGTTTACATCTCCTATGTATGTCAATTAAATCCAATTTGAAAGATTTGGTGATATTGTTTTCAACATTTATTTCAATATGCTGCCTTTTCGGTATTATAATATTTGTTTGTGAATTCAATGAAAAAACTACATTTCCAAATGTATTTATTGGAATTTGGTGGGCTGTAATCACCATGACAACGGTTGGGTATGGTGACAATTACCCTAAATCAGTTCCGGGGTATATTGTGGGAATGTTTTGTGCAATATGGGGCACAGTGTTTCTTGCTATGCCTATAGCGCTGTTGTCTTCGAGTTTTAACGATTGTTTCAAACGGTATAATGACAGAAAAAGGTTCCAAGCCTACAAAAATAGTCCGGATTAGTGTTTGTCAAGAATGAATGTTATTTGAAACTCTTTATTGATTTATTCTAATTTTTATTTATTTATTTATTTATTTATTTATTTATTTATTATTGTGTTAAACTCTATATTTAGTGCTGTGAAATTTTTATACTTTTATATTTATTTATTTATTTATTTATTTATTTATTTATTTTATTTTTTTATTTATTTATTGTTAAACTCTTTATATTTTGGTGCTGTGAAATTTTTCTACTTCTTCAAAGTTTTATCCACTCTGCCTTGCACTGATGTCCTTGCAATGCCATGTAAATACACAAAACAACACATGCTTTTTAAGCTTTCACTTATTGCTTTAAAAATACAGCCTTAACTATTATCTTTGTTGTCATGACAATCCTATTAATTAAATATTTGATTACAAGTTTGTAGCATTACTGACGAGAAGATTTAGTAATCTTGATATATTCCTGTAATATCAGTCGCAGTGATCCCCAATTTTCCATTTTTATTTCTACTTGTGTTTTCTACTTAATCACATCATCGAAATATGTTATCGTTTTTAATGTAATTATTCGAGAGAGAGAGAGAGAGAGAGAGAGAGAGAGAGAGAGAGTGTGTGTGTGTGTGTGTGTGTGTGTGTGTCTGTGTGTGTGTTAACCGGTGTAAGTATACGTGTATTTAAACGTTTCACATTTTTTGATGTTGTATTTTTACTACTTATATTTTTTACACCCGAAACTATTATAAAATTTAGGGAAATTTTATTGTAATAGTCTAACTGTATGCGTGTATTTAGACCTTTTGCATTTTTCATGTAGTTTGAGTAACTTTTTTAAACTTTACATTTTACACTTGCTCCCATTTATTAAACTTAACTCAATTTAATTGTAATTGTCTATAAACTTTAAAAAGCATAATTTATTGAAAACATAAAGTATTTTTAATCGCGCGCGCGTGTGTGTATGCGTGTGTGTGTTTAACCCATTCTACATTTTTAATAGTTTTAATAAGAATTGTATTTTCTACTTTATATTTTTACACTTACTACCATATATAAATTTTAAATTTAATTGCAATTTTCAATAAAAAATTGTTAAAAGTATATTTAAAAAATTTTATGCACTGCACTTAGATGAGGAATGATTGTCCGAAATGTGCACATATGGCACAGCAAAATTTAGCAGGTATTTTTGTTATATATTTCCAACTTATTTGTATGACAACGGTGTATTGATAAGAATGTTAGAATTATTGTCCATTGTCTACTTGTGTAGATCTAAGTACAATTACGGAATGGGGAGAAAAATCTGTATCTGAGAGATATAGTCTCTCCAATTGACATTACAACAAAAACAAGTCTAAATTTATAACACAAATACCTGTTAAATTTTGATGTGCCATATGTTCACATTTCTGAAAATCATTCCTCATCAGTGACACAAGGGGTCGAAAAAGTTTGATAGATAAAAAACATAAGCCAAACAGTTGAAAATTAATTAATCTAAAGTTCCAAAATTATATGAATCCAAATCCAGCTAAGGATGCTTTGCATGAGGGAACAAACCTTAGTTTTAAGTAAATTTCAAAAATTAAGATGGCTCAAAGGAAACAAGACAAGGTTAAGGCAACCATCAGAAATTTTTGGTTGCGGACGAGTGGAGTGGAGTGGAGTAATGGTGTTTTACGCCCCAGTCAAGATTTTTTCACTTATTTCGAGGCGGTCAGTTCTGGGATGGTGGAGGAAACCGGAGTACCCAGAGAAAACCACCGACCTTCGGCAAGCAAACTGACAAACTTTCTCCACTAGGATCTTTCCCGAGTGGGATTCGAACCCAGGCGGTAAGAGGCGCTGTCCGTAAGCGCGCGCTTTAGACCACTCGGCCATCAAGGTTGGGGACGGACATTGAACAGTTATGTGGCTCAAGTATGTTTGTTGGAGGGCATTAGCGAGTCCTTTTTATTTTACACAAGAAATTTTTCTTAAACATGAACACATGAAAAGAAAATGTTCATTTTCACCAAACATCAAAAAACATACCCTTCTTGTATATGTTATCCATAAAATTGTTAAAAACATTTAAAATAACCAAAAATATTTTTGTTTTATCAGGCATTTGATATTTAATAATTCATGTTACAGTCTATTATTGAAGGTTAAACCGCCGAATAACCAGACTGAGGTTGAAATTTTACCGAGAAGTTTTACTCTTGTCGACCTTGCATTAAGATTTTTGTATTGATGTCGGCTCGGCGCCAAAAGTTGACAATAATAATAATAATACAGTTGACTGAACTGTAGTTGCATGATAAGAAAAGATAGAATTTATAAAGATAAGGCCAGTGACAGAAGTATTTAGAAAAAACATCTGCGACGCAAGTCAGAATTGACATGGATGTATGACTATAGTTATAAGAGAGCCAAGACTGCATAATTTCAAAAATTTATTTGACAAGGTATTGCCATTGTTTCAGGCTATCGCTATCTTGTTTTACTAGGAAACAGTATATGTTACTCTTGGGTTGTTTATAAACAAACCATGAAAAAATAAAGAATTACGCGCGTGAGTGAAAATTTGTCAATATTAGCCGTATTCGACTGGTCGTTTTCCGTTTAGCAAGAGGTTCTTCCAATAAACGATATTTTCCCACCTTTATTTTTGACCAATCAGACTAAAGACATCAACTTTACGTTTCTTATTCGACTGGTAATTTGTTCTCAACTCGGCCTTCGTGAACAACAGTGTTTTTAGAGGTGAAAAGTGTGTTGAGCACTTTACCAGTCGAATGACAAATACAAAACTATATTCTGTGATCTGATTGGTCAAAAATAAAGGTGGGAAAATGTCGTTTAATGGAAGAGCCTCTTGCTAAACGGAAAACGACCAGTCGAATACGGCTATTGTTACCTTGTACTCCTAGTTACTACAATCATCTAGTTACTGTCAGCCATGTTTAACACGTTTGTTTTGTAGAAATGCCAATAGCATACTAACCGCCCAATCTATAATGAAAATAAATTTGAACTATTTAAAACGGATATGCATTTTATTTTAAGAAAGCTATAATCAAAATATTGCTAAACACTTTAAAGTGAAAAATTTTAATCGGAAACCATTGACCTTCTTGAGTTAAGATAGGTCTTCACTGTATCTCAACGCAACCACTGAAATGTAAAAGCACACCACTAAGACTGAAGGTCGTATAAAACTCTTTTAGAATTTTTGTTTTCGTTCAATGATTTGTATATAAGTTATATCCTTTTCATGACAGTGCTTGTAATTTTATAAATATTACAAAAGAAATGCTGTACGACCCTTGTCCTGTAAAATGATACAACTTAGCTTATTAGGTATTTTTATTAAATCTAAACAGTTCGGTAATGATAATCAAAACCAGTATTTGATCTAAATCAATCGATCAATAGTGACAATTTTAAGCCCATCACGTCAAGTAGCCTTATAAGGTTAATCAGAAATAATGTATTTTCATTAATTATTTACAACTTCGATATAGAAAAGCAATTGTTGATACCCTAAGGAATAGATTATTATTGATTTTTCACTGAATGTTCTTTATTTTACACGGTTTTGAAAATATTGAAAAATTGTAGCGACATCAGTGATAAAACGTACATTAAAATACAATTTTTATTGCTTAGATTTCATTTATGATACTGAAAACGCTTGTTTGATGTCTGTTTTGCAACTACTTTTATTTTACTTACTAAAATATGTAACGATGTAAAAAGGACTTTAATATGAGTCTAATTGTTATTGCCGTTAAAGAAAGGTTGTTCCATGCCGTATGTTCTACCTTGGTGACAACAATTTTTATTTATCCAATCAATCATTCTGAGAGCATTAACCCTTGGATTTTATTCTCGAGCATGAATGAACACTGACCTTGTTTAAAAATCAAGAGTAGATTTAAAAATGTTAAAAGTATCATCTTCTAATGAAAAATATAAAAACAGGAATACGATGCTAAAATCCAAATTACTGAGGCAACATAATAATAGGTTAAATTGAGATTTTGTTCAACTACATTATCAATAAATTTAGGTACCTCTGATTTTAGAACAGTATTTGAGACAAACTGATACCGATCGATACACGATAAGAAACAATGTCATTTTCAATTATCATATATATCTATATATGATAACTGAAAATGACATTGAATGAAGATCAATTAAATTCTAGTCTACATATTATGGACAGACATTTATCAATCAACTGACCTTCCTCCTTTTTAACCATATTTAGAAGTAATTTTTGGAATCTTTACACAGAAAATTCACATTTTAAGCCTACATGTACCGTTATACCAACCGCGTTTGATGACTACTAGCTGATGACGAAATCTCAAGATAAATACTTCTCAACCTTGTAATGCAACATGTGTTCTTAATTTACGTTGATTTAAACGTGGTCATTGCTGATTAAGTTTTTTCAGGTGCGAATCCCATAAGTTGAAACCTTACATCACATTTGATGTATGTCAATATTTAAGATTATTTGAACATGGATTATTGATTTGTAAAATCATTAAAAAATTGTCCAATGCACACAGACTTTAAAAAATATTACGAATTAACTGGTTTCTGTTTTTGTTAAAACTTCAGTCACTAAGCCGACTCGACTGCCGAAGCAATGCAATAAATTAGTGAACATAATATTAGATAATAACTTTTAACCAACCAAAGTATAGAAGGAATGTGAATATCTAATCAAATTATGAGAACTGATGATAATTATTGTCGCTTGGTATTATCCGGGAAGATTACCATTAAAAAATATTTGTTAAGTTAAGTTAGTTGATTTTAGTGTTAATGACCTCCTTTTTCAGAGACCAAGATTATCCGTTAGTTGTTTTAAGAATATCCTGAAAATGAAAATTGCGAACCAAAGGTTTTTCATTTTTATTTCGTGACTTTTTGTGCGATCTTTTCCTTTTCTTTTGTTTTAAATCTTTTACGAGAGATAAAATACATATAAAAGGGAATAATTCTGGTTTCTACACGGTAGAAATACTATGTGGCAAAAGGACACACAAACTGTTATAATGACTGCATTATGACTCAGTGGATTAAATTTGCGAACCAAAGGTATTAACAAATATTTCGTGATGTTTTAAAGAATCTTCTTTTTCTTTTGTTTTAATTCTTAAAAGAGCAAATAAATACATATAAAGGGGCATAATTCTAGATTCTACACTGTAAGGAAACTACGAAGCAAAAAGACACTTATTACTATAATTTTTACTTCATCTTGACTCTGCAAGTGAAAATTGCAAACCAAGGCTTTTCATAGGTATCTCGTGGCGTTTCCCGGAATCTTTTATTTCTCTTTCGATTTGAATTTTAAAAGTGAAAAATAGATACATATAAAAAGGCATTCTAGTATATACACGGTAAAAAACATGTTGTTTGCAAGAACATTTATAATGAAAAATAATATTACTTATCAGACCATCGAATTTACATGTAGCTTTGAAAAACTAGTGGCATATTATGATATTATGTTTAAAACTAGTTATTCCTTTTAAATGAAGTACAATTTTAAGCCATTATAGTATTGTACGAGGGTTGTTTAATATGTAATGTGCGTTGTGCCACAGTGCGATAATGCTTCGAACGATTTCGTTGATGATACGCTTGAATAGCTTTATTCAATACCTATCCAACAGTACAGACTCGTGTCGTCTAGTACACTTAGTTTTAAAATTATAGCCATTTCAGTAGAGTCGGTCTTTGACCACTGTTGTAAAATGGTTGGTAAACGGGTTAAAAATATTGAAGAAATTAGAGCTTATTTAAAAGTTTGCACAAAAATTAAACACTGTCATTCGGTAATACAGATTTTTACTGAATTTGGGGAAGTTAATAAGCGTGATAATGCATCTTATGAGACAATTCGTAGGTGGAGAAAGAAGTTTCTGGCAGGCTGTAACAAGCAAGACAAATGTCTCAAAAAATCAGAAAAATAATTGAAAGTGATGCCAGATGGATCCCACATATATTGAGAGATGACCAAAAACTTGTATGAATACTAAACGCTAATCAATTGCTCCAAATTTTTCCCAAATTCAATAAAAGACAATTTGCAAACATTGTTCCTGGTGACGAAACATTGGTTTACGATTTCGAACCAGTAAGAAAAAATTAAAACTAAATATTGTTAACTAAACACGATAGAAGGATTTCAGTTGCTTAAAAAGCATAAGCATAAAGACGGTTCTTTATTGTATATTCTTTTCATGTGATGGTATAGCAGTTCAAATTTTGGTGCTGAGGAGCAAAAGTGTTAACAGTCGCCAAAGTCGGTATTACCTAGATGTTATACTAAAAAAGCTCAAGAAATATTATTTTAAACGACGACCTGTGTCAGAATTTAGTCAAGTTCGTCTACTTTATGATAATGCCCCAATCACAAACATTTGAGCTCGAGAAGCAATTTTTTTAAGTCAAAGAAAGCTATTGTCTTGCCACATCCACCATACCCTCGAGATCTAGCCCCAAGCGACTTTTTACTATTTACAAAACTTACAAAGTTCTTATCTGGTCATCGTTACAAGTCCCGACAAGCGCTTTGGTCAGCCATCACTCAGTGCCTAAGGTCTTCCTAAATATGCGTACCGTCACGCATTTCAGAAATGGGTTCAGAGATTGAAATTGTGTATTTTTCAATACGCGGATAATACATTAATGGGATGTAATGTTCATTTTACTATTTGAGTCGAATGCTTTTGAGATATCATACAATACACATTACATAACGAATAAACCTCGTAGCGCTATTTATTTTCTAATATTCCATAATTGCTTTCTAGAGTTATTATTTAATCTCCTGAAAATTAGTTTCAGTGAATTTACTTTGATGATTATCCCTCAATTCCCATATCATTTCTGTTTTGTTTGAAGACTGTTTTAATAACGTATTTGTTTTCCATTATAAGCTAATGGTTGAGGTCCATCTTTATAATATTGTTTCGGGTATAACATATTGTAAATATGAAAGCAACGACACGGAAATCGATATAAAACATAAGAAATGTTTGATATACTGGTGTTTTTATTTTACAACTAAAATAGTAACTGTTGATCTTAGTGTTATGAACATGACGGAAACAATCAACACTGAACACAGTATCGACTTTTGTGCTAGTTTTTCAAAAAATATATATCACAAAAAAGACAATTGCACATTTTAATTTATTACAATAGCCTGGATTAGTCAATATAATCATCTGGTGTTGTTTGCTGGAATAACCTAATTTGATTTCAAACTCATATTTCGGTTTTGTTTAAGAATTTGTAATATCTGTCTCGATTATCTGTTGTGTAATGATAAATTACTTGATAAAATCTTCTAAATTACATTTGTTTTAATTCCATAAAAGGATAGATTAGCAATCAACGGACTAGTTCATCTAATTTGACAAAATGGAACTGATTACACTAAATGTTTGAGGAACCATATTTGAAATTACCACTGAATGTTTGAAATCTTTTCCTGAAACTCGCTTAGCAAACTTGTCGAGTTCATCTCCGGAGTTCATTAAGGAAAGAAACCAATATTTTTCAACAGAAACCCGGAAGTGTTTAATTCTATTTTAGATTTGTATAGAACCGGAAGATTACAATTTACCCAAACACATCTGTGGCGCCACCTCAAGAAATGAATTAGAATTTTGGGGAATTCCTATGGAATATCTGTCAGAATGTTGTATTAAAACATATTTCAAATACGAAAGCGAAGTGGAGAAAATCGAAGAAATAAATCGGGTATTTGATTTTAATGACACAGGTTACTCAGAAGAGGACTGTCATAACAATAAATGGACAAAATTTAAAAGAAACGTTTGGATATTCTTGGATCAGCCGACATCATCAATTCCTGCAAAAGTAATCTCTCTCTCTCTCTCTCTCTCTCTCTCTCTCTCTCTCTCTCTCTCTCTCTCTCTCTCATATATATATATATATATATATATATATATATATATATATATATATATATATATATATATATATATATATATATATGTGTGTGTGTGTGTGTGTGTGTGTGTGTGTGTGTGTGTGTGTGTGAAAGTTAAGATAAATGTCTTACACATGGTAAAATACATAAAAAACAAGAATTCCTAAAATGGAGTTTTAGAAAACGTTTTCGTTCCTTTTGGGACATTTCAAGCTATGACTTTAATTGTTTACTGATTCTATGTTCAATTTGAGGAGGAAATGTATATTTCTGTGGTTAAACTTATTGAATGATTATTGATTAAACATATTAAACTTATATATTATATATATATTCGATTATAAGAGGTTATATAATCCTCTAGGGAATACATTTACGGTAATATTATGTTGTTGGCAGGTGAATGAGGAAAAACAAAATTCCCGATTGAGTATTTATCTTGATATCTACATCTAAAAATGTCAAAATCACTTGACTGCATTTTGGTTACAAACGGTATGTTTGTCCTTTGTTAATAGGTGCCAGTACAATATGATCAAATTTACTTTTTGTTTTTATTTTTATTTTTTATTGCTATCGTTAATAACTAAGGCTGATCCTTAAATAATCTCATTTTAGTTTTGTAAGTATAAGGTTACTTCTTTCGTTCAATGGAGTTGATAATTTCACATGGTATTATTAACAATTGTACTTCTCGATTCGTGTCAGTTTTTCTGCATTAAAACAAATCATATCCAAATGTTTTACCATCTCAAATTATATTCGCGTGCGTGCGTGCGTATGTGTGTGTTAAAAATCCTATTTTCAATAATGGATACATATATGAGTTTATATTTTTTGTTGAAGGTTTTTGGAATAATCTTTATGTTCATTGTGTCATTGTCAGTGATACTAGTCGCCATGGAAACGCTCCCACAGTTCAGAAAGAACACACACACAGATGAAGAACTGCAACACAAGTGGAACATATCGAATTTAACTGATTATTTACAAGAATATTGACCTCGAAAATGACAAGATAAAAATGTCTGTAAATACAAATATTGTTGACTGGATTATTTATATGGAGATATTTCTTTACACATTTTTCTTTTTTGAATTTATCCTTCGTTTTTCATTTAGTCCAAATAAAGTCAAATTTCTCTGTAATTTTTAAAATACTTTAGATGCCATTATTTTTGTCATTATGTGTGTTGATATCATTTTGTTCGTTTCTCTAGGCCAAGAATACATAATTCTATTATTTAATAATGGATCTGGAATGTTATTTTTGGTGTTAGGATCCCTTCCTGCAGGTAGACTTTTAAAAAAAAATTCGATTGCTAAAATGTTTTCCTGGTTTACATTTATTGTGTATATCGATTAAATGGAATTTAAAAGACTTGGGGATATTGTTTTCAATATTTATTACTATATCTTGTCTTTTTGGAACAACTATGTTTGTACTGGAATTTCATGAAAAAACAACTTTTCCAAATATATTTATCGGGATTTGGTGGGCGGTCATTACCATGACAACGGTTGGGTATGGAGACCATTACCCTAAATCAAGTCCGGGATATGTAGTTGGAATTATGTGTGCAATTTGTGGCATAATGTTTCTTGCCCTACCAATCGCTTTGTTGTCATCGGATTTTAATGAATGTTATAATCGATATAATGATAGAAAAAGGTTTCAGGCCTGCAAAAAAGGTTTAGGTTTAGCAAAAAACTAACGGTTTAGCTAACATATGCATTCACATTTTTAGTGAACTGCAAATATGTTGGTTTTTTTTTTTTACTTTTTGAATTTTGTATAAAAAGTTGTTCTTTTAACAATTTTTAGAACACATTTTGTTTTTTCATTTGTAAGCGATTTAATTCGAATTCTCATTTTAAAACGCTTTCTTGAGTGCACGCGATATATAAAAACTTTTTCATGTCACCTCTGTGACGTGATAGTTAAGGTTTAAAAGTCGGCTTTCATGTTGCCGGGTCATCTCCGTTTTGTTTTCTTGTTTGTTTTTTTTTTAATTTTCAACGATTCACCAAATTGTAATTTGACGGCACCATTACCTTCGACGTCGCTTTTCAGATTTTTGTTTCGTACAGTTGTGATAATTTTGTGAAAACCAAATTTCGGAATTTCCTCATTGAAATTTTAGATTGAATTGAGACTTAAGATTCCTTTTCATTTAAAAAAAAATTTTTGTGGAAGCAGGCTGGATTATCATGGAGATATGAATTGTATCATGGTTGATAATGATTTATTTTTTATCGAGCTCTTATTGAAGGTGTTGTAATCTTTTGTTCTGTATATTTTCTTTAAAACAATTATCTAATACATGTACGAATATGTGTTTAACTCATATTTCAACATTGTAAATAATGACGCTTTTTTACTTTTTACACGAAGTTATATTAATAAAATTAAGCAATGATAAACTTGTGTTGAACAGAATCTTGAAAAAATCTTGTTCTTACTAAAATATGCTTTATAATGTAAAAAAGCTGTTTACAATCTCTGTTTTGACGAAGTAATGTTGTATTTTCTCGACAGACAAGATTCTATCCACTATGGAGGTAGTCAATTCTGGGAGTAGAGGAAACCGAAGTTCCCAGAGAAAATCATGTACCTTAGGCAAGTGAACTGGCAATCTCTCTTACACTAGAACCTTCGAGTGGGTATTGACCAAAGGATGTGATTGGCCCGAGATCCCTAAGCGAACTTTAAACCAATAGACCAGAAGGCTCCCTAAGCTTCTATAGAATATTCTTCAATAAAACAAAAACCGTATACGCGTATACAAAGATAAAAATAATTTTAATTCTCAATTCTTGAAACTCCATATCAACCTATTGCGTTTCTACGTTCTTTTGGTTATTTCTTCTACGTACGGGCATTTAAATTCGGTGCTCCATTTTATTGCCATGAAATAAGCAACAACTGGCGATTGCAATGGCAATATTGAAACGATGATTTAAAATAATAATTCTTTTATTGCATAAAGTATTACATACTTATAGCATACAACAAACATATATACATGTACAACGTATACAATATGGCTATTTAGTTCACATACATGTTTGGCAACTAATCAAACATATGAATCTGAAAGGAAGGACAAATATTAATATAAAATAATTACTAGTATTCATTATGACATTATTGTTTCCCTTCTTTTAGAAGCAAAATAAATGTACTTAGCTAATTTATTAATTTTAGGTCACTAGAGTTACAAGACATAAGCAAATTAAATTTGACTAGGTTTGGCCAGTGGCAAAAATAATTACTAAAATATTTTTGACGAAGATCTCTATATAGTGGGCATACAATAAGAAAATGATATTCATCTTCGACGACATTCATGTTACACAATCTATTATTTTTAACAGTATTACAATATCTACCAGTTTCATTATGAAGAGAATGTGAACCCACACGGAATCGTGTCAAGGCAATTCCAAACTTAGGTTCAGCAATAACCGATAAATACTTTTCATACCCAAATGACAGTTTGAAGTTATTGTAAAAGCATAGTTTAGAACAATTAAAACGTGAATTATCCCAGTCTTGTAAAAACTGATCATGTAACCTTTGCAACAAAATATTATAATTAGGGACAATAAAATCCTGACAATACCAAAAATTACAAAAACCAAGATTAAATAATAATTTCTTAATATTACTTGCCCAGTTTGTACCATTATAATTATTCCCACTGTCTGCATCTTTTCTAAGTATTGAATACACATAAAACAATAAAGAATCCCTATTTTGTAATATTTTTAACCAATTCTCAAAAACTTTATTTTAAGTGGCATCCTGCCAAGCTCGCCGTAAACAGTATTTGTAACTGTTGATTGTTTAACATTTAATATATTTTTGCAAAATTTTAAATGGAATTTTTCAACATCACTAAACTTATTAAAGCCCCATATTTCTGATGAATAGGTTAAAATTGGAACAACCAGGGTATCAAATAGAAAACACTTCTTATTACTATCAACATTAACATCTTAAAAAACCTTATATAAATTACATAAAGCTATTCTACTTTGTTCTATTATTTTACCTTCTTGTGATTTAAATTTACCATTATAAAAGAAATTTACACCAAGATAAAAATAATTTCAACAATATCAAGCCTAAAACCATTATACAAAAAGTTCATTTTCCCTGTATTTGGTCTACCTTTTTGAAAAATAACTACTTTAGTTTTATCTGTGTTTACTGTGATATTCCAAGTTTTACAATATTCATTTAAATTTTTTAACAAAATTTGCAAACCTTCCTTAGATTGATTGAACAGCACTGTATCAACCAACAACTCATCGCGACTAGTACCTGAATTAGGTTGTTCTATAATTATTTCTCTTTCATTATAACAAATGTTATTTGTTTATGCCCTTTTGAATAACTAGTTATCGATTTTAGTCAATATCTTGAACTAAGACAAGCCGTGATAACATCATCAGTTATGGAGTCTTATTGCAGCTAGCTAGACAGAAGGTGCTTACCCTTCCGGAGCACCATGCCTCACTTCATTTTTTTTTTGGGGGGGGGGGTTGTGATTTGGTCATGGATTGGTATGTTTGTGTTTAATTTCAAATCAGACAAAATAAAATTTTCCATTAATAAGATATTAATATCTCATACAATCGATGATAGACTGAAAATGTCGACGAAATGCGATTAAATTAAGCACTTTAGGAAAAATTCTGATGTATTATATGCATTTATATATTGTATGATTTTTTGTTTTAATATCACTTTTAAATACATCAAAATATATGATGTATGGGAATGATGTATTTGTTTAAAAATGGTATACGGCAGATAAAACACACACACACACACACACACACACACGAAGTGTATTTCGAAAATGCAGACCTTAATTTTAGCGATGTAACAAGGGCAAAAATTCGAATTTCAGGCGAACATTCTCAGCCAACGCAATTTAGTTTAGAAAAAATAATGGAATAGAAGAAAGTTTCTCAAGTAAAATTCCTAAAATAAAATATACGTCACAGTAAACAGACGAATTACTAAAAAACAAACTGACCATCCATTGATGTAGCTGTCATACAACCAAACCCTCATTTATATCAATATACTCTAGTATAAGATTGTAAGAATTACAACGTTTTAATGATAACACAAATTACAAAGAACTGTAACAATGATTTGATTTTTTGTCAGTGTTAACTTTTTATTAAGTTCACGTGAATTTGTTCTAGATGAAAAAACAAGCTATTCATTTTTCGACTGTAAACAAATTTGATTAAAACATGTAGTGTAAAATGTCTGACTTTAGTTTATTTATGTTAGGGTAAAAAAGGGGGCAAGACAATTACCGGTCAGCAGTAAAGGGAAACAGTTTAAGTTGCGCCTCTCTTAAGTTCGCTTAGTCTGACTGCTGATGGTTGGGTACTGTGATTTCTGCATAAACCCATAACTGACGACCTCGGTTTAAGTAATAGAAATTTGATAAGTGCGTAAATCACAACTCATATGTGCTAATAAAAAAGTAATTCTAAAAAATAGCTAATGACACTATTCTCCACTTCACTCACAAAATTATACATATGTACGACTTAAACAAAACAAGTATATTAAAAAAAACTAAAGTTTAGACTAGGATGGAAAATTCGTTTTGTAATCAAAATGCACACTATCTCTACTTTTTACTTTACTTTTATAAATATATCGTGGTTCTGTGTTATCTGTATTATAAAGGTTAAAATGAGTTACAGAAAGAAAGAATTTAACATGTTTGAACCGCCTTTTAGATATTGTGGAAAAGAAAAGGATTTATCTTGAAATTATAAAAGTATTTTTCAACCTCAATAAGACACTTTTAAAAACAGATTTTATATAAAAGATGAAACAGATCAGTGTATGCTGAGAAATAGTCAAATCTAAGACAATTTCACGGTAAATCACATAAAATATACGCACAAAATAAAGACACGCCAAAATCATAAAAAGAAGTTTACGACAAATCTTTAATGGAATTATAAATCTTCATATTTGTCTTAAACGAATGTAAAATGAAAATAAAAGAACAATTTTCTGAAATGAAAAAGTTAACCTTCTTAAGCGTCACCTTTTGAAACTTTTGACAAGATCAAGAAAATGATTTATATCGTTTGCACATTTCTTTAGCTAAGAGTTTATATCTGCACATTCCTATAACCGAAGGTTTGTGTCTATACACTCCTGTCACCTTTAAGTCTCACATTTACCCTTTCTTTAGTTCATGTTAATGTAAGCTCTATCTGTAAGGGTTTGATCAACATAGTTAACACGATGATCGCCTTTGTTGCCTGTCGTGGTGTCGTAGGGATGTGTATGAACGGACATTGACGCATTGCCGTAAACAAGCGGATACAAAACCTAAACTGTCAATAAGAATATCTCGGTTCATTAACTCATTATTTGTTACATGATGTTGTAAAACAGAAATATTATACCTATTTCCGAATTAAAAAGTGTAAACTTGTTACGACATTACAAAAATTATCATATATCCTAGAAAAAGCGTGTAACTGCAACTCCTACAGTTGATAAACTTCCTGGCTTAAATCAGGCTTTTTATGTCACAGACAAAGTTACAAGCCACAAGTTAATCAAAGTTCACGGAAACGTATTGTATGGTTTTGTTATATAAAGACCACTGAGCTTTGGTAGACCTGTGCATTCTCCGATCAATCAGCTGACAGGTAACGCAGTGCTTCCCACAGCTACACACAACGCAGTCCAAGGTAAGTGCAAATATGTATGATAGAATCGCGTTACCTTTTTTAACTTTAAATTGTAAATAGATTTAAGAGAATGAAATCCATTTATCTAGTGAAATGAGGATGGAAAAATGGTTAACTCCCTAGTCAAGGTCATTAAAACTAGAGTATCCGAGAAAAAATCACCGACATTCAACACGAAAAATGCAAACTTTCTTACTACAGAAACTGCCCGAATGGGACTGCAACTTAGACTGCGAGAGGAGCCTCTATGAACCTGTAAATCTTTTTTTACTAATTGTTCTTAAATACGTTTTTCTAGAATTCTGACTTATTCTTTAGTATTGTTTGGCTTTTTTTATTTATTTATTTATTTATTCATTCATTTATTTAATCGTAGTCATTAAAAACGCCACAAAAGATGAAGCATTCTAAGATCACATCAATTCAAACACCCAAAAAAATTCTGAAAAGACCCAAGGTCAATAGCTGACATTTGCTATTCATTTACAATAAGATTACATCAATTTCTAATTCAACAAAAACAATTTTCATTGACCAAAGGGTCTATAAATGCTTAAAAAAAAACCTTAATATATGTTTCTTGTTATTCGAACCAATAAAACGTTATATATTTATATTATATAAATATATAATTAAATACCAGTTAAATTTTGATGTGCTAGATGTGCACATTTCGGAAATTCATTCCTCATCAGTGACACTAAGACCGAAAAGTTTGATAGATAAAAAATATAAGCCAAACAGTTGAAAATAATGAATCTAAAGTTTCACAATTATATAAATCCAAATCCAGCTAAGGAATGCTGTGCATGAGTGAACAAACCTTAGTTTTAAATTAATTTCAAATTTTAGACGACTGAAAATTTTGCTAAATGGTACATTTTCTGACAGATATGAAGATAGTAAGAACAATAGACGATATTTGTAGGTTATTCTTTTTAGATAGATGTTAAATGAAAAAAAAATAAATGACAAAACTAATTTTAAAGTGTATATTTTGAAGTCATGGGTCATACATGTAATAAATATTTTGACATTTAATTTTTTAGATGAACGCATTTATTATAAAATGTCTATCAGCTGTTCTTCTGGCCCTCTCTGTCAGTGCTGGAGGAGGAAAAGGTAGGTAAAACGTCTCTCTCTCTCTCTCTCTCTCTCTCTCTCTCTCTCTCTCTCTCTCTCTCTCTCTCTCTCTCTCTCTTTTAAAGGTGAACATGTTCTGTAAGAAAAATTAAATTTTATGGTGATGATAGGCATTACGTTGTCGGTATTGTGTCTAAATATTTAAAAAGTAGTAAAATGCAACAAAAAATTCATTTAGGAGATACAGTTATTTTATACTTTATTATACATCTTAAACTTTATTGCAAGGTAGAGTCTAGCTACTTTGTGTGTGAAAACTTTATCATGATTGACTAGATAGACATCTCAAATAATATTGAATGTGACAAATGTTTTGATCAATATTTTTCTGTTCTGCTAAGCTCATTCTTTAGATTGTTTTCTTTAATTTTATAAAAAAAATCAAAGACTTTTTTAATTCAAGTCTACAAAAGTTACAAACCTAAATTAATAATGACAAAACCATTTTCATTCACTTTTGTTCAAAGTAAGGAATGATAAGTTATACTTTAAAAAACATCCTATACTTCTGAAACATTCCATCAGTCGATAACGGCGAAATCTTAACATAGATGGTTATTACTAATTATGAATTTTTACAGGTGGTATGGGCATGTCTCCGTCAAAGGGCATGATGGGAATGCCACCATCAATGGGCATGATGGGAATGCCACCGTCAATGGGCATGATGGGAATGCCACCATCTATGGGCATGATGGGTATGCCATCAATGGGAATGATGGGTATGCCATCTATGGGAATGATGGGTATGCCATCAATGGGTATGATGGGTATGCCATCAAAGGGCATGATGGGAATGATGCCACCAGCTGATATGATGATGATGGGTGGTAAAATGCCTCCATCAATGATGATGTCCCCAATGGATATGATGATGGGTATGCAACCATCAATGGGAATGTCTCCATCCATGGGAATGGGCATGGGTATGGGCATGGGATCTGGGATGAAAAGTAAGTTAAAAAATTTTATGTAGTTTGTTCTTAGATGCAGAGTTTTATCATTCATGTAATTTCTCTTACGGCTGTCTAATCAATCAATATATAACAATTCAGTTTTTTTATTTACGAAGAGAAAAGAATAATACTGTTCGGAGATAAAATGTAATTTTTCATTTGTCCTTAAGTCGTTTAAGATTAACTCATTGTATGGTACTATTCCGATATAATTTACTTTTGTGACGATCTGCGGTATACAAATGGTCAAATTTTTTATGAACATTTTAAAGCAATTGGCGAGATAAACACCTCGAATTAAGCCCTTTCTATTTTTTCACATATTTCCAATAAGTGTTTAATATTTAACATTTATTAGGTGCAAATTTTGTCTTAAATAAAATCTCTAATAAAATGCCTTCTTTTTCAGAATATTAATGGAATCTTCCTGCCTTGGATAAAAGTGAAAAAGTCCCTCTTGTTGGAGTACGCAACACTTCAAAAAATTCACTACCCATATCTTATATTGTGGATGTTTTATTGTAATAAAATATCGTTAAGTGATCATTTAGTTTATTTTCATTTTTTGTAAAGTACTTGGCCCAAAAGTAGTTAATGTGTGATAATTAATTCTTTTATACAAGAAATCTCAACAATAATTTTGATTTTCATAGATCAGGCCTCTGTCAAGATTTTGTCATTTATAAATGAAGATTAAACTTTTACTAATTTATCTTGTTTTGAGAGCTCTTTATTTGGCAAAGCTTGTCATTTTACAATAATTATTGTGTTTGAGACCTGTAGCCATTATAAGAGGCGTAGGTGGTCCGGTCCAATGTTGCTGCTGGATATTGCATACTTGGCAGTAGCCGCAACAATCATAAATACTCCACACTGTATTGCTTGTTGATTTCAGCGTGTTAACGCTTAACAGCTTCAAATAAGTTAAGAATGACAAAGAACGACTTGCTATGTTCAACCATGAGGCCCGTTCAAGAGTGTGTATATACGCTTTCGCATTGACTTCAAAGCGTTCAGGAATGGTTGTTTGCGCAAGCGCACGTGAGCAACCGCTATCACATTTGTAAGGATGTTCGCCATAGATTCAAGATGGCGTCGCAGAATCTAACATTAAAGGAAATGATCTTAGTGAATTCTGAAAACAACATGCAGTATTTTTTTATGTCAGTGAAAGTGCGTTAAATCGTTCAAATCGAAGTATTATAAGTTTAATTTATTTCAGTTATTTGTGTAGATGCGTGATATGAGTGTGTTTATAAGTTTTTTGGGGGGATTTTATTGGTGTGTGACCACGGGTACATCAGAACCAAAAATTAAATGACCATTTTTTTTAAAAAAAACGATGGAACTATTTAACATACTCTGTATTATCAATAAAAAACGAAACGACTTGTTTTTCGTCGTCTAAATATGATGTGGAAGTCAAGGATAAATCAGTTCTTGGCTGGTCAATCACAATTTATTTCACAACATTAGTCTCTTCTTCCCCGATGGTCGCCATTTTGAATGCAATGATGTTGCTCGCTTCCGTTCAAGAGACATAAAATTGTATGCGAGAGCGCAGTGGAAAGCAACCAGTAGATTAACTTAAACACGCCTATGTATTCAAACTACACATAAAAGCACAAAGTAACATAACAATATATGTGACGTCAGCACTTGTAGTGTAAAACCTCGTTCCTAGTTGATAAGTAAATATGAAACGAATACAGTTAACAATAATTGTCCGATAATGTTACACACACCAAAAATACACAGCATAACAAGCATTACCCAAAGTTTAGAAATGACATGTACTTGGTAAAGTTAGAACCATCATAAACGCATTTATAACAAGTCTTACAATTTTAAAAATGATTACGTAGTTTTTTGTTTTTAATAAAAATGTCTCTTATATGAATAGTCATATCAATATTTCTCAATGACAACAAATTCCTGACTTTAAACGATCACTTGAAATGCATAATAACAACAAGTTCTTCCAGAATTTGATTTAAGTGTTTGTAACCCAATAAGATATTTAGAATACAAGTCGTACAAAAATAAACGCCACTTATACATTTAGCATTATTTCAAAACATTTTACTTTGTAATAAAATCGTTGTTGTACTTCAATGCCTAAATTAAGTGATTTATTTTATTTTCACTCCTTTTTTTCAAAAAGACATTTTCATTTTCTGATAATAACTTGTACCACCTTCCGAAAAAATGAACACAAACAAAACATATATTAAACGTCAATATTTCGGGGATGAAAGATAAAATGGACATTTTATGACCGAAGTCTATATCAACTTTCGATTCAAAGGTCGCACTTAGTTCATTAAGAAGTGCTAATCAATATTTATATCCTTCAATAGTTAAGGCACGCAATAGTCGTATATTATTCATTGTTCTATCTAATTAACAAAATTCGTCTCCGTCGTTGCAAAGAAGTCTTTTATAATGCTCGACTTGAGACCCTCAAGCTTTAGAAAAGGTTACGTCTCTTATAACTAACGTCTGTGCTTCCAGACGTATTTAAACAATGTTTTACCATATAAAGTTTCACAAAAACACAAAAGCCTTTCTGTTTATATAAGCTTGCACTTGTTCCTTAATCCAGTCTGCGCTTAGTTTTTACTGTTCTTTTAACGATTTGCAGTTATCAATAAAAACATTTCTATCTTACCTGTCTAACTTGTATTTTATATAAAAGGATGTGTTTAAAAACATATAGACTATGTGTGCGTCATTTTTCTTGCTAGAAAATGCACTTTGACTGGCTAAATAAATATCTCCAAACAGTCTTAAATCTTTACGCATTACAAATATGCATCGGTTCATTGGCACATTTATTTTGAAATGAACTAACAATTGATTGTAAGATGAGAAGGATGGTTAAGAGTCCTCTATTAGTGCCATCACTAAATGAATGAACATCATATTGTCATTCATCCAATGACGACAGTTTTATTTATAATCAGTGGACACATTATATTTTTCCCGATTACATGGCCAGTTTTCAAAGTTTTTACTTTGCTTTTTTTTCTCTCTTATATATATATATATATATGTATGTATGTATATGTATATAGCTATATATAATGAAATAATATAATTAGTCAAATAGCAGCATCCATGGAAATCGGACATAACAGTACACAAAATGATTTCATTGGCACAGTTCAACAACTTTACTTTTGTTATGTCTTTGACATTTTATGTTTTAAAGCAGCAGCAGTTCGTTAAAATAACGGATTTCAACTAAATGACTTATTCTTTTTACAATTTTTGCGTACTTTTTTAGATTGTATAGGCTATTGTGTTACGTAAAGATAAGTGTTGATTGCAATAATCTGTCGCGGTATGGTAAAGACAGGGATAGACTAGTAGTAATCATGAAATAAGATCTATTTATAACAAGGCATTACAAGTAATGCTAATCCCCTCGCAATGGAGTATTTTATAATATTGTTTTCCAAAAAATCGGTAATATTTAGCTGCTAATTGGCATATTGTGCTAATAACATGCAAACGAAAAAGTTACAGAAAGGCCTGTTACATACATTAAATGTCCGTATTTCTACATTGTATTTATCAAATTTAAACCAAATTGATAAACAAATAAATATGTAATGACCTTTTTAATAATTTATAGTAACGGTGACCATCTTGGATTGACAATCTGGCTGAAACTCGAACTTCTCTGAGATATTACAATATTAAACTTATGTATAAATTTTCACGAAATTCTGTTGAGAAATAAACTAATAAGAGCGCTAACAAACAAGTGTAACATATCAGCTATATTTAACTGCTAACAAGCAAATTCTGCCAAAAGCATGTAAAAGAAACAATTACCAAAAACACGTTACGCATATTAAATGTCTATGGTCTACTATGTATATACAAAATTTGAACCAAATTAATGAACAGATAGATATGTAATGGACATTTTTTTGTTGTTTTTTATATAGGAACGGTGACCATTTTTGATTTAGAATCTGGCTAAAATACCGTCCGAGATATTATTATAATAAACCAATGAACTTTCATTTTCAATTTTATGACAAACATAGACTTGTTGGAGCGCTGACCAAAAGGTGTAACGTACGTACTGGAAAAATACTATATTCGGTACAAACTTTCATTTGCTAGGGGATAATAAAACAAGTACCTAAAACATAACATTTCTATATTTGTTTTATGTTTTACGCATATAACGTTTCTTTACTAATTAAATTGAATTAAATTAAATTGAATGTTTTAGTTTCATGATATTTCATGTTAGTAATACATGCCAACTGACCGATAAGTTGAGTATGAATTTTCAGCCCCCTAAGAAAATAAGTCAATTCAAACATACCAAACACTTTTTTGTACATTATTGCTTCTACTGTCGTGGAAGGATAGAAACATCAATAAAAATATAATATGTTTGTTTAAATAGTATTTATTTCAATTAATATATTTCACTACAAAATAACTGCCTTTTAAACAATATAATTCCGGAACGAGTAAGATTGTTACATATTTTTAACCCTGAAAATAAAAAATATATTGGCAATTGTTAAAGACATTTAAAAGTTTACATAAAACAATATTTTAATAATAAAAGAAGAGTTTTAACTCTTTTGAAAAAAGTGAAACATTTCAAATTATGATAAAAAGAACAAAATGTAACTGGAAAAGCCCATACCTTAGCCTAGGCAGCACAGGAAAAGAGACAATTAACCCATTAAATATGAAATAAAGTTACAAAAAAAAAAAACAAAACGTTTAACACATATTAAAGTCTGATATTCGACTTTGAAAAGTTATTGGATATCATTACTTAATGGCTATTCAGTTGTGTTGCTCAACGTATTAGGACTCTAAAAGATTTTATTTTATCACTTGTGGTTTCCAAAAATGCAAAATATTTTTTAAAAAGCCTTAACATTTTGCTTTGTATATGTTAAAAATAATTTTGTGAAATGTAAGTCAATTTTAAAATGTTTAATACTACTGTTACCAGAACAAGCTATTAGTTCTTGAACCCAGTTTAACGATCGTTTCTTTACTAAAATTTTCTTAATTTAAATTTAGAAATTTAGTAAATTTCAGCAGTCTCTATATGAACTGTGAATGAATATTTTTCACAAAACTAAAAACAGATGTTCTTAGCTTCAAGTGATTTTTAAATTGACACCTTAAATTCCAGTATATCTGAATAATTAGTAAGATTATTAAGACTTTATATTTGCCTGATTTAAGTAAAGAAAAATACTGTTAAAACTTGGGCCTGGTCTTTAAAAAATCAAAAGAAGAAATAGCAACTTGTCTGATCCATTCATGGACGATAACACATATATTTATTTATAAAAAATTTAAATTAAGCAGTTTAAAATAAAATATTTTTTTAATTAAAAACACCTACAGTCAAAACCCTGACGATTATATGAAAGAGGATATCTAAAATTCAACTTGAATGTTTACTTTGTTAAGTGAGAAAATCAATATTTTCATGAGCCTTTAAAGCCCCGCTGTTCTCGAACATACTTTGATACATGTTTTTATTACACCTTTAACTAGCATGTAAAAAGTTGAAATGAAAAATTACCGCTAAAATATATGTATTCCATTTAAAATAATATATAAATATTCGTTTCATCAATGAATTATTTTCTATTATTTCATTATTAATATACAATTTTATAATATACTTGCTTCGTTTCGACCGATTATCATCTTCTTTCTTCGACAGTTTTCTTTTGGAATGACATGAAAATATTAAATCATGCAAGGTTTTGCTAAACAAAGAGAATTAAAACCTGACAAACATTATGTTTATCCGTGATTGTTAGGCAAAAAATAAATCAGTTATATAAATTTGTAAATTTACAAGATCCGCAACTTCCATTACATTATGAAATATGTGTAAACATTTTTGGTTTTCCTGCACTAGAAAGTAAAAATACATCAAAAAACGTTGTTCTTAAATCATACAATTATTTTATAGGAAAATACTATTTCAACAATAATAACAAATTGTTACTTTTTTATTGTTTAAAATGAGAACATCGACCTAATAAAGACCTTAGCGGATATAACACTTGTAAGCGAGCATAAAACACATAATACTAACAAATTTAACATACAAAAACATGACTTTGTGTTAAAGAACAATCCGGAAAACATTCATTTTTTATTGATTTTTAATTATCCAAATTTAAATCAAATTAAACTGTTTGATCAATTATTTTGGATGTGGCTTTGTTAATTGCCAAATTTAACATCATGTTAACATCACTGGGTGAATCACAATTTTGTATATAAGAACAACGTAAAGACGATATCGGTAGGTATTATCCCATCTCCAGTCGGATACACATTTGACCGCTGATCCCAGTCCACAACAACCTATCTTCAAGGTATGTCTTTTTTTTTCTTTTTTTAAATATTATTCTCGAATTTATAAAATTCTGTGTTCACTTGCTTTCTCTTTTCGTCAAGTGAAAATTGTAACATTTATAGATTATTTTGTAAATTTGGGAGGTTCCATTTGGAATATAATTGACCGTTACTTAATTATGAGCGAAAGTATATATTTTAATTTCGGTTCAAAATACATATTACAGCCATTGTTAAGAAAGTATGTTTTAGAAAAAAAATAATTCAAATTCATATGCCTTATTTATTTCCATATATTTGTAAATATTTGATAGAAGGGCTAAATAAATATAGTTTTACAGTTGCCAAAATGTATTCTATTACAATTTAAAATTTCAGTTTGTTTCACAAATATTTATATTCTTTGAAAATATACAAGCAATGCTTTCAAGCACTGCTTTGTTCTGGAAAATTATTGGTTATATGCAGCTACTTGAAAAAATTATGCTGTAATTTTTTATAACTATTGAATAAATCCTAAAGAGGTTATACCGTTATTTTGGTTAGGTTGTTTTACATTCGTGTAAAACAAACTTAAAATAAAAACCAGAAAATCCTCTAAAGATAAATTTAAGTTTCTCAGCTAATGTACATTTTTTTTTTTTTTATCCTTAACATTTATACTGTCAAATCTTAAATATCAATGTCTTTCTTAAAAATCGGGACCACAGATTGTAAATATCTTGTTAAAAAAGAAATATCCGAATGTCCAGTAAGTGCATAAGGTTTCACTGTTTATTTTATTAAATCTAAAAATGTGCTTTCTTTCACTAAAACCCCTTGCTAACGACAGGAAGTGTTATAAAAAAGAGAAATAACTCTCATCACAGGTATATAAGTGCATATTGTAATAGTTGTAGGATTGACCCCTAAAATTGTTACCCGTCTTTCTTGTAACACTGTATATATTAATGGAATGTTATTGTTTTCCTTGCAGATGAATACCCTTGTCGTAAAATGTCTTTCAGTTTGTTGTATGATACTAGCAGTATCTGCAATGGGCAAATATGGTAAGATAATATGTTACTTACTTTATTGTTATTTCTCCCAAGGTATTCTGTATAATAAACTTTTTAAGTAAAATCGTTATCAAAAGTTTGCAAATAATATCAATAAGGATAGTTAAACAAAATATATTTTGTCAAAATAGTGAACTGAAAAAAATTCTCGGTATTTTTGACACAGTTTAATATATAATACAAATACCAGTTAAATTTTGATGTGCCAGATGTGCACATTTCGGAAATTCATTCCTCATCAGTGACACTAAGACCGAAAAGTTTTATACATAAAGAATATAAGCCAAACAGTTGAAAATAATATATCTAAAGTTTCAAATTTATATAAATCCAAATCCAGCTAAGGAATGCTGTGCATGAGGGAACAAACCTTAGTTTTTAACTGATATATTCTTTATCTTATGACTAGGGATAGCTCTGCCATTTAATAATTTAGCCAATCGCTTATCTCTTTTATTTCTGGTTCTATATTTGATTTTGGCTAATATTTCTGTTTAAATAAAATTGTCAGTTTCATTATGAGGGAGTGAACAATTTTTGTTCTATAGCAAAAACGAAAAACATCAAAACTACTTTTACTAAAATCTTACTTGACAAAAATTTTGAAACCTCATGCTGTTTTATGTTTCCTATTGCAAGTGTAATGAAAATTTGTAATCAGTTTTCTTATAGTCTGTAATCAATGCTAAAAAATACATAATTTTATATAATTTTTTCGAATAGCGATGACGTTAAGTAAAACCTTGTTTCATTTTGCAGGCGGCGGCGGAATGAGCGGTGGAATGGGCGGAGGAATGATGGGCATGGGTGGCAGCGGTGGAATGATGGGAATGGGAGGAGGAATGATGGGCGGCATGAACGGTGGAGGAATGATGGGAATGAATCCATGGCAACCAAAAGGAATGGGTGGAGGAATGATGGGCGGCATGAACGGTGGAGGAATGATGGGCGGCATGAACGGTGGAATGATGGGAATGAATCCATGGCAACCAAAAGGAATGGGTGGAGGAATGATGGGAATGAACGGCGGTATGATGGGAATGGGCGGCGGTATGATGGGAATGGGCGGCGGTATGATGGGAATGGGCGGAGGAATGGGCGGCGGTATGAACGGAGGAATGATGGGCATGGGAAGTAAGTATTGTTTATCATCATTATTGTCTTTATCTCTTCATACGACAAGTAAATGTTGCAATATTTTTTATCGTCATTATTATTCGGTTTTACTCTTTACGCTTCAAAAAAGTATTTCGCTATTTAATGTCTTTTTTAATAAACCCTAAAAACTTTTATACCAGATCATTTGGTATCTTTGCCATTTTATTCAGTATCCGACCAAAGTCTTGAGATTTATAATGATCTTATTTTTTTCTTCTGCATTATTTTCTCATGTTTTACGTTTTTTCTGCTCAATTTTACCTATTTGTGGTTGTGTTATTTACAATTAAATTTCTTTTGACAGAATACAGATAAACAGCAACGACAAACCAACATCGTATAGTATCCGAGGAACTACAAGATAATTTATTGCATGGATATCAGTACCATTAGTTTCTTGTAATAACCATTCCAGAGTTACATTCAATTAATAAAATTGTCAGCATTGAGATTTTGTTTGTAGTTGTATATCATTTTATTCTTTTACTTCATGACCTATGCACCACTATGGTAACTCAAAGTAGAGTTCTCGCTTCGGATGCGGCAGGCCGGGGTTCAAACCCCGGTCGGGTCTTACCAAGACTTGAAAATTAGTACTGTTCTTTCGCCAAGCACTAGGCATTTAGAGATGAAAGTCACGTAGTCCTTTGGGAGACCTAAAAACCTGATGTCCTGTTTCATGGCAGGTATGGTACACTAAAAAAAACCCTATACATTGCTCTAAGCGCACTGCAAAGGTAAAAATTTCTGCCATTTCACAATTAGCTGGTGTCTTAAATATAAGTGAAATATTCTTGACTGGGACGTAAAAGAATATTAAACCATTCTATCGTAAAATATACGATACCTAAATGTCATGGTCATTTTGTTCGAATTTGGGTTAGTTTAATCTAATCAAAGAATATTGTCATATAATATTTTTTTATAAATTTTTAATTCAGTAAATTAAAGCATTTATAACATGACAAAAGGATAAATTGAAAGCATCAGTACAACATGGTATTGTTATTCAATTAATAATGATAATGGTTTTTAATTTGTTAAAATTCTATTAATCTTTGGTGTTTTCAACATCAAAACACCACAAAATATTAGATTGCATGCAAAAAAGCATTTTTTGATCAATCAGCTGATTAAACTAATCACGTTTAAACAATGATTCGGTCTTGCGGGTATATTCAAACCATTTTCTAAGCACACATGGGTAATGATTATCCTTTGAATCGGATAATGTTCAGTCACTAACAAATTAATAACTTGTGTCCAATTAAACTATATTGGATATCAGTCATCACAAATATGAGAATTCAAAGCCATGAGGTAAAAAAAAAAGCACTGGCCATTATTTAACAATCATTCTTGAAGTGAGATTCTCTATATCTTAATGTTACCAACGCACACCGATAATTACATTTGAGGGTATACAGGAATCGTCTTCTATGTCTGTACGCCTGTCTATCTGTCTGACTGACTGTCCATCTGTCTGTCTTATTTGAAAACATTTTAAAAACTCTCATCTTTGTATAAATTTTGATCGAATAGTGGCACAATTGTATACCAATATAAGACAATGTGTCGCATACAGTATGTAAATGTAAAGTTCTAACTTCAATGTCACAAGATTAAACTGAGATGGAAGAGGTATTTGGATCAAGTTTCAAATTTTGTCAATCCTTTATGAAACTATGACATGTAATAATTCTTAAAACTAGAATACAGATGTTATTAGCATAAAATGATCTTTAAAACGAAACTTTTATCTCAATATTCAAAATATTTTATTACATAATTCCCTAAAGAGTTCATACTTTTTAGTAACGATTGTAAAACTGTATAGGATGTTAAATATGCCTGGTATCATTTGTTCGCCATTTAATTTTCATTCATGCGACTGTTTAGGTGTGTTCTAGGTGACGCCTGCTATTTTTTTTTACATTCTGTTATAACTTAATTGGAAAAAAACGTGTAGTATACACGAACTTCCATAAAACTCACTAATGTCTAAATGTTACGTAAAATTAAGATAATCTGCAGGACCCGGTTTGAAAATCCTTTCTCAACTAAGATTTTCCTGTTCATATCTGGCAAATTTAAAACCTTAATAATTTTGTTAATTATTAAGATATTCAGAAGATTCTTTTTGAAGATCACTTTAAGCTTTAATCATCTGTATTAAGTTTTATCACTAATGTTTATTTGTAATTCAAAAAGAGATTGACAAAATTTACCCAATTTATGTTAAGGGAAAATTTAGAAAGAGAATGATTGTTGATTGTGAAGCAGAGAAGCATTTGCTTTAAGGAAGCGAGAAAGCGTATGGAACATCTTGTTTATACATTGTGGGAAAATAATCAGGTCAATGTTTCACAATTAAATATTTTAGTTTCTCATAACTTAAACTTTACAATCCTTAAGATATTTTGAATCTGAATTGTTTTGGAAATAAATCAGTGTTTATTTACGGTTTCAAAAACGATTTAGAAAATTTGCTAAACTTAAAGAAAATCTTGTTTTAGTAATTATAGTGAAACTAGTAAAGGACTAATTAACCGCCAAGAGTTATAAGATGGACCCGTAATTTATTCCTCTGTGTTGTAAGTCAGTGTGCAAGATAAAAGGCGAAAGAAACTTCGTGTTGATCACGAGTTTTAGTTTTTTGTTTTGTTGTTGGCGACAACGAGGTCCAAATATCTAATTAAAATAGTGGTAATATATGTATATATGACAAACGTTGCTCGCTTACTGAGAATACTCATTATTAATCTCTATAACAAGCTTAGAATAACTTCTTCTGCACTCATTCGGTTCTTTAGTTAAACCAAAGCATACTACTGTACAACCATTTGTTAAGACTTATAAAAGCTATCACACTTCTATAGTTTACCGAAATTAAATTGACAAATAGATATTTGACATATATGATATTGAGGAAAATATGATTTTCAAACACACAGCTAAACAATGGATAAAACATTTGGAATTTGCATTATATCGTGGAATTCATGTTCAAACTACATATATACATTGTATTTCTAAGTACCATGAATTGGACTTGGTTATTATTAATTTGTAAAAATTAGTTAGTTAAGCAGGTCAGAAATTATTAGAACATAATATACCTGGTAGATACCAGTTAAAAAAAAAATAATTGGATGGAATCTGATTTATTTTAAATCATGTGTTTTCTCGTTTTTAAGGAGAATGGACACGCTACGTTATGATCGAACTTACCTTAAACAACTGGACAGCGAAGTTTCGAATCAAATTGATAATAATGCATACCTCCGATTAGTTACATACTTTAGAGGGACATTGTCATGAGTTATGAAATGACACATTTTAAATCTGGCTAAAGTTACAGCTTTAATTAAATCGGAGACATTACTTTTCTTTATATGAAAATACCGTATTTTTATATTACCGGTCTTGTTACTTGTAGAAAAAACATCGAGAGTGGAAAGGTACCCGTACTTGGTGTTGGCATTACACATGGGTAATTTAAAAATATAATACTTAAGATATTTAAGCAAAGTGTAAGCTTCAGTTTTCCTGAGTCCCTTTTTTTCGATTTTTATTCTTATTAATACGGGTATCTGATATGTTTATAGTGCATTTTAAGGTTGGCACAAGGTCATGGTCATTTGTAGTGCCAATCAAATTTGTCTGTAATATTATATATTGAACATTTTGGTCAAATGTCAAAAAAAAATTTCTTTATTTTCATAAAATACAAAATAAAATAATACACCTGAATATTGAATAAATAATAAATATTCAATGTAATGCTTTCTCCGTATGTGTATTCATTTGACATGTTTTCTTGTGGTGCTTTCTCAGGATAAGTACCATTTGACATGCGTTTACTTGTGGTGCTTTCTCAGGATAAGTACCATTTGACATGCGTTTACTTGTGGTGCTTTCTCAGGATAAGTACCGTTTGACATGTGTTTTCTGGTGATGCTTTCCCAGGATAAGTATCGTTTGACATGTGTTTACTTGTGGTGGTTTCTCAGGATAAGTACCATTTGACATGCGTTTACTCGTGGTGCTTTCTCAGGATGAGTACCAATTGACATGTTTTCTTGCGATGTCTTTTCAGGATAAGTACTATTTGACATGGTTTCTTGCGATGCCTTCTCAGGATAAGTACCATTTGACATGTTTTCTTGCGATGCCTTCTCAGAATAAGTATCATTTGACATGTTTTCTTGCGATGCCTTCTCAGGATAAGTACCATTTGACATGTTTTCTTGCGATGCCTTCTCGGGATAAGTACCGTTTGACATGCGATTTCTTGGATGCCTTCTCAGGATAAGTACCGTTTGACATGCGTTTTCTTGTGATGCTCAGGAAAAACAAACTTTTTGTTATTACTTTTTGCTCCTTTTTGGCCGATCTTGCATTTTCTTTAACTGAAATAAGTTGCTTTTAATGTTGTTAGTTGTAATTTTTAATACATCATAATGTAGACGTTACTGTGTACTTAATCTTGTTTAAAACACTCATTCACATAGTAAACTGACCGATAAATTACAGAATAATAAAAATTAAAAATTTTGAGACATAATTGGTATTAAACATTTACATATTCATATAAAATCCCGCAATTTATTAAATAAAAAAATGAAAAAAAAATATTACTGTGCAAAAAATGAATTACCTTGCACATCAATTATTTCATTTTATTGACATTTCACGTTGAATTTTAGGTTTTAATTGTTGTTAAATTAAGGAAGGGTCTGGAATAAAACACGGAACGTTGCGGTAGACAGGTTCGTGTATTTCCGTACAAAAATATATTTTGAATTATCTTTAATTGTCAAACTATACCACACATTGAAAGTCTGTCTGCAGATAAAGGTGTCTCAGAAAGGTAAGACTAATTTATAAAAATTTTAAATAGTTTTGAAAAACTTAAACTTTGCTAAAATTTAGACGCTTTTGATTCATAGTAAATAACCATGAAATCATAACATTAGAACAACATCACAAAAATAATTTTGGACGTAAACAAGCATGCTCTACTTTTATTGAAATGTAGATTTTAATTTATTTTTCTAAACTTGTGACGCTTATATCAGATTTTCTTAGATTTCGCCGATTGTTGCTGTATACAGCATATGTGTTAAAGTCGCGTGAAGACAGTTTTTTAGAGCTTCCGTTATAAAATATTGCTTTGATTTTTAAAGCACAAAATGCATAAATGACAAATACAATAAATTGATATCATGATAAAAGTACATCCAACGTAGTAAAACATGCCTGTATATAAAATTAATCGCGCTTAAAGATAGGATTTTTTCATGTTGTTTCATCAAAGAAGCTGTCAAAACTAAGATTTGATAAAACATTTATTACCTAAAAACAAAGAGAATATATAATATATGATGTTTTTTTCTTTTGATATAATCATGTATATAACTCATACGAAACTGCATCAAACAGCTTGTATAGTTGCATGTTATGTCTTCACCTACAATGTATAGTTGTAATATTTACATGCTGTTTCGCATGTTAACATGGTGTATGCTGTTGTATTATATTTTTTTCCAGCGTGGTACATTTAGTAGAAAATAAGATTTTTTACAACAATGTTAAAGTAGAAAATACAATGTTGATGTAAATTGTAAAAAGAGATAATTGTTGTAACTGAAATACATCCTTACATCTTTGGTAGCAGCCATTATAACCAAGAGCACGACACAATACATAGAGAAAGCAAGCAACAAAGGTCAAACACATATAGGGCGAGTAAATATGACCGATAATTTTATATCTTTTTTGTAAAAAAAAATAAAAACGTGTTTTAATGTTCTTAACATCATCTATTTTACAAATCTGATATTGTAGTGATAATTGGTAATTTTTTATTCATAAAATTAAAAAATTAAATAATAATAATTTTTCATTTTTTTTACATTATTCCTAAAATATGTCCTACGAAAATTACAACTTCTGACATAAATGGATTGAGCTTAAATAAGTAGGATAAATATTTAGTTGTTAGAGAGTTCGAATCCCTGTAGATAAATACAGTATTTGTTTTAAAGAGTTTCCGTTGAAATATATTTCAGAGTTTATTACCCAATCTACTTATTTACAATAGTTAATTAGTTTGATAAATGATAAAAAAAGTTATTTTTATTTCAAGAGTATGAAAACACTCACACTTCATAAGCCCTGACATATCGTGCGTCTATTTACAAAGACCGCTATCTCTCTTTTTGGAGATTGTCAGTTTTTTTGAAAAACTTTAAGACATCTTTTTTTATTTATTTATCATTATTTATTGTTATCATTTATTTATTGTTGTTATTTATTTTATTTTATTTGTTTAATTTATTTTTTTACTTATTTATTTTAATAAATTTATTTATTTTAATAAATTTATTTATTTATTTATTTTTGCGGTAACACTACAATTTTTTAAATGGTTATTGGTGTTTTATAGTTTGCAATGAAATGCAGTTTAAACATATTGGCGATGAACACATTCAATGACACCGTAGATTGTATATCATTTGGTTTACATTATTACCTTTTTATACGGTTTAACAACCGTTTTTAAGAACCTCCTGACGTAATTTTTAAAACATTTTTCGTCTATGTGTACACAAATAATGATATAAAACCTAGGTAATTATGTACTCGTTTGCTCATGCTGTCAATTGCATATTGTTTATTATGTTTCCCGCTTCTACTTTGATCTTACCTTCATTGATTGAAGTTAGCTCGTTTATTTCGTTTGTTTTCTGTGTTATTGGTGTATTATATTTATATTCACATTTGGATAAATACTTCATAAACACGTAATCACAATACAACAGAAGAAAGATGCAACTTAAACATTATAACTTTGCAATAACCAACAAAACACAGAATGAAAAAATAAAAGCCATATGTAGTTTTTTTATAGAACTTTTAAAAATGTAAAATTAAACTTTGTACTTCAAAACATATTGCAGAACAAAGCCACGCTGTTAAAACTTGATAATGTTAATTTTACATGATTTTTAAAAACAAATAATTGTCTAATTGAGCATTTGGTAAGTCTAGCCTGAATGTGAATAAGAAAATAAGAAAAACATGTCAATACCTTGAATTACAATGTGGCTGAATCGTTGAGATAATTTATCATTGTGCACCACACCTTCATATACAAAAATACACATAATTATCATAAAAACATACGGCAAAACAACAAAAGTTGTTTAAAAATGCACACGATATAAACGAAAACTTGAAAGATCGGGTTGTCCGGAAAAATAATAATTTATGAAATTAATTATTTTTTCAGAATTGGACTTAGAAATTGAAGATGTTAAGCAGCATTAGATAAGGTAGTATAACGTTTTATATATATATATATATATATATATTAAATTTGTCATCTAGAAATAGGTCACTTACTGCGTGTCTAGATAATATACTATTTTGAAATATATGTATTGCATCAGTTGCAAATTGTAACACCAAAGAAATTATGCGTATAACAAACAAGTGCAAAATAGTTTATTATTGTCACACTGTACGTTCATTCAAATAACCAACAAAGAATGAAGTTTTTATTTCAGAGAGGAAGGTGAATGATAGTTTCCGTAAAAGCGGTTTTAGTTTTCAATGTAAAAAAAGAGAGAGAAAATCTGGGTAAAATAAAACTAAAATTTGTTGCATTACAAGGGATTAAAAAAATGTTTTCATAATTTACTGACAAAACATGGTCAAAACACTACAGACATGCCGAAAGCAAAACCCTCTATAGAAATTCACTTGTTTAGCTTTTGATCAAATCTTACAACACAATATGTTTATTATTTTATGAACATCGCCTCGAAAATAACCTAGTCACAGCAAAGATACAAAAACTTTCGATTTCTCGAATTTTGCATTTAGTTTTAGTTGAAATAAATACAAAAAAAAGAAATGTGGGAGATAACGTGTGTGTGTGTGTGTGTGTGTGTGTGTGTGTGTGTGTGTAATAATTGCAAAATATTTCACTGATTTAATTACAGTGGTGCGTGTGGGTGTGTTATTTAAGTTCTTTAAGAGCACGAAAGAGTACGACACGACACCATTGTTAATTAATACGAACAAGTTGTACCTCTACATTCATACACTTAGGTTACCTGTACCGAGACATTTTTATAATGCAATAAAAGTATAACTTCCTGTTAGAAATAAAACAACATTAATGATATTTAAATAAAATTGCAAAATGAATACGGTTTTAAATTTAATGAAGTTTACAGTACTTTCATCACGTTTTGACAATGAAAATTTTTTACATATATTTTATAGCATTCTGAACTTGTTCCCCAGTGCAAATGTTGTAAGCACGGGAGAGTAGTAGACTTTTAGACAACACCATCAGAAATTATTTGGAATTTGTTCTCAAGTGTAATACATATATCAAACCAATTGTAATTGAAATGTCTGAAAATCACATATTTCTGAAATTTACTGGAAAGTCTGTTGATTAGTAATAATGTTATTTATGTAAGCAATAAATCTCTTTGACCACAACTGTCCCGTCAATGCATTATAAATATATGATTGACGTCATTTATTTGCCGTTCAAATAATTACATTGATTGATTGATTAAATTGGGTTTAACGTCCCAGTCAAAAATATTTCACTTATATCGAGACGTCACCAGCTATAGGCGAAGTTGCAGAAATTTTTACCACTGCAGTGCGCACAGGGAGCGTTCTTAAGCATACCACGCCTACCATGACACGGGGTATCGGTTTATAAGGTGTCCATCGAAGGACCCAATGACTTTCATTTCTAAATGCTGACTGCTTGGCAAAAGAACAGTCACTACCAATTTTCAACTCCTAGTCAGACCCGACCGGAGTTCAAACCCGGCCTCCAATATGCGAAGCGAGAACTCTACTGACTGAGCTATCATAATGGTCAAGTGAAAAGACGTGTATCTTGTAAGTAGCAGCGATTGCATTTTTGAAGAATAGAAGCAAAATATAGTTTTTAAAAAAAATGCAAAATGTAAATACAACCAATATTAAAACTTTTTAAATCTGGCATTTTCAGATCCAATTTCTATAGAGCTTATCAAAGGTTCCCTCTAAATCCTGTTCACACTCATCGCGTCATTTACGAATATAATATAGAGATTTGTGCGTGTATTAGAAACCATTATTTTGTACGCGATAGTCAGGGCAACCACAAACAACCGCAAAAAGAAAAGATGTAAGACAACCACATACTCTTATTAACCAATGTAAAACTAATTATACAATTATAAAAGAAGAAATAAATGTATAGATGAAAAAGTATTATCTTACAGTAGCAGAAGCAACCAAGAAGATCATGAAACAATTTAGGTAATTGGTTGAAACAGCCAAACAAGACCAAGACATGGAGAGCAATATTTGGACTCTAATAATGAAATTTACGATATTCATTAGGCAGTTCATAACTATAATATGTACATTGAAACATTTGAATTTTGTCTTATTTTACCAAATGATGAGACAACCCCTAAATGTATATGTTAAAACTTCGTCTTCGGGAGTGAACGGGATACAAAAGTAAAGTGTAATCCAATGTGTGGTGGTTCAAGCACTTTTAGTTGGGTTTGAACATTTCCTCTTTTATACACCATACACACAATTAAAAAGGTATTATATCTATCAAAAAGTGAAATGAAAAAAACTAAAGTAATCACATACCAAAATATTATTTTGTTGATATATCTGTTTCAGTTATTTATTGCAATTCAATCGATTTTTTTCAAACCTTGACAATTCATTATGTCCTTGTTGCGCTGAATTGGGAATCGGACCAGTCTTGGAGAATGCAGTGTTAAGTATTTTCTAAGTAATTAACATTTATTAACTTGCGTTTGTATATTTGGAATGAAGCAATGTTTCTATTTTATTTCGTAGATACATTACAATGATACATGTATCCATCTTCATTGTGTTGGCGACTTATGTTCCCGTTTTCACTTTAGGTAAGTTTCTATTTATCCAGACGATACAAAATAAATAATATTGATAAATCTGTTACATTTAATATTTGCTAATAAAATACTACATTTTTCCATTTTATAAAGATATAGTACAGCAAGTAAATCTAACATAAGAGAAACATTAAATCTAAAAGTTGAAGCCATCAGCGTTCTTAAGACGCAGCAATTAAACTGAAATTTGTTTGAATTTGTACACAGCCCACCTTATGTATTTATAAAATTACACGTAAACCTTATGACGATTTTACAAAAACATAAGTCTTTCAAACTACCAAAAATACAGCGGATTACAGATGTATTTCTATTTTGCTTCGCACGTGAGATGTGAAAAGATCCGTTATAGGCCTTTTTTCTGATACATACGAATGGATAATGTATCTAAATTATTAAAAACAGTAAGATAATTTTGATATTGCACTTGTGTAATATGAGATTTTAACCAGTTTAAAAAGAAAAAAAAGAAGGCATTTGTGATTTCTATAATATCATTGTAAATTTCGGTTTATTATTTTATTAGTTGGGGTATAGCTGCATTTATTGGTATCGCTGAAAAATGTGATGAATCTAGAGGGATTCCGATTTAAATTCTTAATCTGAAAAAGTAGCAGTCTTGTTGTTTTTACCTAAGTTGTCTTTGACATAAGTCAATATTGTTACATTTTGACTAAAAATAATTTTGTGTAAATTCAGAAGTCCTAAAATCCAAAAGAAAGAGTAAAATCGACGGAATGTCTTTCGGACAAATTTTAGCATGTCAACTTAGGTCATGGATATAATAAATTTTGAGTAATCAACTTATAACAAATTTGTGATTGCTGCCGACGAAGTAAAACTGCGAAAATTGGCTAATAGTTTTAAATTAGGTCATGCAAGTTTTCATTGAACTTTTTATTGCAAAATTAACCATTTATAAAAAGTGACATTACTCATGTAGTAAAATTATTTTTCTTGAAATATAGCCACAGTTTACTTCGAAGAGGTTATTGTAATATTGCATATTTGTAATTTTATGCAGGTGATATTTTGCCAAGTGCTAATCCAGGAGCTAATTTAGGTCAAAACCCTTTCCATACTTCACGGGCATGGATTTTCGACCCAAAGAAAGCCTTTATCTAGCAACAGAGGACTGAATATCAATACAAACGACGACCAAATAAATTTGAATAATATACCAATAGCTGGTCCGTTACCTTTAAATAACAGACAAGGAAATGGACCCTTGCTGAATATGAATAACAGACAAGGCCCTGGTCCACCGAATATGAACAACAGAAGAGGACCGGGTCCATCAAATATGAATAACTTGCAGGGACCAGGGCCACCAAATATAAACAACAGACAAGGTCCAGGTCCATTAAATATAAACAACATGCAAGGTCCGGGACCACCAAATGTTAACAACAGACAAGGACCTGGTCCTCCAAATATGAACAATAGACAAGGACCAGGTCCATCAAATATAAACAACATACCGGGACCTCATAATATGAAAAATCCACAAGGACCAAATTCTCCAAATATGCACAATATTCGAGGACCGGTTCAGGGTTCACTTAATATAAATAATAGACAGGGACCAGGACCAATGAATATTAATAATAGACAAGGACCGGGTCCACCGAACACAAATAATAGACAGGGACCCGGACAACTGAATATTAATAATAGACAAGGGCCAGGTCCAACGAACACAAATAATAGACAGGGACCCGGACAACTGAATATTAATAATAGACAAGGGCCGGGTCCACCGAACATAAATAATAGACAGGGACCCGGACAACTGAATATTAATAATAGACAAGGGCCAGGTCCAACGAACACAAATAATAGACAGGGACCCGGACAACTGAATATTAATAATAGACAAGGGCCGGGTCCACCGAACATAAATAATAGACAGGGACCCGGACAACTGAACATTAATAATAGACAAGGGCCGGGTCCACCGAACATAAATAATAGACAGGGACCAGGACCACTGAATATTAAAAATAGACGAGGGCCGGGTCCACCAAATATAAATAATAGACAGGGACCAGGACCACTGAATATTAACAATAGACAAGGGCCGGGTCCACCAAATATAAATAATAGACAGGGACCAGGACCACTGAATATTAAAAATAGACGAGGGCCGGGTCCACCAAATATAAATAATAGACAGGGACCAGGACCACTGAATATTAACAATAGACAAGGGCCGGGTCCACCAAATATAAATAATAGACAGGGACCAGGACCACTGAATATTAATAATAGACAAGGGCCGGGTCCACCAAATATAAATAATAGACAGGGACCAGGACCACTGAATATTAATAATAGACAAGGACTGGGTCCACCAATAATGAACAATAGACTTGGTCCACAAAATATAATTAACAGAAGAGGACAGGGACTACCGATTTTGAACAGTATACAAGGACCGGGTCAACAAATTATGAATAGACGAAGACTGAGCCCAAATTTGAATAACAACATACATAAATTCGCCGGCCCGTTCTTGAACACAGACGGGAATAACAGACAAGAACCAGGTATACCCATGAGCATGAATATGGATAACATACAAAGGCCAGATGCATCCTTGAATATGAACATGAATGACATACAAGGGCCAGATGCATCCTTGAATATGAACATGAATGACATACAAGGGCCAGATGCATCCTTGAATATGAACATGAATGACATACAAGGGTCAGATGCATCCGTGAATATGAACATGAATAACATACAAGGGTCAGATGCATCCGTGAATATGAACATGAATAACATTCAAGGGCCAGATGCATCCGTGAATATGAACATGAATAACATTCAAGGGCCAGATGCATCCTTGAATATTGATATGATAAATAGACAAGGACCAAGTGTATTTTTGAATATGAACATGAATGATATAAAAAAACAGAAAATGAATAACTACTTTGATGTTATGACAACAGTTCCAACAACACCCATAAACAATAATTATAATTTTCGGAATATCCCGAACAATATGGGCTATAGGAAAACAATGACAACGCCACCATTGCCAACGAAAACAACATATAGAAAAAATAACTGGAAAAAACAAATTAATAATTTTAACTATAACAATAACAATCGAAGAACAACCACAATGGCAACGACTACAAGATCTCTCTATAACAACCACTGGTGGCGACCACACAAGAATTTTAATAACAACTATCAGGTGACAACTCCAGTAACAACGACAACAACAACATTAACAACAACGAGGGCCACATATAACAATAACCCATGGAATCGATGGCGTTATCCACATGGAAACAATAATTATCATAACCCTATGACAACACAACCAACAACGAGTCAAAGGTCAAATTATAACAACCAATGGCGTGTTCCATACAACTTATTAACTACAAACATATTATAACAACGCCAACTACGACAAGGGAAACAACTCGTAGAACATATCATAATCAGTGGTATCGACAGTATAACAAAAATAAAATGACTACACCGGAAACAACAACAACTCCAAGGGTATATAAAAGCAAACAGTGGAATTTTCAATTCAATTATAACAAGAATCACGTGACAACTCCAGCTACACCGGGAACGACACGTAAAACATATTTTAACAACCAATGGAATCAGCCATATAATCACCGAACTCAAAAATCGTATCATAGGAACCAATGGAATCTACCATATAACCAATTGACGACACCAGCAACAAGACAAACAACCAGAAAAACATATTACAATAATCAATGGAATCTTCCATACAATAACAATAATCAAATAACAACAAGAACACAAAGGTCTTATCGAAACAATCAGTGGCATTTACCTTATAACAACAACAATAATCAGGGGACAACACCAGCAACGACAACGGCATCAACAATGCGGAGAACATATAACATCAACCAATGGAATTTACCGTTTAACAATTATAATAACAACAAAACTCAGATAACAACACCGACAACAGTAACCACATCCAGAAAAACATACATCGATCAGTGGAATATGCCATACAACAACTTTAACAACTACAACAATCAAATTACAACACCGTCAACAACAACCCAAAAAACTTACTTCAACAATCAATGGCATTTACCATACAATAACTTTAATATAAATAATAACCAGATGACAACACCGTCAACAACAGCTACAAAAACTTATTTAAACAATCAATGGAATTTACCATACAATAACTTTAATAATAATAACCAGATGACAACACCATCAACAACAACGCGAAAAACTTATTACAACAAACAATGGCATTTACCATACAATAACTATAACAACAATAATAACCAGATGACAACACCGTCGACAACAACAACAACGCCAAAAACTTATTACAATAATCAATGGCATTTACCATACAATAACTATAACAACAATAATAACCAGATGACAACGCCGTCAACAACAACAACAACGCCAAAAACTTATTACAATAATCAATGGCATTTACCATACAATAATTATAACAACAATAATAACCAGATGACAACGCCGTCAACAACAACAACAACGCCAAAAACTTATTACAACAATCAATGGCATTTACCATACAATAACTATAACAACAATAATAACCAGATGACAACGCCGTCAACAACAACAACAACGCCAAAAACTTATTACAACAATCAATGGCATTTACCATACAATAACTATAACAACAATAATAACCAGATGACAACGCCGTCAACAACAACAACAACGCCAAAAACTTATTACAACAATCAATGGCATTTGCCATACAATAACTATAACAATAATAATAACCAGATGACAACACCGTCGACAACAACGCGAAAAACTTATTTCAACAACCAGTGGAATTTACCATACAATAACTATAATAATAATAACCAGATGACAACACCGTCGACAACAACGCGAAAAAATTATTTCAACAACCAGTGGAATTTACCATACAATGACTATAACAACAATAATAACCAGATGACAACACCGTCGACAAAAACGCCAAAAACTTATTTCAACAACCAGTGGAATTTACCATACAATAACTATAACAACAATAATAACCAGATGACAACACCGTCGACAACAACGCGAAAAACTTATTTCAACAATCAGTGGAATTTACCATACAAAAACTATAATAATAATAACCAGATGACAACACCGTCAACAACAACAACGCGAAAAACTTATTTCAACAATCAATGGAATTTACCATACAATGACTATAACAACAATAATAACCAGATGACAACACCGTCAACAACAACAACAACGCGAAAAACTTATTTCAACAATCAGTGGAATTTACCAAACAATGACTTTAACAACAATAATAACCAGATGACAACACCGTCGACAACAACGCGAAAAACTTATTTCAACAATCAATGGAATTTACCATACAATGACTATAACAACAATAATAACCAGATGACAACACCGTCGACAACAACGCAAAAAACTTATTTCAACAATCAGTGGAATTTACCATACAATAACTATAATAATAATAACCAGATGACAACACCGTCAACAACAACAACGCGAAAAACTTATTTCAACAATCAGTGGAATTTACCATACAATGACTATAACAACAATAATAACCAGATGACAACACCGTCGACAGCAACGCGAAAAACTTATTTCAACAACCAGTGGAATTTACCATACAATGACTATAACAACAATAATAACCAGATGACAACACCGTCGACAACAACGCGAAAAACTTATTTCAACAATCAATGGAATTTACCATACAATAACTATAATAATAATAACCAGATGACAACGCCATCAACAACAACAACAACGCCAAAAACTTATTACAACAATCAATGGCATTTACCATACAATAACTATAACAACAATAATAACCAGATGACAACACCGTCAACAACAACAACGCGAAAAACTTATTTCAACAATCAATGGAATTTACCATACAATAACTATAATAATAACCAGATGACAACACCATCAACAATAACAACGCAAAACATTTATTACAATAATCAGTGGAATTTACCATACAACAACCTTAACTACAATAATAACCAAATGACAACACCAACAACTACAACAACAACGCGGAAAAATTATTTCAACAATCAGTGGAATTTACCATACAACTTTTACAAATATAATAACCAGACGACAACAATATCATCAACAACACGAAAAACATATTACAACAATCAGTGGAACCTACCGTATAATAATTATAACAATAATAATCAAATGACAACACCAGCAACAGCGACTACAACGAGAAAAACATATTATATTAATCAATGGAATCTACCGTACAATAACAAAAATAATAATCAAATGATAACATCAACCACAAGTCAAACAACAGTATCATCGGTTCCCAACTACAATAAAACCTTGAACAAATCGTATGTGCAGTTTTTTGCTAATAACCAATCTCCTTCATATCAAACTTCAACTTCCTCATACATTAACTTCTTTAAGAAGCATACAAATCAAAAGACCAACCAAAAAGACAAAACACAACAAAAAAATCTATCATATATGGATTTCTTCAATCAGAGAAAAGACAAAAAACAACAGAAAAATCTATCATATATGGATTTCTTCAATCAAAGAAAAGACAAAAAACAACAGAAAAATCTATCATATATGGATTTCTTCAATCAAAGAAAAGACAAAAAACAACAGAAAAATTTATCATATATGGATTTCTTCAATCAGAGAAAAGACAAAAAACAACAGAAAAACTTATCATATATGGATTTCTTCAATAATAACCAAGGAAAATATGAACAAATCAGACAATATCAAAACAATCAGAGTCAGGAGGCATCAATGTTTAAGTTTTTTAACGGTTACCAGACAAAACCAACAACGACCACTGCTCCGAAAACTTGGAATGCCCCATATAAGAACTGGTACCAACAAATGACATCGACTGCTCCTACAACTACAACTGGTCCTCCTGAAACTTCTTTACCAAATTACTACTTTAACGAACAGGATCATGAGTATTTCTATGAAACAACGCAAAGTACAACGCCTCGTTCTTATAAGATACCGAGTATCTATAACGAAATTGGGAACAAGAATAAATTTAAAATAAATAATTGGTCTTCTAAATCTACACCTAATAAACCGCATTCAAGTAACTATGAAAACGTCATCTATCTTGAATGGCAAGATCCTTCTGTGGCAAAATCAAAGTCTCGCCATTCTGAGAACCGATCAGAAAAAATCCCCGTGCCGTGGCAAAATGGTGGCTTAAACTCCCAATTAAATAACAGGCGTCAACAAATCAATTCAAACATAGGTACAACAAATCGTGGACAAAATCCACCATGGCAATTTGGTAAACCAAATAGCCAATTAAACGATCGAAGACAACAGATAAAGGAAAATATCAATCCTGGTAAACTATCTATAAATACATTGTCATGGAAAATTGGTGATCCAAACAGCCTATCCAATGATATGAGGAACCAGATAAATGGAATCACCCCGCCTTGGAGAATACCATCCAATAACGCACAACTGCTACCGTGGCAAAATGTTGGTTCAAATACTATTAATCGTCAAGTCAATCGAAATTTTCCATCAATAAAACTACCAGCGAATACTGCACAACGTCCACAATGGCAAAATAGTGATTTAAATGGACAATTAAACACTAGACGACAACAGACTGACAGAAACACTCCTCCCTGGAGAATACCGACAATTCCTGCACAACGTCCATCTTGGCAACGCGGTGGTTTTAATATTCTGTTAAGTTCAAACCAACAACCTCCGTTACGAGGAAATACTTCACCAAGTATAAACAGAAACACACCCCCTTGGATACAAGACATAACATCACCAAGGAGAAATATACCACCTTGGAAACAAGGCAATACATCATCAAATTCGAAAAGCAATATGCCTCCATGGATACAAGGCAGTACACCACCAATGAGCAACGGAAACATACCATCATTGACACAAGGCAATGCATTACCAAATTCAAACAGACATTTTCCAACTCCGTTACAAGGCAATAATTCACCAAGGATCAACAGAAATATACCTACTCCGTCACAAGGCAATAATTCACCAAGGATGAACAGAAATATACCTACTCCGTTACAAGGCAATACTTCACCAAGGATCAATAGCAACATTCCACCTTGGATACAAGACATACAAGGAAGAAACAGAAACATTCCAACTTGGGTGATAGCAAACACATCTGAAACACAAAACAAAAACATTCCACCTTGGGTTATAGAAAACACACCTGGAAGACGAAACAGAAACAGTCCACTTTGGGTAATAGCAAACACATCTCCAGGACAGAATAGGAACATTCCACCATGGGATGCAAATGCATCTGAAAGAGAAAACAGAAACATTCCACCTTGGGTTTTACCAAACACATCTGGAAGACAAAATAGAAACATTTCACCTTGGGTATTACCAAACACATCAAGAGGACAAAATAGAAATATTCCACCATGGGTATTACCAAACACATCTGAAAGACAAAACAGAAACAGTCCATCTTGGATATTACCAAACACATCTGGAAGACAAAACAGAAACATTCCACCTTGGGTATTAGCAAACACATCTGAAAGACAAAATAGAAACATTCCACCTTTGGTGTTAGGAAACACATCTGGAAGACAAAATAGAAACATTGCACCTTGGCTTATTTCAAGCACATCTGGAAGACGAAACAGAAACAATCCACCTTGGGTAATCCCAAACACATCAAGAGGACAAAATAGAAATATTCCACCATGGGTATTAACAAACACATCTGGAAGACAAAACAGAAACATTCCATCTTGGATATTACCAAACACATCTGGAAGACAAAACAGAAACATTCCACCTTGGGTATTACCAAACACATCTGGAAGACAAAATAGAAACATTCCACCTTGGGTCATAGCAAACACATCTGGAAGACGAAACAGAAACATTCCACCTTGGGTAATCCCAAACACATCTGGAAGACAAAGCAGAAATGTTCCATCTTGGTTGATAGCAAACACATCTGGAAGACGAAACAGAAACATTCCACCATGGCTTATAGCAAGCACATCTGGAAGACGAAACAGAAACATTCCACCTTGGGTAATCCCAAACGCATCTGGAAGAGGAAACAGAAACATTTCACCTTGGGTTATTGCAAACACATCTGGAAGACAAAATAGAAACATTCCACCTTGGGTAATCGCAAACACATCTAGAGGACGAAACATTTACATTCCACCTTGGGTAATCCCAAACACATCTGGAAGGCAAAACAGAAACATTCCACCTTGGGTGATAGCAAACATATCTGGAAGACGAAACAGAAACATTCCACCTTCTCTCATAGCAAGCACATCTGGAACACGAAACAGAAACATTCCACCTTGGGTAATTCCAAACACATCTGGAAGACAAAATATAAACATTACACCTTGGGTAATCCCAAACACATCTATAGGACGCAACAGAAATATTCCACCTTGGGTAATCCCAAAAACATCTAGAGGACGAGACAGAAACATTCCACCATGGGTCATAGCAAACACATCTGGAAGACGAAACATAAACATTTCATATTGGGTAATCCTAAACACATCTAGAAGACAAAGCAGAAATGTTCCACCTTGGGTGATAGCAAACACATCTGGAAGACAAAATAGAAACATTCCACCTTGGGTACCTGCAAATACATCTGGAAGACGAAACAGATACATTCCACCTTGGGTAATTGCAAACACATCTGGAAGACAAAACAGAAACATTCCACCTTGGGTAATCGCAAACACATCTAGAAGACGAAACAGAAACATTCCACCTTGGGTAATCCCAAACACATCTGGAAGACAAAGCAGAAATGTTCCACCTTGGGTAACAGCAAACACATCTGGAAGACAAAATAGAAACATTCCACCTTGGGTAATCTCAAACACATCTAGAGGACGAAACAGAAACATTCCACCTTGGGTAATCCGAAACATATCTGGAAGGCAAAACAGAAACATTTCACCTTGGGTGATAGCAAACACATCTGGAAGACAAAATAGAAACATTCCACCTTGGGTAATCGCAAACACATCTAGAGGACGAAACATTTACATTCAACCTTGGGTAATCCCAAACACATCTGGAAGGCAAAACAGAAACATTCCACCTTGGGTGATAGCAAACATATCTGGAAGACGAAACAGAAACATTCCACCTTGGGTAATCCCAAACACATCTGGAAGACAAAGCAGAAATGTTCCATCTTGGTTGATAGCAAACACATCTGGAAGACGAAACAGAAACATTCCACCTTTTGTTATAGCAAACACATCTGGAAGACAAAATAGAAACATTGCACCATGGCTTATAGCAAGCACATCTGGAAGACGAAACAGAAACATTCCACCTTGGGTAATCCCAAACGCATCTGGAAGAGGAAACAGAAACATTTCACCTTGGGTAATTGCAATCACATCTGGAAGACAAAATAGAAACATTCCACCTTGGGTAATCGCAAACACATCTAGAGGACGAAACATTTACATTCCACCTTGGGTAATCCCAAACACATCTGGAAGGCAAAACAGAAACATTCCACCTTGGGTGATAGCAAACATATCTGGAAGACGAAACAGAAACATTCCACCTTCTCTCATAGCAAGCACATCTGGAACACGAAACAGAAACATTCCACCTTGGGTAATTCCAAACACATCTGGAAGACAAAATATAAACATTACACCTTGGGTAATCCCAAACACATCTATAGGACGCAACAGAAATATTCCATCTTGGGTAATCCCAAAAACATCTAGAGGACGAGACAGAAACATTCCACCATGGGTCATAGCAAACACATCTGGAAGACGAAACATAAACATTCCATATTGGGTAATCCTAAACACATCTAGAAGACAAAGCAGAAATGTTCCACCTTGGGTGATAGCAAACACATCTGGAAGACAAAATAGAAACATTCCACCTTGGGTACCTGCAAATACATCTGGAAGACGAAACAGATACATTCCACCTTGGGTAATTGCAAACACATCTGGAAGACAAAACAGAAACATTCCACCTTGGGTAATCGCAAACACATCTAGAAGACGAAACAGAAACATTCCACCTTGGGTAATCCCAAACACATCTGGAAGACAAAGCAGAAATGTTCCACCTTGGGTAACAGCAAACACATCTGGAAGACAAAATAGAAACATTCCACCTTGGGTAATCTCAAACACATCTAGAGGACGAAACAGAAACATTCCACCTTGGGTAATCCGAAACATATCTGGAAGGCAAAACAGAAACATTTCACCTTGGGTGATAGCAAACACATCTGAAAGACAAAATAGAAACATTCCACCTTCTCTCATAGCAAGCACATCTGGAACACGAAACAGAAACATTCCACCTTGGGTGATAGCAAACACATCTGGAAGACAAAATAGAAATATTCCACCTTGGGTAATCCCAAACACATCTAGAAGACGAGACATAAACATTCCACCATGGGTCATAGCAAACACATCTGGAAGACGAAAAATAAACATTCCATATTGGGTAATCCCAAACACATCTGGAAGACAAAGCAGAAATGTTCCACCTTGGGTGATAGCAAACACATCTGGAAGACAAAATAGAAACATTCCACCTTGGGTACCTGCAATTACATCTGGAAGACGAAACAGATACATTCCACCTTGGGTAATTGCAAACACATCTAGAGGACGAAACAGAAACATTCCACCTTGGGTAATCCCAAACACATCTGAAAGGCAAAGCAGAAATGTTCCACCTTGGGTGATGGCAAATACATCTGGAAGACAAAACAGAAACATTCCACCATGGGTCATAGCAAATTCATCTGGAAGACAAAACAGAAACATTCCACCTTGGGTTATAGCAAACACATCTGGAAGACAAAATAGAAACATTCCACCTTGGGTTATCTCAAACACATCTAGAGGACGAAACAGAAACATTCCACCTTGGGTAATCCGAAACATATCTGGAAGGCAAAACAGAAACATTTCACCTTGGGTGATAGCAAACACATCTGGAAGACGAAACAGAAACATTCCACCTTGGGTAATCTCAAACATATCTGGAAGACAAAATAGAAACATTCCACCTTCTCTCATAGCAAGCACATCTGGAACACGAAACAGAAACATTCCACCTTTGGTGATAGTAAACACATCTGGAAGACAAAATAGAAATACTCCACCTTGGGTAATCCCAAACACATCTAGAGGACGAGACAGAAACATTCCACCTTGGGTCATAGCAAACACATCTGGAAGACAAAACATAAACATTTTACCTTGGGTAATCCCAAAAACATCTGGAAGACAAAGCAGAAATGTTCCACCTTGGCTGATAGCAAACACATCTGGAAGACAAAATAGAAACATTCCACCTTGGGTACCTGCAAATACATCTGGAAGACGAAACAGATACATTCCACCTTGGGTAATTGCAAACACATCTGGAAGACGAAACAGAAACATTCCACCATGGGTAATTACAAACACATCTGGAAGGCAAAATAGAAACATTCCACCTTGGATTATACCAAACACATCTGGTAGACAAAACAGAAACATTCCATTTTGGGCAATCTCAAACACATTTGGAAGACAAAACAGAAACATCCCACCTTGGGTTATAGAAAAAAACATATCTGGAAGACAAAACAGAAATATCCCACCTTGGATTATAGCAACCACATCTGGGAGACAAACCAGACACATTCCACCTTGGGTTATACCAAACACATCTAGAGGACACAACAGACACATTCCACCATGGGTGATAGCAAACACATCTGCAAGACAAAACAGAAACATTCCACCTTGGGTAATATCAAACACATCTGGAGGACAAAATAGAAACATTCCACCTCGGGTTATAGCAAACACATCTGGAGGACGAAACAGAAACATCCCACCTTGGGTAATCTCAAACACATTTGGAAGACAAAATAGAAACATTCCACCTTGGGTTATAGCACACACATCTGGATTACAAAATAGAAACATTCCACCTGTGTTAATACCAAACACATTTGAAAGACAAAACAGGAATATTCCATCATGGGTGATATCAAACACATCTGCAAGACAAAACAGAAACATTCCACCTTGGGTATTATCAAACACATCAGGAAGACGAAACAGAAACATCCCACCTTCTCTCATAGCAAGCACATCTGGAACACGAAACAGAAACATTCCACCTTTGGTGATAGCAAACACATCTGGAAGACAAAACAGAAACATCCCACCTTGGGTAATCTCAAACAAGTCTGGAAGACAAAACAGAAATATTCCACCTTGGGCAATTCCAAACACATTTGGAAGACAAAACAGAAACATTCCACCTTGGTTTATAGCAAACACATCTAGAGGACGAAACAGAAACATTCCACCTTGGGTAATCCCAAACATATCTAGAAGACAAAACAGAAACATTCCGCCTTGGGTAACAGCAAACACATCTGGACGACGAAACAGAAACATTCCACCTTGGGTATTAGCAAACACATCTGGAAGACAAAACAGAAATATTCCACCATGGGTAATTGCAAACACATCTGGAAGACAAAACAGACACATTCCACCTTGGGTAATCCCAAACACATCTGGAAGACAAAACAGAAACATCCTACCTTGGGTCATAGCAAACACATCTGGACGACAGAACAGACATATTCCACCTTGGGTAATCCAAAACACATCTGGAAGACAAAACAGAAATATTCCATTATGGGTAATATCAAACACATCTGGAAGACAGAATAGAAACATTCCACCTGTGTTAATACCAAACACATTTGGTAGACAAAACAGGAATATTCCATCATGGGTGATATCAAACACATCTGGAAGACAAAACAGATTCATTCCACCTTGGTTAATATCACGCACATCAGTAAGACGAAGCAGAAACATTCCACCTTGGGTATTCCCAAACACATCAGGAAGACGAAACAGACACATTCCACCTTGGGTGATAGAAAACACATCTTCAAGACATAACAGAAACATTCCACCTTGGGTAATATCAAACACACCAGGAAGACAAAACAGAAACATCCCACCTTGGGTATTAGCAAACACATCTGGAAGAGGAAACAGAAACATTCCACCTTGGGTAATCCCAAACACATTTGGAAGACAGAACAGAAACATCCCACCTTGGGTAATCTCAAACACATCTGGAAGACAGAACAAACATATTCCACCTTGGGTAGTACCAAACACATCTGAAAGACAAAACAGAAACATTCCACTTTGGGTAACAGCAAATACATCTGGAAGACAAAACAGACACATCCTACCTTGGGTGATAGGAAACACATCTGGAAGACAAAACATAAACATTCCACCTTGGGTATTAGCAAATACATCTGGAAGACAAAACAGAAATATCAATCGGCCATGGCTGTTACAAAATACACAAAATGGTAGAAATCTCCTAAATACAAACCTTCCACCATTGTTTATGCTTGATGGAAACAGACCACCAATTTCGAACATGCCAAGAATGTTTAGTAGCCAAAATATAGACAATTCTTTTTTAAGACATAATTTTGCTTTACAGTCACCAAGGTCCTTCAGGGGCAGTCCATCTTTGGTACCATCTTTGCTGAGGCATCCTGGTTCAATGCCATTACCACTGGTCTGGCAACAACCACAGAAACGCAGCCATGGAATGTCCATCAAATTAGACTCTTCAAAGAACCAAATTAATTCAGGAAGAAATGTAAATGTTAGAAATTTCAGGAATTCTTTTTTCAGGTCACAAAGGGATGATATAAGAAATAGGCCACCCAGTTTCATAAGTGGTCCTCCAAACAGATTAAATAGTGGACCATCCATATTAAGTAGTGGACCATTCAGATTAAGCAGTGGACCATTCAGATTAAGAAATGGTAATCCTTTCAATAGAATGCAGCCAGGACAACAATTTGGTGATTCTCCAACAAAACCACTTTATTTTGAGGTAAGTTCTGATAGAAAGACAGAAAATCATAAAACATAAATGAATTAAGCAGCCAGCAAAGCCGGTCAACAATTCCTTTTAGATCAACTGGTCTCAATAGGTATGTGATATGATTCAACTGTCTTTCAAGATATTTGTTAATGTAAAAATTGTATTTCTCAGTTTATATAACTACTAAACATTAATTTTGTGGAATACCATGTAGCGAACTGTAATGCCTAATCTGTTCAACTGCTTATCAAAACACTCTTTAAAATAATGTTGGTTAAGTACAATATGTATTTCAGAAATAGAATTGTATTTTTCAAACAAATATCTTCTTTTCACATAACACTGGATAGCTGAACTTTAATTTTTATTGTACATAACACGGAAACTTAAATCACATCTTATAGAAGAAAGTATTCATGTTTGTTTAAGTAAAAAAAAATTTATCCAAAGTATTGGATCTGCCCTAAAACTGAAAAAATAAACTCTAAAACAAGGTAAATAACACAGAAACTAATATAGCTTTATTCGAATTCCAAAATGACATTGGTTTAGAACAAACTGCATTTTCCAAAAATTTGTATTTTTTCAGTTAAAATCTAAGATTTATCCCAAAATTGAAATATATGGCCAACAGGCATTGTATATAATCTAGAAACTAATCAAACAACTTTGAATTGTAATTCATCAAGATTTAGATGTACTTTCAAAGTTTTCTCAAAATGTGTCCTTTTTATAAAACAGTAGTTGCTAATAGTGGTAACAAACTTTGATGTTTAAATTCAAGATGGCCCTCTGGCGGATGTAGTAGCTTTCAGATCTGGATAAAAAAGTGATGTTGCACAATGAGACCTAAGGGGAACATGATTTCAAAATTTCAGAAAGATCCCTCAAGTAGTTTCTGAGAAATAGCTGTAACAATTTTTATGTTTAAAATCCAAGTAACCACCTAGCAGCCATATTAGTTTTTAAATCTGAAAAAAGTGATGTTGCACAACAAGGACCTAGGAGGAACCTGTACACAAAATGTCAGAAAGATCCTATAGGTAGTTCTTGAGAAATAATGGTAACAAACTATAATGTTCAAAATTCAAGATGGCCACCTGGCAGCCATAACTGATTTCATATCTGGATAAAAAAAGTAATGTTGCACAACAAGGGCCTATGGAGAAATCTGTAAACAAAATTTCAGAAAGATCCCTCCAGTAGTTCCTGAGAAATAGCAGTACGAAACTTTAATGTTCAATTTTCAAGATGGCCACCTGGCAGCCTTAACGGATTTCAGGTCTAGATAAAAAAGTGATGTTGCATAACTAGGGCCCAGGGGAACCGGTATACAAAATTTCAAAAAAATCCCTCCAGTAGTTCCTAAGCAATACTGGTAACAAACTTTAATGATCAAAATTCAAGATGGCTGTCTTGCGGTCATACTGGATTTCAGATCTTGATAAAAAGAGATGTTGCTGTTATATATGTTTGAGTTCTATCTTAGTAAATGCCATATTAAAAATTTTAAAAGAAAATATTGAAAAAAAAGCCTGTAAGAGCATTTTCTCAAAATGCATAATTTTTCTCTCAAAATGCAATTTTTTACACCACAATGTTCCTAAAATCAGCCAAATACTTAGGTTATCAAAATTAAACAGCCTGATTAAACTGTGTTACAAATTTCATTTAGATATCATTTTTAGTTTTAAAGATATGGACTTAAACACACAACTTTTACATTTTGACACTCCAACGATGAAGACGACGAAGCCGCTGACACCGGAAAAGTAAAATTTAAGTTTCGCCTTATGGCAACTATAGTTGCCAGACGAGACGAAAAATTGAAGATCTGCTACATTGTATAGAACATGGAAGTTAATCAAATACATATGGCGTTAAAACATATGTTGATTGAGTAAAAGATGCATTTTTTTAAAATCTGTACATTTTCATCTAAAACTTTGAATTTACCATAAATCTGAAAAACTAAAGGATAATCTACATAGTACACATTATTAAACCTAAATAACACCAGTTTTTAAGATCAAATCAATGGTGGTTCAACAAAATACATATTTTCTCAAAACTTGTACTTTTTCATCAAAAATCTCAGATTTGCACCAAAATTTTAAAAATTGAATTTCTTCTGCATTATATATAACATGGAATCTAATTAGGTTAAATTTAAAATCTAAATTAATTATAGTTTAGCACAAAATGTATTTTCTCAAAATTTGTACTTTTTCAATCAAAATCTCAGATTTGCCCCAAAATTGAAATTAATGGTCAATGGACATTGCATATAACCTGTAAACTAATTGCGCAATATTTAAAGTCCAATTCCTCAAGGTTTGTTGGACTATTATCATTTTCTAAAAATTTATACTTTTTACCCCAAAAATCAAGAAGTGTGAAATATTTTTAAAACCCCGTTATATATGTTTAAGTTCTATCCTAGTAGATGCCATATTCAAAATTTTAAAAGAAAATATTGAAAAATGAGCCTGTAAGAGCATTTTCTCAAAATGCATAATTTTTCTCTAAAAATGCAATTTTTTACACCAAAATGTTTCTAAAATCAGCCAAATACTTAGGTTATAATAAATAAACAGCCTGATTAAACAGTGTTACAAATTTCATTCAGATACCACTGTTAGTTTTGGAGATATGGACTTTAACACACAACTTTCACATTTTGACACTCCAACAACACCGCCGCCAACTACTGTAAAAGTAACACCTAAGTCTTGCTTTACGGCGACTATGGTCGCCAGGCAAGACAAAAAAATATATTTTGTGAAAAGATAACACACTGATATTTTTCAAGAAATTGGAAATAGTAAAGTACTTATACTTCTAAGATGTCTCGTTATCTTATAGGTGTGCATTTCCTTATTTAAAAGTAACTGTAAAATATGAGCAGCCCAAATGGTTGTCGGAATACATTTTTCATCATAAATACGGTTTTTAATACTGGCATTAACTGAAAAAGGCAACTTTGACAATACAGAATAAAACCTTTAGTAAGGTTTCTGATTAATACATACACATGCACTGTTCAAACAATTCTGTACTATAATTTAAAATATTATAATGTTACATATATTCTGTAGGCACATGTAAATGTGTTTTCAGTGTAAGTTTGTTTTAACTCATAGTCCGTTTGTTTTGTTGCAAGTTTTGCTCAGTTTTTTGCTATTGCAAAGTAAGTGTAATTACACTGCAACCTTGTACAGTAAAACTTTTATATAGACCGCCAACAAAACATCAAAAATATACACTTTATAGATATGCGGTCTTTATATATATGTTAATTTTGCTTTCAATAAGCTAATGAATCAAAAAATCACTGGTCTTGATCTAGAAGACAGGCAGTCTTTACCCAGAGGATGTCACTTAAGCAGGTTTTACTTTATGTGTAAGCAAAATATAAAACACCAATGACTTGTTTTCATTAGGAAAAAATTTATAAAAATACATTTAAAATTTCAATTACTTTGCTATTTTACATGAATATACATGTATTTTAATTTCTTTTCTGTTGACTTTTTTTAAAATTAATTCAATTTTTTTATGTTGATTTGTAATATTTTTCTTTTTCTTACTTTTCAGTTTGATATCCATTATAAATGAAGAAAGGAATTATCCATTTCATTGTTGTATTGTGATTTTTTTATATAAAAAAAATTGTTTTAAAAAATTTTGTGTTTTGTTTAATTACATTATTTCACCAAAAAGAATATTATAATTTCCTTATATATCAAAATTATTAACAAGTCTTTTGGAATTGTCTAACAAGCACAAAGTAAGCTTGATGTGATGTCAAATCAGTTTTTGGTCCATTGCATTTTAATACAAATTTTTCATAATGAGAATCCTATACTCAAAAAGTGTTAGGAATGTCCTTGTTTACATGTAACAGTTGATCTCTTGTTGATCTTTTTTCAGAATCAAAACTTGATTACTATTATTTCTGCTTTCAATCTAAGAAGGTGTGATATGTTGTAAATACATGTATTATACGTAACATTTTATACACTGCCCAAATCCTGACCAGGCCCCAGGCCTCAGTTTCACAATCATTCACTCAGCTGAGTGTACACTCAACTCAAATATTCCAATTTTTCTCATATCAATATTTTAAAAATTTGAAAATTTTTCGACAATGTTTTGTTTTGTTCAACAAACTTAACCTAAACAATGAAAATACAAAATTAGATATTCAATTTTAACTGTGTAATGTCTTAGTAATTGATATTGAAATATTCCCAAATTTGAGTTGAGTGTTCACTCAGCTGAGTGAATGATTGTGAAACTGAGGCCAGGTTTACAATCATTTACTCAATCAAGTGTACACTCAACTCAAATTAGAGAATATTTCAATGTCAATGTTTAAGACATTTTACATTTAAATTGAATATCTAATGTTATATTTAAATTGTTTAGTGTTGATTTGTTAAACAAAACAAAAAATTGTCTAGTAATTTTTTTTATATTGATGAGAAAAAAATAGGAATATTTGAGTTCAGTGTACACTTAACTGAGGAAATGATTGTGAAATTGGGGACATTGAAAGTTCAAAGGACTCTTTAAAAATGGTTTATTAAAGTATAACTTTGCTGGGTGCAGTATTTTTAATTTTAACTACTGGTATATAGAGTTGTCAAAAGAATATTTTTTACTGCATACATTACTTTTCCAATTACATTATTTACAAAAGCTCATTTTTTAGTTTCAATAATAATGTATGTGTGATAAAATATTGTAGAATTTTACAAAATAATGCAACATCTTAATTCATTGGTAAACCACTCAAAATTTATATACTGAAATCGGATATAAACCTTTTTTAAGAACAGATTAACCAGCATTTTTGGTAAATTATTGACAGTTTATCAAATAAAATTGTGGAGATGCTGGTAGTCAACAATGAGTCTTTTACTCTGTCTAGGAACAGACAACCCAAACATGCTGCAATGTAAACTTCTATAAGTCACTTCTTAAAATTCCTGAAAGAAACATATTTTAAAGAAAGAAAAAAAATACTGGAAATTGTTTTGAGTTAAGAAATTCTTAAGTTTTTATTGCTCTTGGTATCAAAACAAAACTTGTTGGGATTTTTTAAAAATAAATATAAGTTTGTCCTAACAATGTTTATGCACCAAATTAGTGTCACTTCCATAAAATATACAATGAACGTGTTCATCGACGAATTTTACTAAAATCTTATGGGTCACAAACTAACTTTGGTAAATTTTACGTAGATGTATATTGTATAACCAAGAGACCCCAAAATGTTCAATATGAATTAAACCAGTATGTAATTCTTTTTTGGTAGGTGTTCAAACTTTTAAGTAATGCAATTTACATGTTTTTTATTTTTTAAATTCCAGAAATGTCTTTTTTCAAAGTTATCCAAAGCACAATTTCTATGTTGTGAATCTCAATGTTATCTTATTTAGAAGGCAATAATCTGCCTTATTATACCTCACGGAAAATTCTTAAACTATTATTGGTCAATTTCTAATCACGTGGTATGAAACAATTCACAATGTTTGAAGCAGCAGTCAACATTGCCATTGGGATATTGCAATGTTCACCACTAGACACAGAAACTTACAAATGTCCATCATGGAAACTACAGTGTGATTCTACTTAAGATTACATAATCTATATACCAGTAACTTCTAAAGTTCTTTATCAGATGTAATTTTACACATTTTAAACAGGCTTTGTCGAAATAAAAGGTAAAAGAATTTGCCTTGCCTGTCGGCTCGGTAGATAATGTTCCCTTGGGGAGACAATCCCTCAACTAAGGGCACTATTTATATAGTTTACCACTTTATGAACTTTTACTTAAGTTATTTATTTGTCAGTGCATGTAATGTAAATATTGTGAAAATATAGTTCTTCCTAAACTAAAACAGTGTGATTTACGGGGTAGAAGATTGTATTACAGATAAATCATAAAACTAATCTACAAGTCACTGCAGATTCCAAGTTTTATCACAGAATACAGTATAGCTGGTTATTTTAGTGGAGCTTAATTTTGGTGATTTTGACAAGAAAAAGTCAGTTGAATGTTTTAACATATTAATTTGGTGATCTAAAACAGGTCACTCATACACAAATTTTTAAGATCATTATTTTAGCGATTTTAATACTACCGCCAAAATATGCCAAAATTTGCACACCATGAAAAAAAAACATAAGTAAAATTAAACAAATTAAAAATTCATAAATTGTTTATTATTACAACAATATCATCAACAGGATTGTTTATTATTACAACAATATCATCAACAGGTTTGTTTATTATTACAACAATATCATCAACAGGTTTAACTGACAGAATAATAAAAAGCTTAACAGAAAAAAAATAATTAAGGTTATTGCTAATAATAATACATGTAATAATAATTATTATTATTTCATTTTCATAATCATGGACATTCATCTTGAACACATTTTGACATAAGAAGAAATTTTACATATATAAGAATGATCTGTAGACATTTATGTCTTATTTATGTATAAATAATTACAAAATAACAAAATAAGTTGACACAAATGTTGAGGCCAACAAAGAGAAAAATGAAATAAAGGCAGTCAGCCAGACATGGTGAGGAAAAACGAGTGTCCTGGAGAAATCCCAAACTTTCTGCACTTTTTCCAGATTTTCTCACACTAGGAATAATCTGCACGAGTGGGAGGATATGCACTGTGTGGGAGGATCTGACTGAGTGGGAGGATATGCACTGTGATCTTACAATCATGCTCACTCAGTCACTAAGGATCTAATGCCAAGAAAAACTGTAACATTTGAAAAGTAAAATCGATGTCTTCAAATTAATGTGTTTAACCAAAATCATATAGCATTTATGGCCATACAGCATTTATGGCCTATTTTAGTTTAGAGGTTAAGTGTTTTCACGGATTAGCAGTATTCCACCTAACATATTACTAGTTTCTCTTATCTTGACTATCTTTTATATTTAAAATAAAACTTAAGATTCTCTCTCTAAAAGAATGTGTATAATTAACTAATGTATACAGCTCACTTTAATTTGTATCTATTTGCTTCAATGATCCTTTGTGACATCTCCAGATCAATTTCTGTATGTCTATATAAAATATCTGGGTTTAGTAGGAGGAATTTACATGTAACTATAAAACTTGTGTGTCCTCCGTTTCATAAGGTACTTTACTTGTTTCTATTAATAATGGTGAGATATTTTTCTTAAATCCAGCTGCTATTTCTGTCATATTTAATATCTGTCTTGCTAATGTCAAACATTCCATCTCATTCTAAAATAATATAAGAAATAAAATTAAGAAAAATATTTCACATGCAAGATCATTTAAAAATATCTTAATGGGCAAATGGGCAAAATTGTTTACATGACAATCCTCAATATCTAATATCAGTGATTTCTGCAAATGCAAGTATCATCATAATCTGACAAAGGTCAAAAGAAGATATCCTGTCCCATGGCAAAAAAAAAAAAAACACAATATAAGTTTTCAGAAACTTGGTTTTCATAGTTTTTTCCATGGTCGATACTAGAAGACAAGAAGACAATGTTACTTGTTGCAGTACTTGTGTCAAAACTAATCAGAATAACCTGTTTGTCACTGTCTGAGAAAACTTTGCACATCCACATTGGCCCCACATAGGGAATCAAGGTCATATTTGTCGGCTATTCAAAGCTGCATTAAGTTTTCCAAGGAAAAAAATTAAAACGGTGTTAATCTAATTAATGATGTTCCTAATGAACAATGTTACATTTGGTAACATTAATTCGATAAAATCTCGAATAAATACAGAAACAATAATTTGCCAGCGAGATGTACATGTGGGATCTAATGTTAGAACATGTTTACATCATTAAAAAAACGGGTCATTTAAACATAACTTACAAAACAGTGAAATACGATAAATTAAACACAGAACTTCATTGAATTTTTCATTTGTGCCTTAGCAAGGGATACATAACACCACTGCGAATACATCTGGATATTAATGACAGACAATTAAAACAATTTGTCAGGTTTCACTTTTGATTTATTGGGATTTCTGTTCATCTGTGTGCATGCTCCCGGCTCATAATTAAATCATCGATAAACATTTACCAACCGGTTACAGGATTCCGTTTATTTACAGCCAAAAGGAATGAAATTTTAGAAAATGAATCTCAACGGATCTTGATTAGAAGTTATCTATTTTTTAAAAAATATATTTTTAGAAAACCAAAAAAATTAAGACAATTGGAAAAACTTAATGCAGCTTTAAGGTGTTAATATATAAGCTGATTTGTAATAATACAAAATGCCAAAAGAGGCAGCTGAAAAAAAATGTTTCAAAGTGCAACCTAACTAAACATCACATTGTTCAGCTGACAACTTTATTGCATGGCAAAATGTAGCAAATCTGCAAAACAATTTGCACTAAAAGGATAATGATTGTGAATTTGCTATAACTTGTTGGATTACTAGCTGCTAAACATGGATTAAAATCTAACAGTCTCCAAAAATGTGAAATGTCCCTCAAAGTTCTGAGAGGGACACCATGCCACTTTTTTAACAATGCAGTGAAAACTCTTTCTACATTGTCTTTGAAAAAGAACCCATCAGAAGGACCCTCGACTTTCATTTCAAAATTCAGATTGCTTTGTGAAAGAGCAGGCATTACCAACTTGTCATTTTGAATTGGCAACCTACATCTAAGTGGCTGACTTGACTAGAAACCCACTTAAGGAAGGTAATTCCCATGACTTAGGGTCAAATTCCATTCTGGTAGATCATAATGTGAAAAAGTTTGTCAGTTCACTTCACAATAATGGTTGATAATTTTCTCTGGGGACTGTATTTCCCTCCATTATTCAGAACTGATTGCCTTGAAATATAAGTGAAAAAAATTGTACCGGAGGTTTTCTCTATTTGACTCCACTCTAAACCAATGTTGTGACAAAACAAACGACAATCAATTATATTACAAATAATACCATGTTTTTACCTGTGTATCACCATAAAGAACAGACATATTGTAATTATCAGAAAACTTCATCACTGCTTCAATATCAACACCTCTTTTCTCTGGGTTTTTTACTGAAATAAATAGCAATGCTCATTTAATAACACAAAAGAATGCTTTATGATTTTGTAATACAAAAGTATGTTATATCAGACATCTTTCAGCTAAATGTGAAACAAAAATTCATATGATGTGTGTTATCTGCTTTGACCTAGTGCATACAAATGGCATGTTTAATATACTGGCACTGAGCCAAAAATTAAAGGTTCAGCACATTAGGAGATCAGGAATTGAACCCACAGCTGTTAAGACACATTAGAGTTTTAAGGCAATCCCTTAACCACTTGGCCATTAAGGCCACCTAGATATCATTTTTATGTTGTCTAATAGTCTTAAATCTTACCCTTTAAAGCAATCAGACATGATTTTCCAAGAAAATATTTAGCATCGATACACATCAGAGATTGTTCAATTGTCTTCATGCTAAAACAAAAAAGAAACAGAATTAAAAAATAAACATGTACTGATTAATGTAAACAAAGCAGATTTTTTGTGCAGTAAAGTAATTATAGTACAATTAAACGTTATATCAAAAAACCATTAGGAGCATACAACAAGGAAAAACCTTAGTCATTTGCAGTTGACCCATGTCTAAACCACAGAAGTGAGATGCCTTGAGTCAGAAAGCTAACAAATTAACCAAATTGGCAACTATCAGTGAGGTCTGGTCTCAGTTTTACAAGACTTTCTTAACAAAGATTTTTCTTAACTTAAATCTGACAAATTTGAATTCTTAATTATCTTGTTAATTGTTAAGATATTCTAGAACTTTAGGTGTCATTTTGAAGATCATTTGACACTTTTAACATTGGTTTCATTTTTTCAAAAATATTTATCAATAATTTCAAAAACAAATGACAAAACTTGCTACATTTAAGTTAAGCACAATCTTAGTTAAGTAATGATTGTGAAATCTGAGCCTGTCTTAAAAAAAATAACAAATGTAAAGAAACTTTATTGAAGCAATATTGCAAGCCCTTTCTAAAAGGTACATATCAAGATTATGAACTTAATGTGGCCAATCCATCAGCAACCTCATGACTACCTCAAAGTATTGTTGATTGGTTAATGCCAGCTGTCAATCAAAATCAGAGAGGTCAATTTTAATCATGCAATTTCCATTTATAATTTTTTTAAGTCACACTCAATGAAATGTTGTGGCAATTTTATTAGATGATATTAAGTAGCATGCAGTCAATTTATACATGTGGGAAGTAAAAAATATGATATTCATTTAATTCAAATAACAGATAATTTTTGAAAATAAGAACTTGCAAATGCATTGCTTTTATTTTTTCCACAACCAATCAATCTTTAATATTCTGTTTAATGTAACATCAGAATTGATAATTGCTTAATGTATGAAGTCATCTTCAACATCAGCCACTTATTAAGTAACATAAAAAATGACTCTTCAAAAAGAAATACATATACCTCTCTCTATTAGTTAAATCCACCATAAAGCAAACAAAATCAATCCTAGGTCTTGTGGCTTCCTTGTCAGCAGGTAATGGGAGATTTATAGCAGTACGTCTGTAAAAAACAAAACTTTCAATAATTTCTGATTCATTATAAACTGATTGTTTTACAGATCTTATAAGCAGCTACCGACAACTAAACATCAAGTTTTAGTAAAATAGAATAAATTTAAATGCATCATTTCAGCTCATATAGGTCTTAAATTACCATTACACACATAAAGCATTACACGATGACAGAAGTTACAGCAAAGCAAGGTTTTACATAAAATAACATACATTTCATGTTTTTGCTATGGATAGTATCTGATTGTCACTTAGTGATATTTGTTTTTTTAAAATGAATGACACTCATGATCTGCGCTGATGAAATACATCTAGCCACAGACGTTAGGTAAGGGGCAGGGAATGACGGTAACTTAGTCTAGGGACTTACAGAGGCCGGTGCCTACAGTTAGCTCAGATAAGCTAAAACTTAACCTCTTAAACTTTAGGGGTTTTCCTTTTTTTAACTTTTTTCAATAATACAAAATGTACTTACATCTGCAAAGAGTAAGGAGTGTTAACAGATATCAAGGCTTTGGCAAGATTGTGTTTCCCAACACCTTCTTCTCCAACAAGCTAAATAAAAACCAATATACACGATAAAAATAAAACAATTTTATTGGATTTAATTTTAAAAAATAAAAGTATATTAATACTTTATTTTCTTTTAACTTTAAGTTAAAGGGACTTAGAGGCAATGTGGATAAATATGAAAAAAGTCTAATAACATATACATCTATACCAAATTAAAATATTGTTTTTGAAAAAAAAAAAAACACTTGTTCTCCAAAATTTTGTACTAAATATAAAATAATGTTTTTAATATTGAAATTAGTATTAATATCAATATAGGTTTCAAAATATGAACTAGTCAAAATATAGACTAAATAAGTTAGTCCAACCCACTTTTCACAACAAAACAGGTGGCATAAGGAATTGTCTCCCTTTTCTATGAATACATTTGACGAACATTTCCTTAACCTGCGTTTCAAAATTCTTAAAATATTTAGATGCACTTGTTCCTAAACGTCATGATTGTATGATTTGGTTGTAATATAGGTCTGAGTCGGAAATATCTTCTTTATCGATACATTTTAAAATTTTGTGTTTGCGCTCTACACACTAACACAGTTCAGTTTCATGTAAAACATGAGAAAATATTATTTTAAAAATATACCAAAATAGTCGCCACTTGAAATTCCGGTAACTTGTTGAATGGTCTAAGCATTGGTATTTGTGCCATTGTTGTTGCTGTTTGTATTTATCTACATATTTTGATTTGCGAAGTCTCTTGTCGAACACTTCCTCAAATCTCCCGCGTAATATATGAGAGTTATCGCCCTTTTCGGAAAAATATTTCTACAGGGCGAACGAAAAGTTTTATTACGTTGACTAGCAATAAATGCACTCTAGTCTTGAAATTGCTATAAATAGGATTGGGTAATGGACGGATTCCCCTTTTATTTGACACAAACAATTTACTTTGCAAGTATTACTTGCTATTGCTTTTTTAAGAAAGTAATATTTAAAAGATATATATTATACTTCATTTGATCATAAACATTTAAAAATATTTATATTTAAAACAAAATCATTAAATAAACACCTCTTCTATTGAATTAACCAATATTTAGCAAATAAAAATTAAAAAAAAAACCGACTTTTTTTAACATAAATTGGGAAAAATTAATTTTAACAATTTTTACCAGAAAAAGTTTGATCATTTCTCAACCCATCTATCCAGATTCTGTTGCTTTGCAATGACATTTGTCATTTATTATCACCTTTAAATTAATTTATTTATATTTCATTCTTCAATACCGGGTTACATAAAGATGTGCTTGTTTGCACATACATCTTCGTCCTGTTGCTTACATGAATTATTATCAACCACGTCACCATATGGCGGTTTTTATTTTTTCGATCAGGAAGTGCAACAGAAACAAGAGATTCAGTGATTGAAAACAAACAATATCGAGAGACGATTTTTATCAAGTCTCAGAAACTTACATATACCTCAAACATGAATCATGCATCATCAGATGAAAATCAACGCAAAAAAAATTAACTGACAATGATATGAGAAGAAACAAAACCCGATATTTTATTTTGAATCCCGATGATCTCTAGTGGTCTATAGAGGCGTGACTAACTAAAGTGTCTAGTAAATTATCTGAGGAGTAGTGCATTCGGAAAATGCTTACTTAATATTTAGACACTAATACCGTTTTTGGCATCGAGGTGGCAACGTTAGCCCTCTTTGCCATGGTAAGTTAGGAGTAGAGTGGAGACTACGGATACACAATATTTCATTTAAGCTTGTAACTTGCTACCTCCAATCTACTGACGATTTACAATAAAAGCAATGTCATACGCTATTTGGAATCAATACCAAGTCCTAACTTAGAAAAAATATAGATTTGAAGAGTTACTGACGAATACACAAAAGCATCTAGCATCAACCCTTGTGTTGCAACAATAATTCAAAGATCATGTTTAAAAAATAAGAATATGTTGGACAAAACCAGACATGGTAGAGAAACACATTCAAATTAATTAGATAGTTAATTTTATAGTTTGTAGGTTTTTTTTTTTCCTTTTGTTTTTAATAATTACCAGCAAATACACTGAACATGTTTGCAAATTAGGGCCCAGCTCATTTTCGAGAAGCAAAACGAAATATTTAACAACAGTAAACATTAGTGTTTAGAAAAATAAAAGTAATATTTTTAAATACAAGCAATATATATATATATATATATATATATATATATATATATATATATATATAATCCAAAATAATGATAAGACTTCACTAGAATTTAAAATTTTTGTATTTATAACGTATTATGAATAAAACAAGCTTTTGGATGAGACATACATCATAGCAATGATTAATTCAGAGATAATAATGTCATGGAACCAAAGATGTACGTTTTGGACACCCAGACATTTTAGAATGAACCTCAAAACAAACGGTTACGATTATTGTTTTGGCTGAAGTCAAAAATGCATTGTGTACCTGTAATTACTTGTATTTGAATCGACAAAAATGTCAGACGAGTCAAACTGACAAAGTAAAAACTAACCAAGTTCAGTAATTCATAAACAATACATCGCCTGTGTATCGAGGATTATGTTAGCTTGTACTTGTTTTTAATCTTGCTTGCTATAGCTATTTTAAGTTAATATTTCTCGGATAAAACATTGAATTTTAAGGCAGGTGGTCATCAAAACCTTAACATGTCAAAACGGCATTCAATTAACACTTACATATTTATAAAACCGATGTAAATATATAAACACATTTTATCTCCTAGTTACCGTTATTTTTCACACCCAGCAACCTTGTTAAAGCACGTTTTCAACAAACTTGAGAGGAAAGAGGGTTTGGGGGATCACTTTACATGAATTATCTTAACATTTACTATTAATCGATAGGTTTGACCCTCTACGAAATATTTGTGGAAAGGGGATAATGCATCTTTCTTCTTCTTCTTCTTCTTTAATGATTTAAACTCTCAAACCATCAAATGTGTATAATCGTTTATGTTAAGGAAAAACTAAGGATCTTTAAAAACCAACTTGGATAATAGTTGAAACGACTTTAAACGACAGATTGCTGTCTGTGTGAATATTTCTAAATTTCGTATAAAGCCCAAAACTGGCTTTGAAAAAAATGTCCCAACAAAATTAAATTGCCTAATCATAAAAAGTACTTAAATAAGTCTACTAATATTTTATTTTGATATTTATCCCCCATTATGGACCTCCAAAAGGAAACCCGTACGATTATCCTTTTGTAAGGAGCATCATCCGGTTGGTCCGGAGTACATCATTAGTACGGATAATAAAATACGACAGCCATTTTGTTTATAATGTGAAAAGAAGAAAATGTTCAAAAAACAATATACATGTAGTTGGATGATTTTCACTTTTTTCGAATAATAGACAAATATGTAAGGCTCGTTAAAGGTATGTAAAACATATAAATTGTTAAACAAATGTTGGAAATGTTATCTTTGACTAAATTAATATAAACTGCTGTGGCTGAATAGGATGAACCTTGGCAATAGCTAAACTTACCAAGAGCGTACCGAAACACCCTGCACAGAATCATAAACTTTCTGTGACCTCATTACTTTTTAGTTCTATTTTTTTATCAGCTTATTTATTATGACATTTAATTTACATTTCATAGATTGTATATTCAACTTGTACATGTAGTGTTAGCTTTCTTCACTTATTACAAAATATATGAAGGTGTTCCAAAAGCTTCCAGACATCATAATTATCTTTATATACTGGCATTTAATGCTACTTAACTCGCAATGCTAGGGGCGTCTAGCCACTTCCTGTGATATGTACTTCAGTGCATAGAAAATTTCATGGTTACTGACTTTTTAAACATCTCCAATCAAACGGAAGATAGTAAGCAATATTGTGAAAGTTATTAACGTTGGTTCATCAAACTTTTATAACACCAGTTGTTAGAGTGCTTGCTCTGTAAGTGGGAGGTCGTGGGTTCGAACCCCGGCCGAGTCTGACTCAAGACTTGAAAGTGGGTAGTGACTTCTTTAGACAAGCACTCGGCATTGCGAAATGAAAGTCACGGTTCTTTCAGGGAACTTAAAATAAACGAGGTCCCGTGGACCATGACGTGGCACGATAAAGAACCCTGCTGTATAATGCCATCACCGCAACGCACGGGCAAAATTTCTGCACTTTCGCTTATAGCTGGCGACGTCTCGATATAAGTGAAATATTCTTGACTGGGGCGTTAAACACCATTACTCAACTCAACTCTTTTATTACACTTACCTATTTTGTTACTACGATGTTTTGTACTTCTGAATACTTATGATTGTGAAGTATATCTTGTTTAAGTAGAAACTTTTAAGTTCACATGGTTTGTTTGAGAGGTATTACTAGGGTTTTAAGATGGCGTATTTAGAAAATTGAATGATTTAGAAATGGGACGAACTTACCAATCAATATCGAAACCGTTGTACGGCAAACAGCACGTAAAAATTGTTTTGTTTTTATGAAAGAGCACATTTGGGCCACTAGAAGTCAAGGGAACGATTAACAAACTTAAACTTAGTTTATGTGTAAAAGTATTTAATTTATAAAGGAAATCAGAAATAGTAAATTCAATGTTGAACCAATATGGAAAGGCAATGTAGTCTGCAGTATGGTTAATGCTTTATGATGTTACATTTTCGTGTCGTTTTGCAAACTCTGTGGTCAGAAAAACTCGTATATGGTATATGCATATACTTATTAATAAATTTAGTTAACAAAGCAACAAATCACTAAGGGGTTTTAAATTGTGTAGACCTGTGTGCATCAACTGTTGGGCGCTTGTAATTCTCCTTAATACATACATAAGACTTAATTGATAATACAGAAGTTGATACATTGCAAACTATTGCGTTCTATTTTCAGTTACCAAGAGAGGGAAAACTAAGTTATTTAAAACATTAATCCAATCAAAGATGCCTCGACAAACAGTTGAAGAACAGATACAAAGAGTGCAAAATGAACTAAAATTTCTGCAGACATATTCACAATTAGAACGTACAAAGACATCAACAACTATAGAAGAATTAATAATGTACTGCCAACAAAATCAAAACAAAGATCCGATAATTAACACAAAAATAGAACGTCCAAGAAAACACAAAGTAAAACGCTGTTCAATACAATAGACATACTCCCTGACAGGCAGTAAAACGCTGTTCAATACAGTAGACATACTCCCTGGCAGACAGTAAAACGCTGCATACTCCCTGACAGAAGTAAAACTAGTTATTTGTAAATACATTGTGATATTGGTGGATATTTCATGAATTTCCGAGAAATTGGTTCAACTGTATCTTTGTTTATTTCGAGTTTTAACAGTATAACATAAACGTCTTCATTTGATAATCCAGTTAGTCGACAAAAATTGGGATCATGCATGGATCAAAGGAGGTATGGCGAGTCCAATGCCAATGGTATAAATTGATTTTTTTTTTATTAAACATCATGGATAAATGTTATATATGGCCTTGAATATAAACTATATAAACAGTGTATATGAAAATGCGCTTTAGCTCAAGTTAGATTCCTATGTTTTGAAATCTTATGGAATAAGCTCGTAAATGTGTATATGGAACACACAACTCACAAAACTTTCAAAAATGACTCGTTGACGAATCGTGGCTACCGAAAAGGACTGACATGGTTTTTAATAATGTTTTATGTTTTTAATGTAATTATTTATTATTATTTTAAAAAAAAAAAAAAAAAAGTCGTAATAAATAACTGGATAATAAAAAAGGAATGCCTGATTGGACAAAAAAGGTAATAATACATGATTGGCCATAGGCAATAAAAAGTAATGTCTGATTGGCCAAGAAAAAGTAATATGTCTGATTGGCCAAGGAAACAGTAATACATAATTGACAAATAAGTAGTAAAACACGATTGGACAATAAAAGGTAATAAATAAACAATAAAATGTAATACATTATCAACAATAAAAAGTAAATATTTAATTATTTTACGAGCGGCTTAAGTACAAGAATGCAGAACACTGATATGTAGGTTCTTACCTATTTGCGTTAGTAATTCATAAATCTGTCCAAAATAATTACCAAGTCACAGTTAAGCTGCATTAAGTTTTCCAAAGAAAAAAATAAAACGGTGCTAATCTAATAAATGATGTTCCTAATGAGCAATGTTACATTTGGTTCAACGATAAAAGCTCGAATAAATACAGAAATTACAGTATTTACCCAGCGAGATGCAGCATTTGGATCTAATATTAGATGGTTACGTCATCAAAACCCGGGTCATTTAAACACAACTTTCAAAATGTTGAAATACGACAAATTAAACACAGAACTTCGTTGAATTTGTCATTTGTGACTTAGTAAGGGAAAAATAACACCATTTCAAATACATCTGCATATTGAATGAAGGACAATTAATGCAATCTGTCATGTTTCACTTACGATTCTAGGCTTTTCCGTACATCCGTGCGCATGCTCCAAGCTCATAATTACCATCGTAGAACACTGACCAACCGGTCAGAGGATCCCGTTTATTTACAGCTAAAAGCAGAGATTTTCATTACACAATGATATGTATGTCTCTGCTAAAAGAAATGAAATTTTAGAAAATGAATGTCACGGATCATGGTTAGAAGATATCTACTTTTAAAAAAATATATTTTTAGAAAATCAAAAAAAATTCAGAAATTTGGTAAGCTTAATGCAGCTGTCATGTGCAGAATTTTGAATTTTTACAAAGAGAAATATTCAAAATTCTGCACAATTTTGAATATTTCTCTTTGTAAAAATTCAAAATTCTGCACATGACACAGCTTTAAACAATAATATCATACGGGATTTTCGCAGATTACGTTATTAGGTTATACAAGTGCTCGTCCAATGTCGGAATTACTATAACAATTTTCTTTATGTGTTGATTCGCCGTTGTGTTGTTTTCTTGGTTGCTATGGCTATTGTTAAGAAACTTAATATTAAGCATTATTGAACTTGCACTTCTCTAGAACGTAAAATGTTTGCGTTATTAAAACAAATATTAATTCTTTATGTTTTCCTAGAAAAAGCGTTTCTGACAAGGAAACAAATTTCAAAACATCAAAATGAAAATGAAATTTAAAAAACTTGTAAGTATAGGTTACATTAGTAGGAACATCCTCAAATAAATGTATAAACAACTACAGCATGGAGACTTTAGAACATACGTTACCCTTGGCGATACTTAGCTTACCGGGAAATTAAATGTGGCAAAATATTAAATTTTCAAGTGCCTTAATAAAGTTAACAATTTTCATTTCAGTTTGACCTAATGAACATTATATATATTGTACTAGTATATATATATATATATATATATATATATATATATATATATATATATATATATATATATATATATAATGTCAGCCAAATTTTTGGTTCTTTGGCTTGGCTTTTCGTGTTTTAGGAACAAAGCGTTTATGTTTCCGATTTTTCGAAATATAGAGGTTTTCGTCTTTTACAAAAAACCATGAAATATCTCTTCAATTTTTTTTTTTTTTTTTTTTTTTATTTTTTATTTTTTGTCTTTTAGTATCAAAAATTCTAGGTTTGGTTTATTCAGCATATTTTATCAATTTAGAATTGTCATGTGCTACTTTTTAATGTATTATTTTATAAATTCAAAAGTAGCACATGACAGAATCAATAACATCTGTTAAATACTTTGCCTAAAATTTGTTAAATATTCTGAATGGTGATAGCGATATTTTGATCAAAAAACTTTCAAATAAAGTATGTCAGAAAAAAACTGTTTTCATTGACGAGCACGTGCAGGTCTTAAGCTAAACGAAAACTTGGGAGAAAAAATAGGATAAGTAGGTAGTGGCTCCAAGGTTTTTGCATAAATCGGAGAAGGTGAGTTATTTACCGTTGTGTGTTATGTTGTGAAAAAGTGGTATTTTCTGTTTTTACGATCACTTTAACATTGTAAGGATTTTTTAAAATTTTTGTAAACAATGTTCCCACAAAACAAGAGATATACTTTACTTAAGTACCCTCAAATGTTTCCGAAAACCATAATGCAATGCTTCTGGCTCAATGCACTTTGGCAACAAGTGAAAATGAAGTAATCTTGAAAATAATGTGGAGTTCTGACCAATCATATGATTGAGAAGAAAAGATGTCAAGCATCTATGGGTATAAGCATGAAAATTTTTTAAATTGTACCTGCTTTTACCATTATGTAAAAAAAGTCAACATGGTTATGTTCAACATTAAATACCATATAAAAAGTGGTAACCAAATAGATACTTACATAAAGGGTGCTTTAGGGTATCTCGGGATTATAAACATGATGTTTCTTCAGATTAAGAGAGTTGCCGAAACACTGTCATGGTCAACTAAGTGATTCTATGTTCTATCCAATTAATAGCTCTGTATAGAGGTTATGGGTTATCATGGTATACGAGTAAAACCCATGACAAGCTTTCAACCCTTTTTTTTTTTTTTTTTGGCTTTCTGTTATTACTTGTTATTCTTATGCCAGAGGTCGATTGGATGAAATAACTTGAAAATATAGGGTTGTTATAAAATTTGACATATTGTTTGAAAATGCAGGGTTGATGCTGAACACGGCTTGAAAAATTGTTCCAGTATTGTTTCAATGTATTCTCAAAAAATCTGTGAAGTCTTATTCCGAACATCTGTGAAGTCTTATCCCGATAAGATCATGACTGGATTTAAACTGGTAACATCTTACTCTTGGAGCAATCAATTTACCAGTATATGATAACAACTGATTTCCTACCATTAAAATCTGTGCTTGCTGATGTAGATTATAATTATGTGAAAATTGTTATGGTTAAATAAAATATAAAAACATACTTTCTGTATTTTTGATTCTATTGGTTGATTTTTAAAAATGAAAAGTGAAAAATATCTTTTTTGTATGAAGTTTTAATAAATATCCTACCAAAATAATTAATATCATGTATATACATATATACAGTTAATGGCAATAAATACATACATGTAAATGTAGTATACAACAATGTATCTGATATCAACAAAGCACTAAATCTCTGTAACAACAAAGTTTGTTGTTTTTCTATCCAGATGAAGTGGGTACTATATACGAGCAATACATGATCTTTCTACCCTCTAAATAATCTATAAAAGAAAGGCACATACTTTGTAAATGTTGTAGCTTTTGGGTATTTTGGTCAAAGGTAATGGATATAACATTTCACATATAATCATGTATACAGTGTCTTAAGAAGACATATTTTAACACAGCTTAAGGTCAGTCAATACACTTATCATAAGTCTTCTGATCTGGCCCTCGTTTTACAATAACTTCTTAAACAAAGATTTTCCATAACTTAATCTGGCAAATTTGAAATGTTAATTTATTTAATTGTTAAGATATAAAGTAATCTAAGATGTCACATTGTAGATCACTTCACAACTTATATTATCTGCATTTAGTTTTGACAAAATGTTTCTTCATATTTTTAAAATTTGCTTATTTCAGTTAAGGAAAATCTTAGTTAAGGAATGAATGAGAAACTGTGGTATCTATCTATTTGGGTAAAACTTATGTACATGTTTAACAGTTTAATTGACTGACTGTCCAAATATCATATGGTAAACATGTGTCTAGATGGTGTTCATATCAGTCCAATAACCTTTTTATTAATATTACCCTCATGCATTCTTCTTCACATACAAGTTTAGATCATCTCACATTTCATGTTTTATCAAGACAACCATAATCATTCTATACCGCAGGCATTTAGCTTTGGCGACAAATTTGACTGCAAAAGTTATAATCCTGCCCAATCCTTTATTTGAAGCTCTAGCAATACAAATTGTATGTGTCCAACTAACTGACAGACTGACCTAAATTTGAACCCTGTAAGGATATAGTATGGCATTCTATAAAATACTTGATGGACGGATGATATGTATCACAGATTCACAACCTCTAATGTCTCTTTATGAGTAATCATCATAATATCTATCCTTCCATCCATCATCATCGCCCAATTGTTCTAAATCTGTAAACTGTCTTAAATGAAACTTTGTAACCTGATAATTAACCATAGTCCTTATGGCAAAATATCCAATGACAATTTCAAAAAACACAAAAAATGCTTCAACAATATGTACAGCTCTTTCCAAAGGAAGAACAATGGCTTCATCATTTAATAACACTAGGAGTATAAGAGGGAACTGTATCAGAATGGTCAGCAACCAACAACCAGCTAACTCTGGTACCTGTAAAACAAGATACACACAAAGTTCAGTATGGTAAGCTCTTATAAAATATACAATGTCTCCTGTATAAACCAATCACATGGGAACAAGATTTTGTTTATACATGTATTTGGTTTACACAGGTTGATCTTACAAAAAATATGTTATGTCCTTGTAAAGAAGTCAAGTTTAAGAAAGGTTTTCAGTTTATTTGAGTTTCCATTTCCAATGTATACATTTTACCTCTACAGTAAAACTTTGTTATGATACCCTTTGATATCTTCGCCACCTTGCTTATCAACACACTATTCTATGGTCCCAAATCCTTTTCTTCTTTTTATATTATAGCGCGTGCTTACAGATCACAGTGCCTCTAACCCCCTGGGTTCGAATCCCACTTGGGACAGATCCTAGAGTGAGAAAGTTTGTCAGTTTGCTTGCCGAAGGTCGGTGGTTTTCTCCGGGCACTCCGGTTTCCTCCGCCATCCCAGAACTGACCGCCTTGAAATAAGTGAAAGGTTCTTGACTGGGGCATAAAACACCATTACTCAAATCCACTCTTTTTTAAATCTTTATACTCCCTCAAATATTGCAAAACAACTTATACTTTAAACGGTTCGACAAAATATGATATAATATACTTACTCTTTCTGTCAAATTTCCCATAAAACCAACATAAAGACGGATAACTTCAATAATTGTGTAAACACCATATATAGCTATCAGAATGATCCGGTACAATATATCTAAATAGGACCACTGAAAATAATAAAACATCAAAATAAATTACACTACAAATATTGAAACTGTATAAAAGTCATTACAGCAAACTATCTGGGCTTCACCAATGTCACTGAATGTTTTTGAAAGATGAGCAACAAGTTTGGCTTCAGGTGATAATTTTAGTCACATAACTTTAACGTGAATCAATAGGGAAGAGCATGAAAAGGATAAAAAATATACAGACTGGCAAAATAATTTGGCTTCTGGCAATATTACCAGCAACAATTTTTTTAAGCCACAGCTCAACGAGACCAATTTTTTTTTTTTTTTTTTTTTTTGTTATTTGAATAAATAAATAAGACTTAATTAGTTTTTTTTTTCCTACATATGTATCAGTAGCTAAAGAGTACGGTAAAGTAAATCTGCACTTCAATGTTAGCTAACGAGTATGGTAAAAATAAATCTGCACATCGATGTTATTTAAAATGTGATGCATTCCTGTATTGCTGCATTTAATGAAGTTAGCTTGAATAAACTTGTACTTATTGTGGCTTGATCATCAGATTGTGTAATACACATCTTATTTGTTGTCATTGATGGAGATGATTTGATTTAATAGGGTTTTATTTCCCAGTCCAGAATATTTCACTTATATCTAGATGTCATCAGCTAAAGGTGAAGCGGAAGAACTTTTTACCTTTGCAGTGTGCTAAGAGCTAAGTACAGGGAAGGTTCTTTAGCATGCCACACCTGCTGTGACATGGGGTATCAGTTTTTAAGGTTCTTAAGGTCTCCTACCAAAGACCTATGACTTTCATTTCTAAATGCTGAGTGCTTGACGAAAGAACAATCACTACTAATTTTCAAGTCTTGGTCAGACTCTTGAGTACACAAGCATGGAACTTCAACAAGCAAACTGAACTAAACTTTCTCACACAAGAATCTGTCTATTTCATGCCTAAGTTAAGAGAGGTATTTGTGAACTGCTTACCACTAGAAACATCTCTTTGAGTCAGAGCAGCTTGATTAGTGCATATTTTTAAACAATACAACAGTATTTTACAAAAAAAAAAGAAAAAAAAAAAAAAAAAAAGCCAGTAATAAATATAAAGTCCCAACACTCTGCTTTGGTTAGGTAGTGTTGTAGCTGTCATCAAATGGATACCATAGGATGTTGGTGTTAAGTGTTGAGAGACTGTATGTAAAAAGGTAACAAACACCAACATTTAATAGACAACTGCTTTATTCCATGTTTATAGTGGTCTGGTCAAGCATCCGGCATATGTGTGCCTTCATCAGGTCGAAGGCACACAAATGCTGAAAGCTTGACCAGACCTGTATAAACATGGCATAAAGCAGTTGTCTATTAAATGTTGGTGTTTGTTACCATTTAAGATACTGTCTCAAAAAAAAATAAATAATTGTACTTACTTTTACTTCAAAAGCAACAAGTGTGCCTGTAAGCCAAAATGGAGAATAAAAGATATTGAAGTAAAGTAGCATCTGTAAAGGCAAACTTGTCACATATTCATTACCTGAAATAAACCAAATAAACAAATACATTTACCAGTATGTCAGAATAGGTTAGTGCAAGTGTATACAAAATATATTAAAACAATTTTCAAATATTCTGACTTATACTGTTAATTTGAAACTAATTTAAATGTAAAAACACTGAAAAATAGGTGGAATTATTATGGATAAATAAGAAAATCAAAATAATTCATAAACTAGATATGTTTCTTTGAAACAGATGTGTTGCCTGACACTGCATAAAAATCAATCAAAGGGAAATAATTCAAAACGGAACAAGATAGAGTTGTGGTTCTTGTGCACTGCAGTTCGAGTCATTGCCTGAAACAGGCACATCAAGTTTGGAGTCATTTGAACATACTACACCAAAGTTATGCTCCAGACAAGAAATGCTCTATAAAAATCAATCAAAGGTAAATAATTCAAAAACGGAACAAGATAGAGTTGTGGTTCTTGTGCACTGCACTTTGAGTCATTGCCAGAAACATGCACATCAAGTTTGGAGTCATTTGAACATACTACACCAAAGTTATGCTCCAGACAAGAAATGCTCTATAAAAATCAATCAAAGGGAAATAATTCAAAAACGGAAAAAGATAGAGTTGCGGTTCTTGTGCACTGCACTTCGAGTCATTGCCAGAAACATGCACACCAAGTTTGGAGTCATTTGAACGTACAACACCAATGTTATGCTCCGGACAAGGAAATCCGGACGCAACAGACGCCGACGAAAGTTATCCCTATATGTCACCTAGTCAGGCGACACAAAAATGACTAGCAGTATGTATCAAAGAGAAATTTCATTGGAATGTTGGTAAAATCAGACAAGAAGTGAAACATGAAGAAAAACTACTAAAAATATAGAAATATTGCAAACATCTACAGGATTCTTCCAACATGGAGAATCTTAAACATCCAATATCACAGATATTAAAACCAATGAATCTAACATAGCCAAACTGTTGAGCATCTACAATAAGAACAAAGTTTATGGTCAAGATAATGTCACATGTAGAATACACAAGGAAACAACTGACAAAATATGACCATAACTTAGCTACAAATATACCTTAAAAGCAAGTAGCTACAGACTGGCAATTTCCATAAACAATGTTTATATCATAACACAATTCAAAACTCAAGTGATGGGAGTTTTATTGACTTATTAAGAGTTAACCACTCAAACAGTGGAAATGCAAGGGTTATATGTAGCAGTTATGAGGTAATGACAATATTCAACATCTGCAACACAAACATTTGTTTCTGGAAAAAATGTATCACTCTATATTCTAATACACGACCTGTTGAAGTTACACACAAAATGACATGTAATAATTGAAATATAAAGACTGTTGTCAATGTTGAAATCCAAAAATCATGACTGGACAGGTGCCTCATAACCGAGGTACAATTTTATGAGGTGAAGATTCAAAAATTCAAATTTGGATGGATTGGTCTATTTATGGTTTACCAGTTTTCAGTATCTGGTGTTGTTGTGGGTCACGTGCTTGCTTCGTAACTGGAAAAAGAACACCTGTCACAGAAGTGACTGTTTTCCTCAGTGTAGCTTCCATGTTGGAAAAGCGCTACAGATCACGTGATGTAAATAAACCTTCAAATTCGTAAAAAATAAAACTACATTAAATTTTTGATAAACAGCGTTTAAATATTATTTTTCTCGATATATATAATTATGCCATTATTTAAAATAAAATTGTTTTACGATATTTATTATCTAGGAAAACTTCGAATCTACGTTATTTTTGTCGAACCAATCAAATTGCAGTATTCTTCAAAGCGGAAACTTCAATATTGAAAATATCGAATATCCTTGCATCAACGTATACAAAGGCAAGATTTAGGCTTGATGTGATCCAAACAGACATTTAAAAAAAAAAAAAAAACATTATATAGAAATAGGAGCGCAGTAAGTTTTATATTTCTGTTCATGAAATATGTGATGATTGATGTCGTCCACCATACCCCCCACCCCAATAACATGAACTTGATGAAGTAAGATATGATGAAAGGAACAGTAACATCAGCTTTTTAAAAACCCACATAGTTTAAAATAACTGACATCAATACCCAGGTTCATTATAAAAACGTAATATGAAAATCGTATGGACTAGAGTGTAATGAATGAAGAGATACGTGTACTGTAGTATACAAATATCTTTATCTTAAGCCCACTGATTTTTTTTTTAAATTTTGACTTGTCTGGCATTCTACATTTTGATAATAAAAAGTCCAATAATGTGATTAAAAACTTTTTAAATAACATTAATGGGCTTTTTATCATCAGTATGTTCAAAATTCAAAATCAAAAGTCAAAATTTAAAAATCAGCAGACTTAAATAATATTAATAATATTACTTTATTGCTCAACACTGAAATACAGGTTATCGAAAAATTATAACAAATAAAGCGGTTTTCAAATAATTACAATGTACATATTTAATTTAACTAATAATTTCACTTTATCAGTTGTTTTTTTCCCCACCAAAATTAATCTATATTTAAAAAAAAAAAAAAAAAGCAATGAACCATTGGTGTTGTATGTTTATAATACACAATTAAAATTCTGCCTGGAAAATCTTTTTTCATGACTTATGACATTATGAAAAATGATGGAACAAGTTTGAAGTAAGTTAGTTTAACCAATGCCTTGATGTACCCTGTTTTATTGTAAGCTTACTTGAGTCTAGTGTTAACAGAAAATTGACAACAAGTGCAACTGTGATTACCATGGAATATTTCTGCTGCTATGGGGAATATACATTTTTAAAAGCAAGGCAAGGTTTTTGCGCATACCGCATAATGCATCACAGAGAATATCACATCCACTTTAAATGTCCTCGTTTTGACATGTAAAATCTCCATAGAAGCAACAGTTTTCTTCCCACAGAATTATTCTATTTTATCACACATGTGCATAGCAAATTTCAGTTAAGACTAGTCTACAGTAATTAAAAAATACCAAACTTAATTTATGATAATAGGATGTTCTATGAAAGTTTTGTGTAATTCACTGTCACAACACAGTGGTTCCAATAGTAGGTTTATGAGTGTCTTATTGTGTTGGATCCATATTTTTATTTTAAAAAACAACAACTGTTTATTCGATCCACATTTAATTTCTTTAAAAACATCTGTTGATGTAGATCAATTTACACTAAAAAATTGAAAGACAGAAAAAAAAGATTTTTGAATTTAATGTACAAGTTTTCTTTGAATTGTTAAAAATCACAAAAACTCTGATTAAATAGCTACTATTTTCAGACTACTGAAATTCCATGTTTTTCAGCACCAGAAATGTTAAATTTTTTCCCTAATATTACTGAAAAAAATTTCATAGATCATAAAAGAATAACTTTTTTGAATCTCAAGGCAATTCGTTTTTTAAGATTTTTATTTTTTTCTAAATCCTTATCTATATTGACAGGTAAAATACTTAAGTTTCTTATAAACATAAGCAACAAAGTGTCTGTTGTATTTCTTATCATGCAGGGTGTTAATCTAAACATTTGTCCTAGTAAATCACCATGGTTTTGTATATTCATAATTGTCACATAAAGATGGGTCTACCTGTGCGGAAAAAAAACCCCAAAAACTGCAAATAATTACAGAAATAATTGTTATTACTGGTAATATATAACAAACTTGAAACATTTGAAATTTTTGGTTTTTTATCATACTGTTAATCATATTTATAACTGTAATGAATTATTATTTTTATTTTTTTAAGGAATATTGAATTTTCAGATACTGTAGAAAAGAGAAAAAAGAATGAGATGGAATCACTGAACAAAGAAAATATTCATCGATTTGAGAAGGTGAGATTGGTTTTTATTTTAAAAATATGTATCTTTGAATGTTTCAGACATTTAGCTGTCTGGCTTAGTTTAAATGTATGTGCAAGTATTGAATATTGAACTCATACAAATCAAGGGCTTATATTTTATTGTATTCTCCATCAGTTTATATTTTTATATGTTTGAGAGTCACCAAGAACAAATTTGTTTCTTTTTTTAGATTCTTATTTCTTTACATGTATTTTCTATCACACATCATGTGATGACAACAACTTGACAGTATACAAACACAATTACTTAAAATTCCTAGAGGTGAAGGATGTTTGATGTTATCAAATTACAACAAGCACTTTTGTCTTTAAGTTTTTAACCTTATGAATTTATACCATAAATACATTTTATTTTAGACTGTTGACACAGTACCACATTTGTGCACACCTCCTGTCAGGAATCCACTGCAGGATGTAAATCAACAGGTGGTCTTTAATAGAAGTATAAAGAAGCCACAGACTGAAAGTTTGGTGAAGACACCTGGCAGGAAGATTGCAGGGTTTGTAGTTAACATGAATTAAACAGCCATGCCACCTTCACCAAGACTGGATTTTACAATGAATCTATATGAGCTAAGCATAAAAAATGGTAGAAATTAAATCATGTGATGTTATTGTTCTGGTTGTTGATTGGCAATAAATGTTATCAAACACATTTATAAATATTCCAATAAAAAAGGTGCTAGTGAGGTCTTATACAATCATATATAGTTAAGAACCTAGCTGGTCTTGTCTATCACATAGTACATGTGATTGATTTCACATTTACACTTTCATTTTCCGTACTACCGTGCAATCATAGTATGTAACAACAACAACAACAACAACAACAAAAAAAAAAAAAAACAAAAAAAAAAACACTAACAAACAAACAAACAAATACCAAATTTTGACAAAGCATATCATAGGTCAGGTCTTGGGTAAATTTGAGAATGATAGTATGGTCTGATGTCAGTGTTGAAAAGATGTTTTAACAAGATGACCTTACTTTTCTTTTATTGAAAATAAAAAAAAAAAAGAGTCTGCAGTTTTGAAAGGTTTCTGAATGCAGTTACATGTATTTTGTTAACTCATTTAGAAACAAAATTTGTATTGATCTTTACAGGAGCACTGTCTCACCTGTATATTGGTTAACTGGTCCATTTTCAGTAAACTATTTAACTGCAGTACATTTAAAGAAATTTATACGATACTTTGGTAAATAAAACTGAATTTACATGAATTGATGATCTATAAAAAAGTGATTTCTAAAAAGGTTAAATCATTTCAAATTTATTTAGACTTGTTTACTAATTTCAGTAAATAATAAAAATGTAAAGTAATATAAATTTCTAAAATATTTGAATGAATTGAAATCTTAAACAATATCCTTATTGTTATTTGATATGTCTGCATCACAGCACAAGTCAAAATGAAGGACATTGAATTGCAGATATAAGAAAAAAAAAGAATATTGTTTTATCACATACCCATTGAATCTTACTATAGTGATACATTACATTTTCTGGCTATGTGATACAATGGTCCGTATCGCACATGGGTTCATTTGCGCGATACAACATTCTGTATCACCATAGTAGCCAGGAACCACTTTTAGGGTAATTCCCTTTTCCAACAACAATAACATTACGTCATGAATACATAAGAAATTTGCATATGTGATGTCATCATTCAATTGGGAGAATTTTATCAAGTTGGGAGAATCCCAGGCGACGGTTTACAAATTTTGATAAATCAATGTTTGTTTTTCAAGTTTTAACCTGTGTTAATGATAGTAGTATTAAAATGACGTTTATATGATCAAGTATCTGTTATATTTAATTACTTTTTAGCAGTTTTTTTTTTTTTTACGTTTTGCCAGTTAGATATCAGTTTTTCCAATCAGATTAAAAATCAATATAAAAGAGCTGATTGTGAATTTAGTTGGCAGATTAAGTTAGAAAGAAAGCGATGCATTCAGTTTGGTAGGGTATGTGATAAATACAAAACCACAAATGTGGTTTTGCATATGTATACCATAGTACATATCCCAGTATTTGTTAGAATACCATGATGGTACATAGGACATACATCACTCTTCATCATGTTATATAACATTTATGCTCTTTTCTTTTAAATAGACTGAGAGTTCCTGTTCCTGTTTATGACGATGACAGAGTTGATCACACATATTGTGCAAATAAAACTACAGATGTAACACAGGCAGAGGTACATTTATAATCTTTATATAAATAACACATGAATTGTACATGTATGTAAAAAAAAAAAGAAGAAAGAATGAAAATATTTTTTCTGTTATACTTTTGTTAACTAAGCAATATTATTTTGATATAAAGATTTAAATGTAAATCTTGTAAAGATGTATCTCTAAGAAAGGATGATAAAAATTTCAAAGCAGCATTGGGCTAAGGAAAACCAATGTCTACACCACTGGGCCTTCCTAGTTGATATGCATTTGCAGTCCAAGGTTTTTTTATATTGACCAGTGGCAGGCCACTATGGACATGTTTTCAATGTTGATTTCAAAAAAGGTAAAATTAAACTAATGAAAACATGTAGATTTAGCTTAGTAATTATGGACAACTTACATTGCACATATTAAACAAGGAAGCTTCATCGATCTAATTTGATGTTAATGGGGTAAAAACTTTTGTCATAGCACTAGTTATCAACAGGTATATGATGACATTGGGACTAAAATGTAGTGGTCACTGACCACATAACACATTGGGGGAGTATGGACTATACACTACAGTGTAAAGCAAAGGTGATCAGGACTTGGAAAAACTTGCTACTATTGGCAGGTTGTTGTTATGGACAGGGTTGTTAAAGAGAGGATTGACTGTACTTAAATTTGATCCTACACTTTAATGAAATTATGCAAAAAAATCTATTAATCAATGTAATGACCTAAAATGTGTTATATTTCTAGACAAAAAGTAAAGACGACTTAAACAACATAGAGTCCACAGACGGTAAAGATATTGATCAAGGAAGTGATGTACATGAAAATGGAATTATCACTGATAACCAAGAAACAATTGAAACTAAGGAGGTGGAAATAATATGTACAGAAGTGGTGGACTGGGAAACAGATGTTCAGATTGATAATGAATTACTGTTATCAGACATTGTAAAATCAGACTTGTGTGCATCTGACAAAGAATCAACAGAAATTTCCTCTCCCAGCTTTGAATTAAAAAATGAACAATTAATAGGAAATGACAATGAAATGTCATCAGAAGAAAATGCAAACTTAGATAGTACTGAGCAATATAGTATCTGTGTTGAATCAAATAAAGACACTCATAAGCTTTCTGAAAATGAATGTAGTCTTAAAGGGCTTATTTCATATATTTTAGAAGAAAATGTTGAGGAATTAGATTCAAAGTCCAGTGAATCAGACTCAGAATTGTTCGCACAAAAATGTGATGTAAGTGACCTTGAAGAGTCTTTTAAAATTTGTGACAGTCAAACTGAAGATAGTGAGGATATAGAATTTTCAGATTTGGGATGTTCACCACTTGAAACAGAGACATGCCATTCTGAAGTTAAAAATGAAGAAGTAACATCAAATCATATGGCATGCTCTCCTTTTAAAGTCAGTGATTGTAATTCAGAAACAAATACAGCAACAGTAAATAGAACAGATGTGGTTTCCTCTCCATGTAAAATAGGAAACTGTGATTCACACACTAATACAGACCAATCTTCTTACGAAGACATTGGTTGTTCACCATGTAAATTGATAGATACTATGGACTCCGGGATGAATACTAGTAATATTGTCACTCAGGATTCAGGTGAACAAATTAGTGCTGTTATGTGTGATGTGTCTATACAGTCTGCCATCAGTCATTCCAGTGTGGCATGCTCACCAATACCAAATAACTCCAAATTTTTATCATACAAAGATAGTGCTTGTTCACCTTTAGTGCATCAGAAAACAGAACTTTCAACTATGACAGATCATTCTTCTACACCAGTGAAACGTGATCTTGGATTTCAAGTTGAACCAGACACTGTTGATACATTATCATCACCATTCATGTTTCCACATAAAGATCAGGCTGTAATGGTCAAGCCAACGGTTCATGAAATGTCTACAGAGACAATGATCTCGACATTTGTAGATCAAGGGACCAGTATTGAAATAGAATGTTCATCAAAGCATACAATGACAGACAGTATTGGTTGTGATTCTCATACCTCAATGACTCCTGTCAAGTTACCAAACAAACAAGGAAAAAGGTATCATTATATATATAGATATGTATAATCTTACATGAATTGTTGACAACAATACAGTTGCAAACACATGTTTTATATGAAAAGTAAAATGTTTTTGGACATTTAAAACCAAAAATTACCGTAATACAAAATGCCTTCCATTACAGCTTCTGACATTAGTCTCATAAATGGCCAAGTTTGCTTAGCTTTATGTTTCAGCTAATACTGTGTATTATTATAAGATTTCTCTTTGATATTTCAAATTACATATCAGAAGTTCTGTGTTTTACTCATGACACAAATCAACTTCACAGAAACTTTGTGTTTTGATGATATTGATTTCTTCAGACAGTAACTAGACTCATTGTAAATTTACACAAATTTAAATTTTTTCACTTCTGTAACAAATGTATTTTATATAGATTAACAGCTGAGGAAGTTAGAAGACAACACCCCAGAACTTTGGCAAACCAGCTGGACACTATGTCCATCACCAATGACCGTCTACAAAAGGAGATAACGACTATAGAAAAGGACAGAGACAAATTCAAACACCAGATAACGGAATTAAAACAGGAACTCAAACAGAAACAGAACAAGATTGATGAGTTTGATGCAATTGAAAAAGAAAAAGAACAAGTCCAGGTTTATACACATTTTTTTTTTCATATGCACATGCATAGTTAAAGATACATGTAGTCAAACAAATATTGTTAAATATAGAGCATTAAAACTATCAGAAATATTTTTATCAGTTATTGTATGTATAACCTACCATGTATGTATTATAAGTAATAAAATTTTAAACAGCAAAAATTTTGGTAAGTGTAATTTTATATTATCTATTTCTTAGCTTGCCTGTACAAAGTTTGTCTAAGTATTGACAACCGGTATGAAAGGTTCTGAAATCTAGATCTGCATGCCAATTATGTTGTTCTTCTGGAAGCTCTTGTTGTATTGAAATTAAATAAATATGCATTTGAACTGTTCCATTTCAGGCTGATTGTGAAAAATTGAAATCAGAAATTTCCAACTTGAAAGATGAGTTATTGAAAGTAAACAATTTACACTCAAAAAAGGTATGAGAACCAAAATATGTAACACATTCTTATACATATTCCTGTATCATTAAAAATACAATGCACTGTGTAATAAAAACATAAATTTCAGCTCATAAATTTTAACTCATTTCATTGCAATAGATCTGCAAATGGAATGTTTGCTTCTTTTTAAATTTTAAGAGATCATTGTGATTGAGATTCTCTTTTAACACCATAGTTGACGTACCCGGTAATTGCAATGCATCTTTTATTTTAGGTTGAGGATTTGGAGGCTGAAATTTTCCGTCGTGACAACAGTCTTGAGCTGAAGAGTGCACAAAATTTAATTATGGAACTTAATTCAGAATTGTCAGAGTATAAAGAACTGGCTGAAAGTCTTCAAAACGCTGAAAAAATTCAGGTACACTGTCAAAGCAGATTTTAAAAAAGTTCTTTAAGTATTACATAGTTAAAAAGTCATTATGTCCATGTCCTTAAGTCTTATCTAAGTTCCAATTGCATATTATACCCACCAGTTCATGTACATGAATCCAGGTACTCATTTATTTAATTACTAGATGAATTGGAACAAAATGAAATTAAATGTCTTTCTTAAACATATGCATGTACTTGTACAATGCAACCTTGATTGGGACTCAATCCACAACCCTTACCAGTGAATTTTAAGTCCCTAGACCTGAAACACTTGGGCCCCCTAAAAATGTGAAAATACAATAAATGTCGGGTAGGTATTCATGAAACTCTTGGGCCCCTAAAAAAATTGAAAATACAAAAATTGTCAGGTAGGTATTCATGAATTTAGATATACATGCATACATTAATAAGTATGAGATCAAACTTTTTTCAGACTGATGTCAAAGAGGCATTACAGGAGAACTTGAATAAAATAAAAGCTACATCAGAAAGGTTGAAGATAATGAAGGCTGAGATAGATAAACAGGTAAGTTTGTGTTTGTGTTCTTCTCAGATTTAAATAGAAGGTCCATGGCATTGTTGCTAATTGTCCTGAAAAAAAATCGAGATAAATTTTAGCTTTTTCTCTCTCTCTATTAATACAGATACGTATATATACAGTATGTTTTCCTGAATATTTTTTTCCTAAAATGGTGCTACTTACAGTATAGATACAACTTACATGTATACCAGAAAAGTTTAACCCACAAAGCAGTAGTTTGTGTTTTTCAGTTTTAATCTTTTCTTTATAATGGTGCTGGACTACTAGTATTTCACTAGGAAAGAAATTTTTGTGTGTTAACTGCAAAAAAATCACGAAAACTTAATATATCAAGAACCTTCTTAATTGTATTAATAAAAATTAACAGAGACAATTTTTTACATGAAAAAATTAAGAAGAACTTATTTTATGTGGTTTTATGGGTGATTAAATAAAAATATGTCTGTGCAATCAGTATGTAAACAAAAATTAATATTTTTAATATGTATGAGTTAAAACTTTATACTCTTAAAATATAACAATTTTAGGAAGCAGAAGTGATCAATCGTAGAAAAGAAAACGAGGAAGAATCAGAGAGATGTGCCAAAGAACAGAAAGAAATCCTAGAGAAATATGAAAGTATGAAAACAACAATGGAGACAACAAGAATGAACATGATGCAGGTAACTTCTTACTTTGTTATACAACCTTTACCTCTTTGTCTGTCTGTAAAAACTTTGCATCTTTTGTGTAAATTTTCCATTTGTTACAAGCTGTAATGCATTTCATAAAAAGTGTGGTTGTTGTGATTTAATTTTTACAATGTGTTGCTATTGTGACTTGGTTTTTATCTGTTTATGAATAATTGATCTTTGTTTAAAAATACGTAAAATATTTATAATTGTCTTGGTGAAACAAAAGAACAAAGGCAAGGCATACATTTTGTTGTCATTCTTTCTGTTGAGGTGGGGATGATAGTTATATTGACAAATATTTACATTTACTAACCTTAAAATGAAGGTGATTGATTGATTGATTTAATGGGGTTTTATGTCCCAGTCAAGAATATTTCACTTATATATAGAAGTCACAAGCTATAGGTGAAGTGGCAGAAACTTTGACCTTTGCGGTGTGCTTAGGGGCAATGTGCCGGTAGGGTTCTTTAATATGCCATGCCTCCCGTGACACAGGGCATTGGTTTTTAAGGTCTCATCTGAAGGACCCGGTGACTTTTGTTTCTAAATGCCAAGTGCTTGGCCAAAAAATCAAGGTGAGGATGGACAGAGAAATAAACTGCATCAATCTGGTTTTTGATTATTAATTGTGTTATTCTTGTACTTTCCAGTTTGAAAATCTGTATTCCAATACTTCAGCGGATTTATTGAGTGCTACAAGACAAGTTCAGTTGCTAAGTAATGAATTGACAAACACAAAAAGAGGTAACTCTCTAACTCTCTCTCTCTCTCTCTCTCTCTCTCTCTCTCTCTCTGGTGATATTGCAATGGTAATAAGCAAGTACTGTAGAATCATTACTATTCATTGGGTTGAAATTTTTGTGGTTTTGCCCTTTTAAAAAATTCTGTTGGTAGAAATTTCATAGAATTGAGTTTTGTGAAAATAAATTCCATTGAGGGCAATGGTATTTAAAAGTTTTTGATGACATTTAATTTCTTGGTTTTCAGTAACCCACGAAAAATAACGAAATTTAATCCCCCAAGAATATTTGTGATTTTACAGTAGTTGACTTAAATGTATATACCAGCTAAGACGAATAAGAATAAAATAATTAAGACAATATTTTTGCAAGTACATGTATATATATCTTTTAAAAATCTACTTTGTTTTGAAATAAATTGTGTTGAAACTTCTTAGTCTGTTTTTTTGTCAGAAATAATTAGTCAATTTTTCATTCTTTAAACAAAAATAATTTTTTAAAAAATGTGTCAAGATACAGAATTCTGCACTTTGTGCATTTTCCTTTCAGACAAAAATGGCAGCATAAAAGACCTGCAAGGTAATTAAACAAGTGCTGTTTACCCCTGCTGCCCTGCTACCATGTTGCTTTTTAGTCACATATTAATTGTTTATAAACATGTAGATCTAAAATATTCTCAATAAGCTGTACATAAGTACATGTAACTGCACTTGATATATAAATATATGTATGTGGTCATTTTATCAGCTCAAAGCTTTTTATTGCATCTGACTTCTTAATGGTTTTTCAATTTATACTAGATATTTAGCTTCAAGTCGGCATTTTTTTTTAAATATATGATACACGTGCATGTATACAGTACAGTTTGTATACATGTGTACATACATGTATATTGGCAATCAAGCAATCATATATTGTTCATGTATTAAATAATAGGTTAACTTGAATGACTACATAAATTACAAACATGTAGGCTTACTTGTAGCAATGTTAGATAAACCTGACTATCATTCATTGATTATATCCATGTTACATTGCAATCTTAAATAACACTTTAAAACTAAAAGAATTTAACAATTTAAAAAAAAATGTATATTTAAAATTTTTAACAATAAAAAACAAAAGCATAATTATTGTACATTGCCTAAGTAGTATAAGGAAAATGTTTCAAAATCAGTGGTCATAATTTTTTTAATAAGTTAGTTTCAGCATTTTTTCCTTGTCTGTATAATCTATGACCTTAATACATGTATCTGTTATTTGTTTGTCATTAAGTTTTATTTTAGTCTTTTATTTTACATAATACATTTCAGCTTTACAAGATACTGAGCTAACTAAACAAGGGCTGATGAAACATGTGGAAGATCTTGAGGAAAACGAAAAATCAGGATTTTTGGAAATTCAGGGACTTACTGCATCACTTAACCTTCAGGATAAAGAAATAAAAAGACTAAATGAAAGGTTATTTTGGCATTTTTAAAAAAGAAAACCCATATCTGTCTGTTCTTCTGTGAACTTTTATGTGAGTCATACATAGTTCACTGCTATTTCAGAGGTATTCCATAATACTTCACACAAATTATTTCCATGCATGATCAGGGGTGTGCCAATGTTTCATGATGATTATGTAATGTGTTAAAATGCATAATAATATACATGTATTGACTTATACATGTATAAATCATAAATTTGTTCTGTGGTGAAATCATACATTATGTTCATTGTTGTGATGGTTATAACCAGGTACTTACACTTGTTTTCAGTTACAAACATTTCTGTGAAATATTAAATTTATATGTATGCAGATTCTAAGATATATTTTCAAGTTACATATTTACTTTACATGGTGAAGTTTTGATTTTACAGTCCATACAAACATTATTCTCATATCTCATTAATAAATTTGGATTTTACAGTGATTGTGTTTAAGCTTGATTTTTATATCAATTTATATTTTTGTTCTTTTATAGAATAACTGATTTAGAACAATCATCTTCAAAGAAAATAAAAGAGTTACAGGATGAAGTCCACAGGTATTGGTTTATTCATGTTTTTTTCTGAAACAATTATGTGTAACTTTAACAACTGAAGTTTCAGAACAAAGCCCCATAATTTATTTCCAGGAATTTTATGAATTAGTAGTTAAAAGTTGACAGTTTTCAAAAAATCCAAAAATATTGTTATATACATGTATGTGTATTTTCCAAATTAAACTATTGAGGAAAAAAAAACATCTTTTACAGTTAGCTATAGACATCTTTAGCAGCTAGAAATGGAAACATCAGAATAAAAGAAAAGTATATAAGAAATTGCAGAATATGTAGGTTGTCAAAATCTTTAATCTACAGTTTGAGTTCTTTACAGTATTTACATTGATTATTTCTATTGAATACATGTACCAGTACATGTAGATTATAGAGATCTTGTATATTCTGTTTTTGTTTTACATCTAGATATGAGTTACTGACAAGAAACTTACACCATACACTGGAATCTAGAGAACAAGACATTGAAATTATGGAGAAAGATTTATTTGAATGTCGTGAATCCATTGAGGAAGAAAGGGAAAAATACACAAACTTAGAAGCAAATACTAACTTAGCTTATTCTAAGTTAAATTCTTACGAAAAAGAAAATAGAGTGCTATCTGTAAGTTTAAATATTTTAATTGACTTGGATTGCCTTGAAAATTTACAGGGCTAGTTTGAGATTTGATGGTGATAAAAATTAAAGAAATATTTCATTTTGCTGACCAAAAAGTAAATGTGCAAATTGTAAAATGTGTTCATAAGAATTCAAAAAAGGCCTAGAAATAATAGCAATCCCCATGGGAAAAACTGCATGTTGAAAAATGCTTTAAACTTGAAAATCTCAGTATGGTACCAAGAAATAAAGTCAGACTGCTGTAATAAAAATCACAATGTAGTAACTATAACCCATGGACTGTAGTAGCATAATTCTACAATTAATCATCTGAAACTACATTGTACATGTGTATGTAAATAAAATTACATGCTATAATGATATGTAAATATACAAGTACATTTAATTTTTTTTAACTTTTAGGTTAATTGTTCAGCTCTTGAAACAGAATGTAAAGAACTGAGGTAAGATCATTGTCATTTATACATGTATTTTATTATTCTTGTCAGATTCCAAACAAAAAGTTTTTAAATAAAGGTTTATCTCTTCTCAGTTTGCAATATCACTGATTGCCCATAGCCATTAGTTTTTTACAAAGCCTGACTGTCTGTAAGCTTGAGGACTGGGTTTGACATTTCTGCGATGTGTGTTTTGATTAATCAAAATTACAGTTCATTAATTTATTAATTGACATTTTGCCTTTAAAATAAAATATTTCAAGTGATTATAATACATGTAATAATGTTTTATATTTTTTAATACTAATCAAACAATCTTGCAATATAATGATTGCATATTAGAATCATATAACTTGTATAAGACCTTAAGGATCTGCTGTATGAATGCATATGGCAAAAACTTGTTGGATTTTGATAAAGATGATGCATTAAGTTTTAAAAGTTCTTGATTATGGCTGGGGGAGGGGTTCATTTTATTCCATTTTCTGTAAAGCTGACAGTTAATTGTATTCTTTCACTGTTTTTTGATTTACCGTGTTTTCAACTTATGTATGCTTATGTCATATGTACAGCATTGTGTAAACTTGAATCAAAATTAAAAATAAAGCATGACATAAAACATTTGACCTTATTTGGTAAGGTAATAAACAATCTATCTATTTTTAGAGATACTTTACAATCGTGTCAGGATGAATTGCAAGCCACAAAGATGCATGCATCCAGGTTGTTGTTTAAACAAGAAGAGGAATTAAAAGACAGTGAAGTTGTAGTTAAAGAACTTACTGATAAAATGAACAAAGTTATCAGTGAACTAAGGGGTAAAGTTGGATTAGAGCCACAGCCAGATGAGCAGGTACTTGTATATGAATGATATCGTTGTATAGATGTTAATCATTGGCGGATTCAAGAAGGGGGTTTCTGGGTTTGTAACCCCTTTAAAAAATTCAAAAGAGGGAGTAAGAGAGAAAAATGTTGCCAAAAGGTTCCCTGAATAAACAGCTGTGCCTGGAGCGCATGATACGCTCGTCAGATATTTAAACTTCTTTTTTTAATGTCTTAAACAACTTGACATTTAGCTGAAACATATTTTTTTAAAACAAAGTAGCAAATTTATTTCTCAATGTTTATTCACAAACCTTTTTGATTATAGGACAAATATAAAACAAAAGTTTCATAAAAAAAGTTCAAATGATTTTTGAGTTACAACATGCAAAAAAATGCCTAAAATTGACTATTAAAGGCCAATAACTCTACAACAAGAAAACATACGAATCTAAAAAATAAAAGGGAACTCTCTGCCATGGATACCAATATAACACAAAAGTTTCATTCAAATTGTTCAAAGCATTTTTGAGTTATTGTACAACATGCAAAAAAATGCCTAAAATTTGTCAATTAACGGCCAATAACTCTGCAAGGAGAAAACATACAAATCTCAAAAATGATTGAAAGGGAGCTTTCTGCCTTAGATACAAACATTTCACTAAAGTTTCATTAAAATTGCTGAAAGCATTCTTGAGTTAGTGTACGACTAACAATGTGGACAGACGGATGGACTGCGCCATACCATAATACGTCCCATCATAGACGGGCGTATAAAAATTTAAAAATCATTTTTGCTCGGAACTTTTCAACCTAGACCTGCTGAGGGCCTCGAGGAGCTCCAAGATTTTTATATATATGTATTTTTTTCAAACATGTCAAAGAGAAAAATTTTTCTCCCAAAAAATATTACTAATACATGTACATTTATTTAAAGAAGTGAAGCATGTTGAAGTGTGCTTAAGATTTCTTAAGTAACTGTATTTGGTGATGCCCATCTCCTACTGATGAAGCAGATCAGATATTTCTACATAAAATCACAGTTAAATCAATCAGTAAATCTACTTCTAGTATAGTGTAGAAGTCATTTTTGCAATGAAATGTTTTGACATATTTGTTACATTAGAACAAATTTAAATAAACAAAATCAACCTTTCATTGCAGAACAAAAGTGAAGAATATGTGCAGAAGAAATCTACCGAAACTAAACCAAAGTCTACAAATGAACAGTCCTTCTTATCACTTGTCATGCAAGCTGTTGATAAAAAATATGATCCATCAACATCCAGTTCATCTGACCATGTGTGTTCACCAGCTCTACAACCGGGTTCACCATTGTCGGACTCGTGTAATTTGAGTGGTAATGATTCAGGCAATGTGTCTGGTATAGCTAAATTAGACAGTTCTGGACCCGACTCAGTAGAGGCCAGTCCTTCAACTATCAGTCGACAAAAACTTGGTTACACAGGCTCTAGTGCTTTTGCCCCTATTAGAACAAGTTTGATTAAACCTAAAGCAGGACCACTTATGACAGCTGATAACAGTAGAAATGTAGCAACTAGTAGTGAAGCATCAAATGGTGGTCTGGATACTCAAGGAGAGGATAAAAAGTCAGAAATAGATAATACAGTAACTCTAAATGAACAAATAACTTCTCTTTGTGAAATCTTTAAAGAAATCATCAGGCTTGCCAACATATTGGAGAAAGCATCAAGATTTTCAATATCTGATTTGAAGGATGAAAAGTAAGTTTTGTTTTTTGTTTTTGTTTTTTTTTTTTCGTTTTTTTTTTACGTTTGTTGTTGTTGTTGTTGTTGTTCTTCTTCTTCTTCTTCTTCTTCTTCTTCTTCTTATTATTATTATTATTATTATTACATGTATTATTATTATTATTATTATTATTAAAAAAATCTTTAAAATCTAGCATAGTGCTACATGTATTTCAATATTCTATTGTTTGAAATGATTGCCAAGAAAGAAAATCTTGATAGTAATGCAATATCATTCAGATACATTTGAATTAATTCTCTTTTTAAAATTAAAATTATTAAAATATTAAAATTTGTCTAATTAAAAAACCACAAATGTACAGAGTTTTTTTAAACCTACAAAAAAATTTAAAGTTGCTGTTAAACATTTTACAAATGTTTGCTCATACTCTTGTAAATTGTCGCATAGATTATTATTATTTTAAATTATTTTTATATAGTAGGCTAGATGTGCTAGCAACCTACACTATTACATGTATTAGAGAGTTCTTGTTTAAAATAGGGAATATTGTTTTTTGTTTTCAGTGAAGAATTAAACGGACAGCTGTTACAGTTACAGATGTCTGAGAAACATCTTAAGGCTGAAGTTGAAATCAAACAGAATGAAGTTGATCAGAATGAAAAACAAATAAAAGCTCTGGAGGAGAGATTAGAATTTATGTCAGAAAACTTATCTAGATTCTCAGATCAGGAGTCTGATATCAGGGTAAGTAAACATATTATTGGACTACATAACATTAAAAATATTTTCTAAAACATGACTCTACATTATTTTTGTTATTTTGCTCCAGTTTGCAGAATACTTACTTACCAAACCTATGAGATGTGTGTAAAAGTTGGTCAGTTGAAATACAAAAGGTTTGACATTTTACTGGATTTGGTATTATACTGCTTAAACTATAAAATGACGTGTATATGTAATAAGTTTGACTTGATTGTAAATCACTATTGTTTCCCCATTTCTTTGTATTATCACATATCATATTGTATTCTTGCAGACTAATGATTTGACATGAAATACATACTCGCTCTTTCTTTTTTAAAAAAATGTACATGATGCATACTTGTCAACTGAATACATGTAATATAAAATTAATTACTAAAGTATGACTTTTTTGTGTTATAGAACTATCAGAATGAGATAAGAGGTCTCCGTGGTAAGTTAGAGAGTGTGGAAGCTCAAAAAGACCTGTTAAATGAACAACTTAATGAGATAATGAAGAAACAGAGTGTCCCATCAAAGTCAGATAGTGGCGGGACTTCATCTGGATGTCAGTGTCAGACAGAGGTGTTAAACCTGAAACTGAAGGTACTGTGCTAATTCAAAATGTCATTTACTTGCTTGTTATAATGAATCTGTTTGTAAATAAATCATTTCAGATGAAATGAATTATTAACTCAAACTTACTGCACTTGCTGCTAAAATTTCAGCGTTTAAAATGTTTGAATCAGATTGATGACAAGTTCAACCCACTAAATTTGTGATTTATATGCACACGTAATTTAAAAAAAATTATAGTTATATCAAATTGAAACAAACCTGAAATTGGACATCATTTCAATAGACACAAGTTTTGTCCATAAAAGAATAAATTTTTGGTCCAGTTTTCTATGAATATACAATACTTGCAATATGGTTTATGAAGACCTTTAATTGTTTGATTTCTTAGTTCAAATCAGATACTATTATTGTCTGTGTAACTATATAATCATATTCACTTGCAAAAAATATTTCCATTGCAGCTGCAAAAAATGAGAGAACAATCCTATAAAAAAGATGATTACTATGAGGAAATAGGAAGGAAAGCATCAAGAAGGGTAAATAGTGTACTCTTAATGTTCAAAGGCCAGATGTAACATTGCAAGTTCAGTGTTTAAATTTGATTTCTATGTAGATACAGTCATTTACAAAAGAGGGAAATGTTGCATTATTTATAAAAAATATTACATTATGTTATATGCAAACTTCATTGGTATAAGGACTTCAATTGCTGGGTGTGCCAAAGTATGTGCTTGTGCACAGCATAGAACCATCTTTGAATTTTATTCTAGCATATCCTATTTTGTGAAAGTTTTTAAACTATTCAAAACTACTGAGGTTTTAAAACTATTTACTCCACTTTTATCTGAATGGAAGATTTTATAATAAGTATTAGGCAGGAGGAAAAAACAATACTGTATTGTACATCTTCAGGTGCAAGTTATTTGAAATAGAAGTGTTGGTTATGTAGACAGATGATACATGAGGTACATGTATTTGTTAATGTTTTTCAGATGAGAACCCTTGAAGAAAATTGGAAGAGAGCAGAAGCAGAAGTCTATAGATTTGATGAACTTGTTGAAGTTATCAGAAAGGTTTGTATCACTGAAACAATAGATTTAAGTAAATTAAGTTTAGTGTAGCATGTTTGATATATATGGGCTACTATCCTGCCTTAATCTGTGAGGTATTGGTGTCAACATCATCAAAATTTTTCTTTCATCTGCTACAGCAGGCAATACAAGTTTTTGACTCTGATAAAAATTGGAATAATTGGTCATTATCTTTTTGCTTAGATTTTCAATGCATAATAATTTTGTGACTGTAAATCTCTAAGAATGGGTGAAACTAACCCACTGAATCACCGAGCATGAAAGACAACTTTGTTCTTGACTGGACAGCCAGGCCTTACCCTTGTAAAATGAATAATCGACCTGGATAATCTTAACAGAATAATGATGATGATAATGAAAGTCAATTTTGATCTGATTGTTTATTCATTCTCAACAATTAAAAATCTTTTGATAAGATTTGACACAAATGTGTCATATAATTTTTGTTTTTAAAATATTTTTTAATATTTTCTCTTGTTTCTTTGTAGAAGTTGGTGAAGAATACAGACTTAATTAAAGACAATATTGATTTGAAGTATGTTTTACGACTGATTGATGGACTGGAATCCCTACCCTCCAAAAAAGATCCATTACAGCCTGTCAAAACTGCTAAATGGTGAAAATACATATTGCCTCATATCATAGTTGGCGGATTTTACAGTTTTAAATATTGTAATATGACCTGGAATGCGTTCTTCTGTCAGTTACTCTCATACATTCATTTATTAAAAGGGAATCTTGATCCAAAGGAAATATTGTGTGTTTTTGGATATGGATTTATACAAGTGTAAAATAGAATAATGTTTCCTATCACATTTGTCAGGTATTTGCAATACATATTATGTACATGTATCTTTATTGTTTTAACTGGCCAATTTTTTGTAAATTAAAAAAAAAAAATTGAAGATGTTATTATGTTCTAGAGAAATTACAACTGAGAATGATGGATACATGTATTTGGTTCTTGAAATTAGGCAGCTACTATAAACAGGACTACCAGTAATGGATGACTTGATGGATGAATTTTATCAGTTATACATATCTTTAAAAATGGAATATTTTATTAAGTGCAACTCAGGATGTCTATTTCTATGGACAGACATTGTATATAATGGTAAATGTGTTTTAATAAGTTTACAATATGCATACAAAGTCTAATACTAATCTATAAAATATTGATTGTGTCACTGCAATAAGATTTTCAAATAGAAGTTTTTTAGGGTAGAATTCAATAACTTTTTTAAATTGATGAAATTTCTTTTCCAGAAATGATTGTGTTCACTGTTTTTAAGTCCAAACTTTATTTTATTCATACCTATTAAGGAGATTCTGAGGATAGGAATTTTAAACTTATATTGTAGTCTAGATTTTCTTTATGTTTTGCAAAAAATTTTATTTACAATATTTTACTTCAACAAACAACATTGTGTGCAGTTTAACATACACATGTATGACCAAAAACTATGAAAACTATGAAAAATATTAAAAGGACAAATTGCAAAATTTGAGAAATATCAAGAAATAATATTTGGATTTTACTAACATTAAAAATAAAGGGGAAGTTTTACACTTGGTTGCCCCTGTAAAATATAATGTGATGATGTACATGTATAACCACATCAAAATCAACAAAAACATGTACAAGAAAATAACATGCTGCTTTATTTTTATCTACATGCGGAAATTTTAATGACTTGACTATCATGAATTTTTCAACCATATTAATTTATAAACATTATGATATCTAATGTTTTTCTAGCCAGGTGAGATGGTTAATATCATGATTACTACATTGCATGTGTTTAATTATAAAATCTTACACAACTTTCAAACACTGTTCAGTGTTGTATATATGCATATACATTGTACTTAGAAATGGCATAAGAAGTTGTAACTTGTTATTTTTCAGATTGCATTGGTTATAAATGTAGTTTATTTAATCATGTTTGTACCAAAAATAAAACAGTAATACAAAATAACATGCTTTAATTTTCAATAGTTTTATTTGCTTTATGAAAATAATCATTGATAAATAATTTTATTTGTGAAATGCTGCATACAGAGGTTTTAAGTGCTACTTTTGACTTAGCTTGCGAGATGGTCCGTGTATGTAAATAAAAATTGAAAATAAGTTATAGTTTACCTAAAAATAAACCATCAACATTTACAATTATACTTTAATAATAAAAATGGTAATAATTTTGGTTTCTGATAAAAAGCATTGAATTGATCATTGTTTTTCGTAAAATCTTGCAACAATTTTCTGACATGTAGATATAATTTCTTTAAACAAGAATAAATCTAGCTGGCTTCGCAGTTATATCTTCTTGCTACATTTAATAATAATTAAGAATGTTTTTTAAAAATGTTTGATTCAACAAAACCACAGCTATAATAATATGAAAAAAATTATTTGAATAAGGATGTTTAGTTAATCAGTCACTATGAAATCTCAAATATGTCTAAGTAAATGCAATAGCAAGTGACTGGAAATTCCTAATCTTGCAAATTTAGGAACATTGTAAGTGTAAAATAAAATTATAAAACATGCCAGTGTATTAAATAAACTGCAGACAAAAAAGGTCAGATTGTTTTAGTCAAAGACAATGAAATGTTTTATACCTGCAAAGTACACTGCTTGAGTTGTGTTGCAAAAATATTGTCCATCATCCTTATTTTCCCCTTTAATAGTTTTGGTTTAAAAATCCAATAATAATGACAAATTCGTCAGTGAAGTAAAACTTTAAGGAGACAAATCTAAAGGAAAAGAAAAAATTTCAGGAGACATAGCTGTAAGACAAGAAAAAGTTGTAAATGAAGGATGTTTGCAGCTGAATACATATACATGTATAACAAGAGTCAATCAAACAAAGAGCACCATATAATACAGGTTAATGAGAAAACAGTCAAACAAGACACAACAAAAAATGACAAAAACATTTGGACCACTGAGTATATATAAAATTCTGACTTTGGACAGGCACTGGAGTAAAGTCCAGTTTGTGTTGAAGTGCTCTTGCAGGGTCCTTGCAAGACAAAGGACTACTAAAACTGGTGATTGAATAGGCAATACAACAATTAGTAGAGTCTGACATATTATCATACTTGAAATATGAAAGTTTTTACAGGAAGCATAAAAATTGTGATTTGTAACAAATTCAAAGAGAACAAAATCACCATGTAATATAGGGTGTGAAATTCCCTGCTCAATACACCAATGACAGGAAAAAACTGAATTGTTCAGTGTGTGTGAGTGTGTTTTTTTTTTTTTTTTTTTTTTTTTTTTTTTTTTTTTTTTTTTGAAAAAAAATAATGAGTTGAATTTCTGAGTTTATGATCTACTTTACATAACAAAAAGATTTAGATTTAAATAGATTACTCAAGTGAAAATGATCAATACTGGAACAATCACAAGCAAATTGCACAAGTTGATGCTATAACAAGAATTTCTTAATATATGTTGTATCACATTCAGTCCAAAGAAACTTGTAGAAGAGAAAGCTAAATGATTTATAAGTTGTAAGGAAAGCAACTGTAAAAGACAATGCTTCAGGGAAAAAAGTTGGAAGACAAAAAAAATGTAGAGTCCAAAAGAAAAAGCTGTTGGATCTGTAAAAGACAACACTGTAAGAAAAGGAAAAGTTGTAGGAGACAAAGTTGAAGGTAGAGATTTGTGATTGGCTGAACTTTTAGGTAAATCAGATACAGGCAGAAATGAAAGGAGATATTCTTTTGACTGGTTGACATTTGCATTTGGGTGGCTTTTATCCTCAGTTATCTCTGAAAACCAGAAAAACTCAGGGTTCGTGTCAGAGTTAATAGATATAGTTAAAATCTAATGTTCAGGTAAGTAGTATTTAAGCTTATGTAACACACACACATGCATACACATTTTGGCTTGTCACAAAGGTGTGGCAGAGCAGTAATGTAGCTTTTAAGAGTCATGTGAACATTGCACTATTGTTTTGGTTAAAGTTTAAAATAGAACCATTTCAAGTGATGGTTGGAATTTGCAAATCTCTATAGAGTTGATTTAAAAACGCCTGTATTTCATCAAAATTGGTACTTAATTAAGCCATGAAGCTGTAAAGAGGTTTAAACCATATATGTTTACATCAATGGTTGTTTTCAAGTTACTAGTATTCTATTGTTTGCTAAAAAAAATTTTAAAAATCTTTAGGTTTTTTTAATTGTTTTAAATTATACCATTGACAATCCCATAACTTTTGCCTAACCCTGTACTTGTAAAATGTCTAGAGTAACCTCCCTTGAGTTCAACCGGAAGTACACGAGTATCATTACTGCATGGAGTGATAATCATAAGCCGGTGAATTCGACAGTAATATTGTATGTATCAAAATCCATTATTAGTACAAACATATACTTAAAAATGTCTAAAGTTACGATCAAGGAACTACAGAGATTAACAGTAGATAAATTGAGAGAGAAACTTAAAATTAAGGGATTAAAAACCAAGGGCCGTAAGAGAGAGTTGGTAAGGTGTAAACTACGACCCGATTTTTCGGCTTGCTTGTTGAACTGTTGTTGGTTTTGTAGTTTATTTTAGTTGATTGTTGTTTCACTCCTTTTGTTTTCAATTCTTTGATTTTGTTATTTTCTTTGTTTGCTTGTTTATTTGCTTGATGCGTTTTCCGCTGCTGTTAACTAGAAAAATACCCCACGGGCTTGGGGGGGGGGGGGTGCATTAGGGATTTCCATGAAAACAAAAACATATCCTGGTTTGTTGTTTATATCCACGTGGCACTTAATATCTGATAGATAAATTTTTATACTTTTTAGTATTTCGTATTTATATGACCATAACATTCATATGGTCTGATCCAGTAATTCTAGTGACTGGTTGTTTACTGTTTGAATGAATAATTCTCCAGAAAGCATCAAACCTTAATAATTTAGCCATTTATTATTATTATTATTATTATTATTAAATAAATGGACACTATGTTATTAAAAATAACAATTTCAAATGATCATAAATAAAACAATTTAAAATTAAATGTTGAATATTGGTTTTTAGGGTATGTAAGTTCATGTAAATATTTAGTGGCAAAATCAGTAGCAGTTCATACATAAGATCCTAGTTTAGTTGGTTGAATGTTGTTTTACATCACATCAGCAATTTTTCATCTATTCATGATGATTACACTCACACATTAACTTGTACCCGTTACAAACTGATGGCGTAGCAGGCTCTTCAAATGCTGTCTCAGCTAGCATCTAAAATTTACTATAAGTTTGCATTAGTATGTGTACATGGTAAAGATTGAAGGATATTCTGAAATCATTACCTATGTCTAAAACACCAAAATTTTCACTGTACCTTTTACTAGAATCAACCCTTTTCATTAAAATGGCACAGAGCTGATTAATGGCTAGTGTGAAAGTTCATGTAGGAAAATCCTGAATGAGGAAGCCTCAAGTGTACATATGAAGTTGTGAACATATGTTGCATTTATGTTCAAAATAGGGCTCAAAATTTAAACTTGCCAAAATCTCAACTTCAATGTGTTTTTTATGAGAATATTTAAATTTACAAAATATTGCATGATGGACAAAAAAGTTGCAGGTATTTAGTTGATGTAATGGCCTAATTTTGGTACCGTGGTTACAGATTGTTTATAATTAGTTCTCATCAAACTAATGGGAAACCTTTTATATCATAAACATAACAATAGAGCAATCACATTTACAAAAATATCAGCCAATCATTTATTTGCTACATTTGTAATATAAATAAAGTCCTTTTTAAAGTATTTTTTCACAAATTTGCTCAATTAGGTTACTTTTTGAAAGAATTTCTCAGAAATTAGTAGCCAGTGGGAATTTTTGCTACTAGGAATGGAAACATAAGTTGTACATGCATACTCTCTAATAGCACTTGTAACAAGCTGTTCTTTTCATCTTCTGTTCTAGTCTCTAGCTTGTTATTCTATATTTAGTTTTAACTGATTGTGATTTTTGTTGTGATTATAGATAGTACATGTATTAATAACACATTTATGTACTAGTATCACCTGTAATCAGTAGATAGTGTCAACACTACATCACATCACATTAACATTGCTTATGTAAGACTACCAAGTGTCGTTGTTTTCTTTAATGAAATTATTATTGATTATGATACATTCATCTTTGCCATTTCTGAAATACATGTAGTTTCAGTTTACCCACTAACAAACATCCACATTAAATAAAGAAATAATGAACTGAACAAAACAGAACAATCTGTTTTATATGCATTTTTGTCCATAGGATGTTCAGCTATCACAATCATAATGCAGTTAAGTGTTTCTATTGGAAAATCTACATAGTGACTTTGAAAATTCTGATTGCTGTCACAAAATAAAGGATTAATGCTTTAAGTAGCTGTAAGATGAAAATAATTAGGTAAATGTTGATAGATGTATATCTACACATGACATTTACAGATATTGATAGAATGATAGTTGATGATCTATGTTGCTGCTGCTGCACTGGTTTCTTACTCAGCCATATGTGATAGTAAATATCATGTATAATAATCAATGAAATGTATCAGGAATAAACTACAGGTATTCTTTTCTGTTTTTTTTTTTTTAGTGTAAAAGACTAGTGACAATAAATGAATTCAGAAAGACGACAATAATATTTTTTTTTAGGGCCTTGTAGGAGAGGCAATTCTTTTCATAAACATTTGTAATAATTGGTCATCCTTTCATATTTGAATTGATCTGTATTTGAATTTCTACTACAGGCCCAATGTTCATGGAATTTCAATACTTTTAGGCAAATATATATTGCTCCAACATCATTTATTATCACAGTTTTAACAGCAATTGTCAGTGCTTTTATAAAAATAATTACCATACATAGAAATTCCTATTTATGGACTTCTATATGACAAAAATAATATTTAGGGAATGTGATATGATCAATTTTTATGGACTTCTATATGACAAAAATAATATTTAGGGAATGTGATATGATCAATTTTATATGAAATCCTAAAAGATACTTTTTGCTGCAAAACATTTATTTTCAGTTTTATCTGTTAGTAGGCATGTTTCATTTTTAGTTCAACTGAGCCAAAGGCTCAAGTGAGCTTTTCTGATCAAAATTTGTCTGTCGTTGTTGTTGGCGTCATCGGCATCGACGGCGAAAACTTTTACATTTTCGACTTCTTTTCTGAAACTACAAGGTAGTTTTCAATGAAACTTGGTAAGATGCATATATGGGCCAGTGCAATTCAGATTTGTTTGTGACGCTGTCATGGCTCCCAAAACTAGGTCAAAGTGACCTATGGTTCCAAAAAACTTAAAAAATCTTCTTCTCCAAAAGCGATGATGGAAGAAAAGAATCTGATGTGATGTTTTGCTTTTCTAGGGTCTTAAGCTTATAAATTGTTCATTTTATGAAATTTGGTAAAAAATTAGGTTACACATTTTATAAATTTCGTAAAATGGCTTCAAATTATTATAACTTGACTATATGAATAGCTATTGACATTGGGTTTTCAGTTTTGACTTTTTCTTGAAATAACCTTCAAAATGAGGTCAAGGTCAAAGTTCTAGGTCATGATCTAGTTTGTAAATTTGTTCAGTTTTAGGCTATTTTCTTCAAAATTATAAGAGATATATAATATCAAAACATTGTTAAAATGTTCAACATGACAAAATGTTTGGTAACTGTATGAAAATGCATGTAGGAGTTGCTGCCCTGAAATGTTATTTTTTTGCTAATAAAAACTAAAATTGTGCATTAGCTTGAAAACTATAAACTTTTTATATAGGCATGTATTTTAGAATATTGTAGGTATTGACATGACAAACATTTTGATATATGGCTCAAGGTCATACATTCAAAGGTCAAGGTCATAGGTGCATAAAAAAGACTGAAATAGTTAATTATCTTGGAAACTATTAACCTTTTGTATAGGCATGTATATTAGAATATTGTAGGAATTGATATGGTGATCATTCTGATATGTGGCTCAAGGTTATACATTCAAAGGTCAAGGTCATGGGTGCATAAAAAGACTGAAAATGTTTATTGGAATCTATTAACTTTTTGTATTGGCATGTAAATTAGAATATTGTAGGAATTGATATGGCGATTATTCTGATATAAGATTCAAGGTCTTACGTATAAAGGTCAAGGTCATAGATGCATAAGAAGACTTAAATTGTTAATTATCTTGAAAACTATTAACCTTTTGCATAGGCATATATTAGAATATTGTAGGTATTGATATGACTATCATTTTTATATGTGGCTCAAGGTCATACATTCAAAGGTCAAGGTCATGGGTGCATAAAAAGACTGAAAATGTTTATTGGAAATTATTAACTTTTTGTATTGGCATGTATATTAGAATATTGTAGGAATTGATATGGCAATTATTCTGATATAAGATTCAAGGTCTTACATTTAAAGGTCAAGGTCATAGATGCATAAAAAGACTCAATTTGTTAATTATCTTGAAAACTATTAACTTTTTTAATAGGCATGTATATTAGAATATTGTATGTATTTTTGCAAATGATTTTTGATATATCCTTAGATTAGCCATATCCTCAGGTGAGCGTTAAGACCCATGGGCCTCTTGTTTGCTATTTTCCCAGTGCTATCTGCTTTGTAAAAACTTTTTACAGGTAACATGAGCCTGTAACAGGTGTATTTGTATTTTATACAGATATACATTAATTATTGCTGATGATATCAATCAATTCCTACTGCAGATATCTTGTATAATATTTACATGTCCATTATCTATAAATCATTATCTGCTATATTATCTAAGTATACATTATTTTAGGGTTATTTTTAAAAAGATAATGTAAATTTATATTTTAATGAACTTTGTATTGATTTTATAATTTGACAGCATATTTAACATGATAAAAATGTTGAAAAAAAAATCACATTTGTGGTAGATGAAAAATGAGTCTGAATTTTAATTAAAAATAAGTTACTACTACATGCTTCACAGTACAGTACTTGATAGTAAGGATTGTGTTGCAGTTACTGTGTTCTTGCTGTGGTATGTCCTTGTTCATTATTATTACATGTATTTCTTTTTAATTTTATTTCCTCAAGATGGGCTTCTGCAGTTTCTTCTACATTTATTGCATAATGGTTTATACAGTTTATAGTTTGTTATCTATCTAAAATTATTTAGGATATTGTAAATAATTGTGTGAACTTAATCTAAAAATGACCGGAAGAAATTAAAACACTTTGAAATTAATTTCTGTATTGGATAATACTCCAGAACTGAAAAACCAGTGGAATTAAAACCAGTTACTCTTTAAATTAGAATCATAACGTTAAGTAGAATAGACTTTAGCCATCACACACCCACACACACACACACACCCACACACACACCCACACACACACACACACACACACACACACACACGTTAATAGTAAGTTTATCTTTTCCTGATTTTGTAAGATTTTCCTTGTTATATTAATGTATTTTGCCATTACTTAATTATTTGATTAATGTAACTGTGTTAATGATCTACCTTTTTAATCACTCCTTCCATAAAGGTGATTAAACCTTCCCAGATATTAACTTCAAATACCACAAGGTTACCATATGTGTCTTTGTACATTATTGTAGACGCTTGTTTGATATACCTGTACACCTGTATATGAGGCTTGTTGAATGTTTCAAGGATTTATTCAAATTTCATCTATTTGGTTTTGCTGTTGCTTATTTATTGCTGTCCTAAGCTTTTGATTGAAGTTTTATTCAGTTTTAACAATATTTAGATTTAATTAATGTGATTAATTGGTTTGATTTTCAATATTTGTTTGAATTAATTTGTATTTATTTAATTGACATACTTTATTTGTGAAAGGAGAATTATTTTTATTTTACAGAGTTTTTATTTAAATGTAATTGAATTTATTTAAAAACCTTTATAATTTGATTACTTTGAAGTGTCAACAGTGCATCTAAATGAGAGCAGCTTAGTGCTTGCCAGGCAAGATTTTTTCACATGCATGGAGGCTGTTAGTTCTGGTATATATAGGGAAATTTTTACATGTTTAACTGTAAAGTTACATGGCTTCAACCTACAGGCTGGCTCAAAGTTCATACCCTATCGGTTTCTTGTTTTATGGGCATTATCAAGATCTTGTCAAGAGAAAATACATAGGTATTATTTTTGTCTGTGCACATGTTTATGCACTATTCCTATAACAAAAAATATCTACATATCTATATATACATCATTTGATCAAGATAGAGGTGATTTTGGAAAGCACATGTTAATGTGCATGTACTGACACACCCTGGAATATCAGTTACAACTCGGTTACAAAGTAAACAAAGACACATACATATTATAACATTTTTTGTATTTTTCTCACTGACTTATTGACTTATTGACTGTTTATATATACAGAGTTGTGATCATTTTAAATGTCAGATATATTAATATAAATTTATCATCTAAAGATGTGGCACATATGACAAATATGTTGTTTATAAATGAAAAACATATACCTCAAGCTGTTAGTCAATAGGGAAGTCAGATAAATATGTTATAGAACAACAATAATCAGATATAATACCATCATATATATGTATTATAATATATATATATATATATATATATTATGTATGTATGTATACTTTTCTTTAGTTTGGACATTGCAGTCGGTTGAATGAAAGCAGTATGTATACTTATATATTCTGTAAATGTACATAAAAATGATATACGGTATACCGATACAATGTACATGTATTCTACCTGGTATACTATTTTTGCTAGCAATAAAACTATCCATTGAATTAATGATAAAAATTTCTTTCAGTTGAAATGAAATAGAAAATACATTTTCATTACCACTACCATTATTTAAATGAACTTTTAATTAGTGCATGTAATTGATAGCAGTAAAAATCATTTGACAAAACCTTGATGATACCCATCCTTTTTCAGACAAATTCAGTTGCCTTATTGTCAGTCATCTTGTCTCTGTCTATTTTGCATGTTGTATTATTGGCAAATGTTTACATCATAAACAATTTTAAACATTAATGAGTTCCTTTTCGTACTCAGTGAATCTGAATTTCATCTCAGGTAATTAACTTTGTTGTGTGTGACATTGTGTATATAAAACTTATAAGAGTACACAACCTACTGTAGACCATTCACCCATTTTGTCTTTCACATATAATCCCTATCTATATAGATACTAGATTTATCCCTAAATGTCCAAAAAACTAAGTTTATCCATTTTGTTTATTAAGTAGAATTAAACTAGCTTTGTAGAATAAAAACTATTTTATTAATTATTTTGTTGTTCAAAGTGAGTGAGAAAGACTGAAGTAGAAACAAAATACAAAATTAAGTGGATGGGGCAAGGGGGGGGGGGGGGGTGAGGGGGCTAAAGTTTGTTGTCACTTAATGAGATTTTTCATGTAAGTATAAGATTTCTGTATTGTATTAGTATATATTGTAAAACTATAATTTCTCTCGTGTAGATGTTATCTCTCTCAGATTTATATTGTAATGTTGATGTTAGTAAATTGTAGTACAAAATGTATATCATATTGTTTATGTAGTGGACTGAACTTGATAGGTGGCTAGGTAGCTCAGTTGGTAGAGCATCCCTCTGGTGTTGGGAAGGTCCCAGGTTCGAGTCCTGGTTTGGCTGCTGCATTTTTTTCCCTTTCATGATACATATATATGTAAAAAATAAAGGGATTATCATTGTTGAAATACAAATGTTTATATTGGATAATTTTAAATTTTGTTTGAGAGAACAAGAATCCATATTTTGCAAGATGTTATATTTTGTGTTAGGATTTTGATTTAATTATAAAATTTCTGAGTAAGATGACCCTTTATTGTTCAGGTACACTACATAATACATATACATGTATATACAATATGTGTATACCTCTGCATTAAATAACTTTAGACAAGTTAAAGTTTTGATCTTAATATGATATGTCAAAATTTCAGCAAGTAAATATTTATTGGTAGTTTTGTTTCATATAGTGGTACATGTACGTATATTCAAAATAAAGAAGAAATTTAAGATGGCTAATAAGTGATTGACAACATTGTAAGCTATAACTAAGATCTCTCCTTAAATAAAGGATTCTGTCATCACAAGGATTCTGTCATCACAATGCAAGTTTTTCATTATGTTATGATTAACCAGATAAATGTTAGGAAAGACTTCTTTTTGTACCCTCCAATAAATTTTTTATTTTGGCTGAAATGGTCTAAAAATAAATAACTAAATCAAGCCATTTTGAATATTTCTATGAAAATATTTTTTCAGACATTTTACATAGAATTTAATGAAGGGGGGGGGGGGGGGGTGTACAAAAGTAAGTCTTACCAAATGTAAAATTTGAATTGTTTATACATGTAGTTTCATCTTATTTCTGTTGTGTTCTTGAATAATGTTTTTATAAATCTGCATTTTCTTAGATAGACAGGTTGTTAGAAGCAGATAAAGAAGTTCATAAAGTGAATGAAGGTGTGAAACAAACACAAATATCCATGGCAACAAAACGAACACAGTCTTCAAAATCTAAAGATTTAAATGGTTCTGTCAAAGAAACAAACGAACAACAAAAAATGAACATTGAAACACTTCGCAAAGAAAGAGAAGAGAGAGAAAAGATACTCTTATGGCGGCATCCATTAGTAACACTCCAGTTTTGTTTTCTAGAGACTTGTATTCTGTTAACATCTTTTGCTAAAAGGTATTTATACAGCAAAACTTATAATCACTGTCATCATTTCTTTAGTTAGATATTGGTATTAAAAAGGGATTGGTAATTAATCAAAGAAAAACAATAAAAAGACTTTCGAACTTTCAAATACAGCTATAAGTGGTTGGTTGGCTGGTTGAATGTTGTTTTATCTCACATCAACAATTTTTCGGCTGTTCATGATGAGATCATTTTTATTTATCTTGAGGATTAACTAAAGACAAGTTTTAACACTAATATAAGTTTGTGGGTGCATGTGATTGTGCAAGTGTTTCTGATTTGCTTTGTACATGTGTGCACTTCTTAAATAAATATTGCAGACCACTCATTTCATTATACTGGTATTGAAACCAACCAGTAAGAACCTTTTTCACCTGTGGCCAACTGAGATCAAACCATAGTGGTGAGATGACTTTTGTTTGAACACTGCATCTTAACTATTAAGCATTGTGGCCTCCTTTGTGATAGGTGAGGAGACTGAGTTATCAAGGCACCTTATAACAAGGTTTTACTGTATCTTGATTAAACTTGAACAGTGATTTTATAGTCTTGAATGTGATACCTTAAGTGTCACATTCATTGTGAAACATTGCGAAGCAGATCTTAGTGTGAAAAAGTTTGTTTTGCTTGCCAGAGGTTGTTTCTGGACATTCTGGTTTCTTCAAACCATTCCTAAACTGACTACCTCAGTATGAATGAAAGATTATTGACTGGGGCTTAAAACACCATCAAATCAAATTTCCTCATTTTTTTTTCATAATGGTGTAAAAATTATGGTTTTCTAGAAACCTTAGATCCTTCAAAGATTATAAATGATCTTGGATGTATTTTTCCCTTTTTTTCAGGTTGTGGACAAGAAAGAAAATTGTATTGTTAGGAATAATTGCATTTGTTGTATTATATTTAATGTATAATATCCAGGGATCACATCAAAAGGTAGGTAAAAGTAAGGAAGATTTAATTATTGTTAATCAGAATTTTCTTTTACTTATGTCTACCACAGAGATCTACAGTTAAATGTCTTTTAAGAGGACTATTCCTCATGGGATGATAATTTTAAATACAGAAAAAAATAAACCTCCGAAGATACACCACACTCTAATAAAACCATGTTTTGTTTGCAGTAATGATTGGAGGTAAACTTTTAATAAATTTGTCAGGATAGCTCTTAACGTTTCTGTGGATCAGTATAGAAAATGTTTACATTACGCATTCTTTGAGTAACAGTTTGGAAAACATCATCTTATACGATTTTATATCCCATGGAGTGGAGTGGAGTAATGATGTTTTAGGCCCCAGTCAAGAATCTTTCACTTATTTCGAGGCGGTCAGTTCTGGGATGGTGGAGGAAACCGGAGTGCCCAGATAAAACCACCGACCTTCGGCAAGCGAACTGACAAACTTTCTCACACTAGGATCTGTCCGAGTGGGATTCGAACCCAGGTGGTGAGAGGCACTATGATCCGTAAGCGCGAGCTTTAGACCACTCGTATCCCATGGAGGTAATAGTTCTTTGCAAACACTGTGAGATTTCGTGTTATATAATCATGAATCCTATTGTAAAAAAACAATATAAATAGATTCATACAGGTGTGGCAGTTTCTAAAACAAAAATACTAGTAATAGGAGGAAAAAAAATGAATTGTTTATAATTCAGGCCAGTTCATCAGCATAGTGTTTGATCTGGATATGAATATAAATGCATGTACAAGTATATACATAAATATCAATGGCATTATTTTGATCATTTCAGTATGTTAGTGCAATAGAGAAGACATTTCTATGGTGTGCATACTGGGTTGGTTTAGGTATATTATCATCAGTAGGCCTGGGCACTGGTCTTCATACATTTCTCTTATATTTGGTAAGTATTGAGATTATACTTGTCCAGTTATAGCATTTAATTGGTGCAGAGTCACAAGTTAGTTTCTATTCATCAAATAATGTGTGTGAAATTTAAAGCTGCTCTAATTTATAAGTGGCATTATTGCATCACTTATTTATATGAAAATTTGAAGCAACACTACTCTATGTTACTGTAAAGCAAAGCTAATTTATATGTTACTGGCTTTTAATGTACAGGTTAAATTGCACCATGGTACTGAATATTTTTTATAGTAATCATAAAACATTGGAGTTTTTACACATCAAACAGCAATGTAACCTCTTTTTAGATAACACTGTTGTATGTTTATCAAAAGAACAGTTGCTACATATTGAATGCAATTGATTGTTGATACCCTTGGCATTTAATTGATTTATCTAGATTTGATAAATTCCTAGTCACTTTAAATTTTTTTATATGTGTCTATTACAAAATTTCTGTAAATAGTTCCTGTTTTAACCATTCCTGATTTATTTGTTTGTTTGTTTGTTTATTTGAATGAAGAAATTTACATCAACAAAAACTTTTTCTTGTTATCAGGGGCCACATATAGCAGCAGTAACATTGGCAGCTTATGAATGTATGTCAACAGATTTCCCTGAACCTCCATACCCAACTGAGTAAGTACTTAATCTCCTTACCCAACTGAGTAAGTACTGAACCTCCATACCCAACTGAGTAAGTACTGAACCTCCATAAAACACAGTTTTAATTAAGCACTTCTGTCTGTGTATTGAAAGGCAAGATAAGATTTTCTTATGACCAAATTAATACAACCAAAAACGGTGAACATTTCTTTTGGAATGTAAAATAAAATATTTAAAGTAGATCTCATATTTAATGTTATTTGCACTATAAAGGATGTACAATTCTAATAATCTATCAAAAAATACTTAATATCGGTAGAATGTTGTTAAGGAACAAACCCTTTTTTTTTTTTTTTTTTTTTTTTTTTTTTTTTTTTTTTTTTTTTTTTTTTTTTTTTTTTGAAGAAAATAATTTTCTTTGTGTAAAATAACAAAATTATCAATTTTCCATACAGAAAAATATATTAAGTTTGTTTAAAGTTATGTGTTGGAAAATTGTTTGAAAATCATATTTTTTACCAACAAACATTTTATCAATTTATAAATGTATTTATTTATAGAATTGTCTGTCCAGAGAATGTTAAGAATGGACATGTGTCAATTTGGACCATAATGAGTAAAGTAAGATTAGAAGCTGTAATGTGGGTAAGTGCATATTTGTTAATGCCATATGCGTGGTCTAAAGCGCTCGCTGACGGATCACAGTGCCTCTCAACGCCTGGGTTTGAATCCCACTCGGGACAGATCCTAGTGTGAGAAAGTTTGTCGGTTTGCTTGCCGAAGGTCGGTGGTTTTCTCCGGGCATTCCAATTTCTTCCGCCATCCCAGAACTGACCGCCTCGAAATAAGTGAAAGATTCTTGACTGGGGCGTAAAACACCATTACGCCACTCCACTCCTCCATATGTGTATACCTGAATATAAAAACTCTTATTCCTTTCATGATAATGCCAAATAAAGAAATTATACTTTTGAAATTTACATGAAAAAGAAATTTTTGGGTTCTTATAAATTTTGAGTGTGAGGTAGTCAAATTTGGACTGAAATATGAAGAGGTTGATTTAAAACATTATTGTTTATAATGAAATATGGAAAAATTAATGTATGAATGATGTCTTAGCCAAAATTACTTCAAGTGTAGAATTATGAAAGCAATAATATAGGACCTTGCATAAATATATCCATTTGAATACTGAGACCGGGGCGATTTTTTAAGCTCTTATCTAAAGGACCTATATATGAATTACTAGTTGACATGTTTTACTGTCTGATAACCTTGGTAACCAGAATATACCACTGTTTTATTTTGTATTGTACATTTAGATTGTATATTTATGCTTCATTACAGGGAGCTGGTACAGCACTTGGTGAACTACCCCCATATTTTATGGCCAGGGCAGCAAGATTATCAGGGGCTGATCTGGATGAAGATGAATTTGAAGAAATAGAAGAATTACTTCAAGAAAAACAAACACACCCAGAAGACATGGTATTTTATCATGTTTATTTATCATCATTTTGCTGGCACAGTTTTCAAATTGATTTCATATCATTAATGATCAGAATACTCTAATTAGAGAATGTACCACATTTTTTATACATGTTTCTTAATAAAGCAGCAATCAGTTAATTAATTTCTTTTTATTTTTGACAGTGTTTGACAAGTTTTTAATTAAGTAAAATAATAAATCATTAATTTTAATATTACTTACACAGAGTACCAAAGATGTTTATTTAATTTCTTTCCTATGGACTAGATTTCCTAATGAGCTTTATTATTCATCTAACATATCCTTAGACAATGATATTTTGGGATATTGCATCCTTAATTTTTTCTTTTTTATTTTTCAAGAATTCCGAATGTCATCTGTCAAAACAATGATCTTTGATGTAAATCAGTTAGCATGCTATCATTCTGTTTTAGTTAGTTTATGTTCTTAGAGATGTTTGAAATACAGATTTTGGAATCATCTGATTTTAAATTGGAAACATACATGTATGTATCCATCTACATCTATTTTTCAGGGTTTTATGGAAAAGGCCAAGTTAGGTGTTCATAATTTAGTACAAAGAGTAGGATTTCTAGGAATTTTAGCTTGTGCCTCTGTAAGTATTCAATTATTATGTTTCATAGTATATACATGTACATTATACATGTATATATACTAGTATATGTTTTTATTGTGCCTAAAATAGATATATTAAACAAGCTCATGTGACATGCACAAAATGGGAAAGATGTTATGTTATATCTTAAGTGTTAGCATCACCTTGACATCTGGTGTGTTAAAGTTTTTGATGAACTGGTTGTGCAAGTTAGCTTGTCTTTTCTTGTGAAAACTCTTGTCTGTTTTTCAAATGACTAGAAATGTTTATTTAAAATGAAATATAAAATCATTTTTAGCTCTGAAGTTCAATGAATTTACTCCTTGTCTGTTTCATTTCAAGAAAACTGGTTAACAGTATATGTTTTAATTTTATAGATACCAAATCCATTGTTTGATTTAGCTGGTATTACATGTGGTCATTTTCTTATACCATTCTGGACTTTTTTCGGAGCAACACTTATTGGAAAAGCTATTATAAAAATGCATATACAGGTAAGAACAAATTATACTGTACAGGTAGAAATATTAACTATCTTACAGTATTCAAAAATATGAATTTGTATATAGTAAATCAGAAGTCCAATATGCTTTATCTTTAGGAACATTCTTATTTGTGAATCATCCTACTGATTCAAATTTTAGTTACATTATTTGGTATAGTGGGATTTTGTTAATGTAAAGTAATTGTTATAGTAACAAGTTGTCTTCAAGATAATAAACACAAAATATATAAATGTATCAGTAACTTCATATCAATATTAGATTTTAAATGCGCCTTGTCAAAATTTTTATCTAATGCACTTTATTTATTGAAACTTCAGTTTTTGTCTAAATTTGCCTTAAAGAGGCTGAAGTTTTTAGTTTACCATTGTCAGTATGGTTTCTGTTTAAAAATGTGAAAGTTATACATGTACATTAAAATATTTCTGAAAACTATTAAGTTTAGCCTCATGTTGGCTTTATCAACTAGGCAAGATATTATTTGTGTGGTTTTGTTTTATTTTTTGCAGTCATGAAGTATTTTTCAATAATTTTATTCTCTATTTACAGCAATTATTTGTAATCTTCATGTTTAGTCAGCACCATGTAGAACAGGTTGTTAATTTAATAGGGTGAGTGTGATTATAAAAAAATTAAAGGTGCTATAACTTCAGTTTCGGAATAATAACAGATTAAGCAAAATTGCACATAGAAACTTTCTTTCATATCTCGGTGTATTTACCGGTAGAATAAACCACAGTACAGTTATGTCTACTAAATAAGAAGACCTATTGTCATACCCCCTGGTAGCTCAGTTAGTAGTGACATACATGTTGTATGTTTCTGTAAAGAAAAGCTGTGAGAATTAGGCAAGTGTATAATGATAATATTTTGATAACTATATTTTTTTAATGATAAGTTATTTGATAAACTAAATATACATTAATATTCTTTGTGGTCCAATTTTCATTGTTCCATGGACCATCAAGACCCATGAATTTACATGTAAACGAAGATATTTTACAAAAATTAAAATATACATGTATACTCATCTTGTCTTATTATGTTACTTTGGTCTCATAACCAAAACAAAGAAGAAATCGGAGATGATATAAAGTAGGAACAACTTGGACAGAGACATGTTTACTCGGCCAAATTCTATTAAAGCTGCATTAAGTTTTCCAAAGAAAAAATTAAAACGGCACTAATCTAACTAATGATGTTCCTAATGAACAATGTTACATTTGGTTCAACGATAAAAGCTCGAATAAATGCAGAAATCACAATATTTACCCAGCGAGATGCAGCATTTAGGATCTAATATTAGAACATGGTTACGTCATCAAAAACCCGGGTAATTTAAACACAACTTTCAAAACGGTGAAATACGATAAATTAAACACAGAACTTCGTTGAATTTGTCATTTGTGACTTAGTAAGGGATACAAAACACCATTTCAAATACATCCGGATATAAATGAAGGACAATTAATGTAATCTGTTATGTTTCACTTTCGGTTCTAGGGTTTTTCCGTACATCCGACATGATCCGTGCGCATGCTCCAAGCTCATAATTACCATCGTAAAACTCTGACCAACCGGTCAGAGGATTCCGTTTATTTACAGCTAAAAGAAATGAAATTTTAGAAAATGAATGTCACGGACCGTGGTTAGAAGATATCTATTTTTAAAAAAATATATTTTTAGAAAATCAAAAAAAATTCAGAAAATTGATAACCTTAATGCAGCTTTAACCGTTTAATGCAATATGCATGATTAACACCTGATAAGCAACAACCTTTATTGATAAACTTTTAAAACAAAGTTTTTTCAACAAAGTTTAAACTTTATTGATAAACTTTTAAAACAAAGTTTTTTCAACAAAGTTTAAACCAGAAAAATTATCACCCCATGAAATGGTAATTTTTCTTCAAACCACAGAATTTGAAGCCCATGAATTCAAATGTATTCACAGTATTTGATGAACTAAATACATGTATAATAATTAGTTGTATGATAATTAAATAAACATGTACAAGAAAGTTATGCCGTTCTTCTGACACCAGCTACATGTATCTTTTATAGATATAGTGCATTGTAATATATTTTTGTTATATTTTTACTACTTTATTGTTGTATTTTGTAGTTATATTCCTGTCTTTGGTAAATCATTACAGACTCCATTTAAGAATTATTTAGATATTCAGAAAAAGAAACTTCATCATAAACCTGGAACAAATGTACCAGCTGTAAGTCATACCTTCTTTTACAGTATTAGATCAATGTTGTATTGGTAATTTAATTTTTGAGTAGGTCTGGAAGTGTCGTCTTAAATTTTATAGACCAGGCCCCAGTTTCACAATCATTCATCCAACTTAGTGTACACTCAACTCAGGTATTCCCATTGTTCTCTCATAAATATTTTAAAAATTTCAAGTTTTATGAGACATAGTTTTGTTTTGTTCAACAATCCTACACTGATAATTTTTAATATAACATTAGATATTCAATTTTAAATGTGTTATGTCTTGAAATTGACATTGAAATATTCCCTAATTTGAGTTAAGTGTACACTCAATTGACTAAATGATTTTGAAACTTGGGCCTGATATATAATGTTCTCATTAATTTGAAAACAGGCATTACCATTGGTTATGTCAAAGAACCAGTTGTTACATGATGTTAATTTACCCTGCTTCCAATCATCATTATTGATCCCAAAACCTCAAGATCACTAATTCATGCTTGTCATATGCATAGTAATATGCATTCTCTACTGCCATTACAGATGTACTCTTGTTTGAATATGGCAAGATTGCAAATATTTTTTTCTGGAATTTAGGGTCTCCTTGTCCTTGATGTATTGGTATTGCCTCTAATCATCTACATGTAGGTTGAATCCCTACCAACCAATGATCTGGAAATTGGTCATGAAAAAAACATCTCATCCTATTAAATGCCATTCACTTCCTGTGTTCAAATTTTGCTTTGGAAGATCCTGCTGTGAGAAAACTTGCAGAAGTTTGTTTTTTTTTTTTTTTTTTCACTCTGTTTTTCTTCATAACTCTAAGCTGACTGCTTCATTATGAGTTAAAGAATCTTGACTGAGGCATAAAACAGTATTACTCCTTCTCCATTCATGAAAATGTCTATGTTAAGGGTTTTATTGTAAATTCAGAGATTTTTTTTTAAAAAAAGATTAAATTCTGAAAGATTAGTTAAACAGTTATAAGCTCAAGCTACTATGGTGTACAGTGCATTTACTAAGTTGCTACCACACAAATGTTTTCATTCACTGCAAATTTATCTGATTTTATTTACAATAACATTTTGTATAAAATATTTGGTGTATAAATATAAAGAAGGATTCTTGAAAAAAAAACTTTGAGTAAACTAAAACCAGTCTAAACTGGAAATTTTTAAAGACATACATTTATTATTTCCTAAAACAAGTTAAACAACCTGTCTAAACTGAATACCAATTTAATCGAAACAAAATATGCAGTCTGAAAATCAATTAGTTTGGATGGTTCCCACTGTACATGTACATATTTGTAAAACATTTTATCATATGAATTTTCTGTTTTTCAGGAATCCAACTTGCTGGGCTGGATATTTGAGAAAGTGATAATTGTAATGGTGGCCTATTTTGTTCTGTCTATAATAAACTCCACAGCACAGAGTTATCATAAAAGAATATGTAAAGCTAAACACAAATTAAACAAACATTAATATAGTATATATTAAATAGGATTGATTATTTTTTGTTTACAAATAATAAATATTTAATTAATTTATATTTATTTTCAGATACAGAGAATTATTTGCAATATTTCATGTACATGTATTAGTATTTGTTATAATCTACATTCAAGTCTCAGATTGAATTTTATTTTTATTTTTGTCTGCTTTGGTCATTTTTTCACTTTTTGGCCAGGTTGCATGGAGTGCAAATCCGGTTTATAGTATGGTGAATGTCGGGCGTGCTGGGAAAATAGGGTACCAATTTTGTGAACTCAACTCCTCATACAGTTTTCAACCAAAAACCTTGAAACTTTACAGAATGTTTCTATATTTATTGAAGATTTGCATGTGACTTTATGGAAATACATGTATTTCAAGATTTTTTTCCCATTTTTCCAGACTTTGAATCTTATTCACCATTGATTTGGTGATGAAATTTTTATTATTTTTCTACTTCCAGTCAGTTTATATACAATGTATGTCTTTATGCTGGTGCTGATTGTGGTGAGTGTTTACTACTTGTACTTAACTTCCTCCATCAAGTGTGCTGAATGGTAAACTGCCAGCATTACTGATAATGTTCATTTAATTTTTGAATGGTCTGTTGAGAAATAACTTGAATGAAGACTGAGCATTTTTTTGCATTAACCTGCTACACGTAATTTATGCAAAGTTCTCCATCTTCATTGAAGTAATTTTTCAATAGACCAAACAAAAATTAAAGGCAATGCTTAAGTAAGCTTGGTTAATTTATGCCATGTGCAAAATGAAATGTCTAAACTAAGAACCTACCATACATCCATGCTACAAACCATGAAACAAGTACCTTTGAATCAGAAATCTGTAGCCTCAATCATCCAGTTACATGTCCAGTCACCTCGCCAAAAATAAAAAAATAATTGATAACATATTTTGTGTTAGATCACTTCAAGCATACTTAAACTTCCTCATATCGGGATTTGTTTGAGTGGGATCTAATCCTAGACAGTGAGAGGTACTGTGATCTGTAAGCACATGCTTAAGACCGCTCTGCCACCAAGTCACTACTTGTCTTAAGTAATGTTTTTAAAACATATAAAATGTTGTTAAAGTGAACAGTTGTTGTAGCAAGTCTTAAATTTCCTAAAATATCTACAGTAAATAATAGTATATGTTAATCACTTTCAGAATGCATGTAAAGAAATAAAACTCAGGACCCCAGTCATACTGACTTATTACATTAGTTTCATTTAAAAAGTAGGATAGTTTTATGTTTTGAGGTATTTGATTTACCGGTATTGATTAATTTAAATTAATTGTGATACATGTATTTATAACCCATTTCACCAGCAAATGTTTAATTTCACATTCAAACTATATTTTATCATTACTTAAACATATATATATATATATATATATATATATATATATATATATATATATATATATATATATAGTCTAAGTTTTCATTTCTCTGTTTTATTACTTATACATGTACAATGGTATTTGTGATGCATTAGGTAATTAGATCTCTGTGTAATAGGTGCTTGTTACTCCAATGACTATATATCATGTACTATTGGATCAGTGATTTAGTATCAGTTGTAATTACATGTTAATTTTTTTATTATGATGAGTACAAGCACCTGGTTTTTTTTGTTTTTGTTTTTTTTTTGTGTGTTTTGTTTCGTGTGCGTATGTATCAGGTATATCTATATGTACTAGAAAGTGTATTCATTTTAGACCTATAAATTTCATATATGGTTGAATGCAGAATGTGTGTGTGTGTGTGTGTGTGTGTGTGTGTGTGTGAATGTTCCATTTAATGTGTTCTCTGTTGTTGTAGAAAATTGATGCACTTAATCATAACCAGTAATCAGATCTTATTTTGTTACAATTTGGTTCAAAACATCATGATTTCATAAAACATTATTTCTCACCCATTTCAAACCATTTTTGTTAAACTTTGATTTGACCAAACCTACATTCCATTTATTTCCACACAATCTATGACCAGTGAAAATAAAATAGATTATTTGAGCATTTGAAGCTGTTAACTTTGTGCAATCCTTGGAAATATTTTCAAATACATATACATGTGTATGTAAATATAAACAATTTTGTTTGTAAAAGATTTATCTATCTACACTATTTTCTTTTATTGTTAAATTTTTGGCAGTGTATCAAATACATGTATCAAAGATGACATTAAAATATGGAAATTGAACTTTAAAAAGTAATGTAAAACTTTTTCAGAATGAATGTTCTGTTTGACTCCATGATTGTTTTTTATGTATTGCTTTCAGTTTGATTTCTGGTTCTTGTTTATCTTTTTAATCTTAAAGTATTTGAAAATTCAGTAATTAAGAAATATGTTAGAAATCTGTAGTTTCTAAAATCAGAATTGTTTCCATTTTAAAAAGTACTAGTCTTTGAAGCACAATTTAAAATCTCAAAATATTTTTTTCAAAAATGTAGATCTGATTCTCTACATTATATAATGTCCTCCCCACCCTTTCACCTTCAGACTAAAGTATCAAAGTTTGAGTGCATGTGTACTTTCTTATTTTCTTCCTCATTTTCTGTGATATGCTCATTTAAATAAATAAATAAGATATCTTTCTTTTTATTTTTAAATTTTTAGAGGATGATTTTTATCTTGCACTTCTAGTGAACTGCATATTAATCATAAAATTAGTAAAACGTATTTGATAAATAAACTTCTTGCTGTGTTCAAATGCTCCTATTAATACATTAATTTTTTTATTTTATTATTTTTTTTTTTTTGGTCATTCAAATGTGCAATTTCAGAATATAGTCTTTTAATTTTGAAAGTACAATTTTTTAAATTAAGTCTATTAATTTTGAAAGTACAAGCTTTCATTTCTGTTTTGCTTAATCATCAGATAAAATTACAAGAGTTGAATCCAAAGAGTTATCTATGCAAGCAATTCATGCATTTCGAAATTATGGCAATAGATCATTACAAGATAAAATTCAGAATTCAGATATTATGTTTTACAAGTGAGTTAATCTAAGTGCAAGTTGTAAAATAGGCTTTCTTAAAAGATTTGCCTTTTATTATTAATTTCTTTTGTTTGACAATTATGACTGTTTTGATACTTAAAACTACATGTACAGGTGCTAATGTTTCAAAGGTCTTTGTTTAATTTTTTTTTCTTTTTTTTGGAAATTTCTTAAATAGATTTTAGAGTTTGTTAAGAATCCTTGATGGTTTTTCTTATATATATATTTATACTCTAGATTTTTTATATGGAACCCTGTGTCTAACTGTGAAGGAGTAATTTATTTTTAAGATATTAAAAAAAATTAAATAGAAAGGAGTAATTTATTTTTAAGATATTAAAAAAAATTGAATAAATTTGGTTTAGTTTTGTAAAATGAACTAGTCAATAATAATTATCATACAATGTAATTGAGTTATCAAATTTTGTCTATTGTGTCTCTACTTTCATTTCCTATGATAAATATTATGTGAATCCTGTTTAAGTTAGAAAAAATTATATTATAAAGGCCTTATTTGGCCCCTAAATAACAAGAAAAATTTGATTTGTGCACTAATTGTAAACTCACACTTGATGTCAAGACTGTTACTGTCAAAAATGTTTGGTTTCTGATGATGTCATAATGATGTCAAAAATTATGATTCAGCTCTTTGGGCTTATTTTGGATATATATTTCTTGAGCATTATGAGAACAATTGTTTTACTTTTATAGGATGCTCAACTATACCAAAACATTTATGTTGTGAAAATACAAGGGCTGTTCTCAGTTCATCTATATATGTATTTACAGAGTTAATGTGTATATTCCATAACTGTTAGTTTTCTCTGGTTTCATTTTACACAATTTGTTACAATTTTGTTAAACTCTACATTATTTACTGAAACATTAGACCTCTGTTTTCAGTTTCATTATTGTGATTTTAAAATTTCTTAAAGTAGCATGATGTAAATTTAATAGATATATATACATATGATGTATTTAAATGAGATTATAAATAGATGAATGAATATGAAAAATGTCCCTAAATTATGAGTTCTTTATGTAAACGTTCCTGTAAAATCATGAATTGGTAAATTTATATGAGTTTTTAAACATGTTAATATAGATGGGATATTTCTGTTACTAATTTGTTTTTAAATTCATTTATTTATATAAATGGGTAAAATCTATTGTTTTAGTGAGTTTTCTGTGAAAAAAAATAATAATATAATGATTAAAAACTGTCGTAATTCAAAACAATTTACTGAAATAAAGTAAAAACAAAGATAAATGAAGTTATTTTGTTTATTATGTAGCATAAAGGAGAAAGTCAGTAATCTGAAAATGATAAAACTTGTTTTCTAAATAAGAGTGAAATGGGGCTTTGTGTGCAAGCTATTATTATTTCACTGATATAGCCTGATGGTAGTGCCTGAAATGGAACTCGCCAGCATACCACATGATCAATACCTTTAAACATTTGTGCAGAATGAAATGGATAACGTTTACATCAAATATTCCTGAAAAATTGTTATTATTACAGGAAAACATCACTTTACGCGATTCAAGTGGCAATGGAAATAATTGTCCTGCACAAACACCATGGTACGCTGGGGAATTCCATTGGACCTGAAAATTTCTCAGCCCCAAAAAAATAGAATTCACCCTTTTCTACGAGAAAAATATACAATACAATTTAAAAAATTTTACGGAACTGACTAAAAGTAATAGCTCAGCTGGCAGAGTTGTCCAAATTTCAAACTCTGGATATAGGGAAATAACCTACCCTAGGTTTGTACACATTCATTGTTCTAATGACAATGAGATTTATTTTTCCTAACTCAGAAAATTTTTAAAAATGCTACAGTTAAACCCATTCAACCTCTTGTTTTAAAGGCAATTTTATGGTTACTGATTTACTGGTAAATTTGATATTTCTCTTGCATTCACACAATAAAAAAAGGATGAGATAACACACTTTATATCAATTACATTTACACGTTGGAATTAACAAATGTATACAGAAGCACAGAACCTTTATATATATTTATATATACATTGTATATATATATATATACAATGTATATGGTGTGTGTGTGTGTGTGTGTGTGTGTGTGTGAAGCTGTAGGAAGTTTTAGAAAAATATATGATCATTTGTTAAAAAGTTAATTTTCAGAATAATACTTGTAATGAAAAAAAATTAATTATTTTAAAAATACTAGTAACACAAATCAAAGATAGTGTTTATGTTTATTTCAAATAGAATAACAGAAGGAATGATAAATTATGAGATAGGGTTTGCTGAAAGAAATAATTACCTGTAGTTGTGAAATAAGGTAGACATGATTGATCTGTCCAAGATATGAATTTTTCTTTAGAATATTTTACAATACATATATCGCTGTATACCTTTAAGGTTCTATAATAACTTTTTTTTTTTTTTTTTAATTTTGTTATAGGGCTTGAACTCCTTTTAATTCAAATAATTTAATTAATCTTCAGTGTAAATCCATTTGAAATGTAGTATGCATTCACACAACAAATTTAATTACAAGGAAAAAAAACTTATAAATCATTTCTTTTCTGTATGCATGTCACAAAATCGGGTGTAAAAATTTTGCTGAGTAACATATGAAAGCTTGTCATTTATGATAGCCAAGTAACAAACCAATAACATGTTACAGAATAATAAATATGGAAATAAGCAAAATGAAGAAACTACATTGGTTTATTGAAAAAGATAATTGGTTGGTTATTTGGTTCAATTTTGGTATTCAATTTTTGTCACAAGCTTGGTACAGAATTGTAGGTTTGATAATGGTTGTGGTACGACTGATGTGACGCAATCCGCTAGGTAGCGCCATTTGTTTACGTCGAAACCCACGTGTGTTGTCGGAAACAGGCCCCCCTGTATGCCGGCAAACCGAAAGTGAAGAAGGAAATTCCGGATTTCCTTCTGGGTTTGCAACTAGTCTGCGGAATGATAGAGTGAAAGGTGAGATCGGGTTTTATTATCATCTAACGATAGAAGTTATTAATCGACCTTAGTCTGTCACTTATTTGACCTGTAAAGGTTGTCTACATGTGATTATTTACATCGATTTTCATAATATATCTAGTAACCGTCGTATACAGTCCCTTGATCTAAAAATAAATATTTGTAATGGTGCTAGTTCCATTCATATATAAGGGATACACGCTTTCATAACCTTATTTGAGGACAGATTGAATCGGGTTTGTGATTTTTCATTTTCGTATTAGTTTTGTTATAACATTACAGAAGACCATTAAGAAAATTCCAGACTCCAGTGGTACAGATATTCCCAAAAAAAAAGTTTTCATAAAAAAAATCACTTAGCTAGGCTATAAAAAAAATAGAATGAATTATATTTTTAATGGTTTTAATTTGTAAATAGGTAAATATGTTAAACTCTTAATTATAACAATAAAGGCAAATTTTTATATAATTAAGTGGGAAAAAGTGTTCATTTTTTGACCATTAAAAATAAATAAATAAATAAACTAAAAAAATTCATAAAATCTGTAAAACAATATAAATGTTTGCTGGTCAATGAAAAAAAAAAACATGTTTACTTACTATTAAATCAAAGTACTGAAAGGAATGGAAAGCGGTTAGCCTGGTAGCTCTGAAAGTTGAGATAAATTTTGATTATCCCACTTTCAAAAAAGTACCTGGCGGTATTCAATTTCTCAAAAAAATGTACAGCCTTTTGATGAGGTTTTGGTTGACCCTTAGCTTTTTGTAAATATGTATGTTACATTTGTAACAAATGTATGATGTTGTAATCAGTTTTAGATCAGAACCCATTTGACTAGACTGTTAACTGTGATTGTGGTAGTATGTAAATCACCATTACCCCATTCCTCAGTTTTATTTCAAAATAAGGGATCAAATAGATGCATCTGAAAGAAAATGACCAGTGAAAGTGTTTTGATACAAAATAAAATCCACTTTAAGACATTTTGTAAGCTGCAATAAACAAAATGAATATTTATTGAAAGTAACAAAATATCTCTCAACAAAAAATCTTATTCAGTAATTATGAAGTAATGTCTTATATCTAAACTAAGCACCTAAATACAGGAAGACCAACATCTTATTTTTTATCACTCATGATCTTTGATCTGGTTTAATTACAGAGAGCACTGCAAAAACATCAAAAAGTTATCTTCCATGTCAAAATCTTTAAACTTAGTCATGATATAGCATTTTAAAGCTCAGGTAATCAAAATGCCATGACCTTGACATTTAGATTTTGCTTCCATCAGACAAAAATGTCTCAATACATCAAAAAGTAATGCCTGCATTGCAATTTTCCAAATAAAAATACATCAAAAGGTTATCTTCCATGTCAAAATCTTTAAACTTAGTCATGATATAGCATTTTAAAGCTCAGGTAATCAAAATGACATGACCTTGACATTTGGTTTTTGCTTCCATCAGACAAAAATGTCTCAATACATCAAAAATAATGCCTACATTGCAATTTTCCAAAAAAAAAAAAAAAGGTCAATCATAAGAATTAAACTTAAGGAGAGAGCACCGATGGTTGACACACTGACATCATGTGAATAAGAGTTGGGTGCTTGTATAAAGCAGACTGACTCTTTGAGCTAGCATGTGAAAATCACTGAGTATGGCAAACAATAAAACATGCTTGCACATCTCACATACACAAACTTGTTCTTTAATTTATCCTAAGAAATTAATTAACTTCCTCTTGTCATGACTGGCTGGAAAATTGCTAATGTAAGATTAAACAGCAATAAAACCAACAAACCTCTCATTTAATGCATTAGATTATTTGTATGAACTCAATTTCTTCAGTGAAGGCATAAAACTTGCTAAATAGAGCCAAATTACATTACATGCCACTCAAGAAAGGAACAATTTGGAAAAATGTTTATATGAAATAAATCTGTAGATGAGTTCATACAATGTAACACCATAGTGAAATTGTTACAATTAGTTGTTCCTGCATTTGTAATAAAAATTATGACTTTCATTGGTTGTCATCAAACTAAAATAAAATACAATGTATTCTGAAAGTTAATCTAAACAAGTTGATATCAGTAATTTGAAAAACTAATGCTGCATGTTTGTCTCTATAATTATTCATCCTAGTTTGTGAAAAGTGATAATGATGCAGTCTGTTGTATAAGTAGCCAATATTCATTAGTTTTCTGATATTATATGCCTACTCTGGTTCTATTCAGGGTATACTGGAGTAGAGTGGAGAGACAAATGGTGTTTTAAACCCTGTCAAGATACTGATTCTTTCACATAATTAGCAAGGTAGTCTGTCCTAAGCTGATTGAGTAAACTGGAGTGCCTGTAGATAGGCAAAGGCTTTCAACAAGCAATTGTAAAACTTTCTCATCCTAGGTTCTGTCACTGTGTGATTCAAACCTACTCAGTAAGATGTACTTTGATCTGTGAGCATGTGATTCAATTTCATCTAATGAAGAATATTTCACTTATATCGAGACCTCACCAACTGTAGATAAAGTGACAGAAATGTTTACCTTTGCAGTGTGGTTAGGGCAATGTGCAGGGAGGGTTCTGTAGGGTGCCATGCCTGTCATGACACTGGGCTTCAGTTTTTAAGGTCTACTCTGAAGAACCTCATGACTTTCATTACTAAATGCAGAGTGCTTGGCAAAAAAAGGTCACTACCAGTTTTCAAGTATTGGTCAGACCCAGTCTGACTTTGAACCCCGAACCTCCCTAATACAAAGCGAGCACTCTACCAACTGAGCAAACATAATGATGTAGGCATGTGACTTAGACCACTTGTCCACCAAGGCCCCAATGTTAGGGTACTTTAATAATATGAAAAGAAATTTCTGGAGAAAATTTTATTTACAGCAACATAAAAAACAAAAGGACCATGAAGGCCTTGGACACTCACCTGAAATGATGTACACTCAGCTTGATTTTAGTAAATTGGACCTTTTCTATAATTTGACCTAGTGACCTACTTATTGACCCAACATGACCCTTAAACATTCTTAAGCTAGCTTTTGTCAAGAGGATCATTCTGAGAAAGCTGATAAGATTGGGATAAAATTATTGGCCAAGGAGTGTTAAACAGGTTTTTCTATAATTTCTCTCAGTGACCTACTTATTGACCCAACATGATCCTTAAACAAACTTAAGCTAGCTTTTGTCAAGAGCATCATCCTGAGCAAGGTTGATGAAGATTAGGCTGAAATTTGGGCCTCAGAAGTGTTAACAAGGTTTTTCTTTAAATTGACCTAGTAACCTTTTTATTGGACCAGTATGGCCAATATATGAAACTGAGCTAGCGCTAGTCAAGAAGATCATTTTGAGCAAGTTTGATAAAGATTGGACTAAATTTGTGGCCTCTGGATTGTTAACAAGCAAAAGTTGACGCACGACACACAAAGGATAACACAACAGACATTGACCCATCACAATAGTTCACTTGAGCACTACCGGTATGTGCTCAGGTGATCTAAAAATGTTGCTAATAGAAACAAGTTCCAATTCATGTTAATGTTTTTGGTTTATCATCTTAATCTTTATATTGTTACAAAAGGAAATACATGTATATTTATTAAGGGCATATGGTCATTGGATATAAAAGAATATTTAAAAGTAAAGTTTAACAGACCACAATATGTCTTAAAAGATATCACTTGTGTATTAAGAAAAAGCACAATTTGTCTTTTAGCAGAATTTACTTTCAAAAAACCTTGCTTTGATAATTATGGGCATTCTCAGTTATCAATCCATTTCATTGTCAATTTGACTCTTTTCAATAGATGGTTATTGTGTTTTCAAGTGTTGTATCTTGTCTGGTTCAAAGGTGTCCATTTTTACAAATAAGAATGCATTCTGGTTTATGGTATCATGTTCAGATCTACTGTGATTTTTCAAATAAATCCTGAACGGCCTTAGATGCATGATGTCTGTCTTTATTTGCTTGTTGCTCCTTCAGTCTGTTATTTCTGAAAATAGAAAAAAAAAAAACAAACAAAAACTTTTTAAAATAATAACAACTTTTTTTAAAAATGAGTTAAAAAATAAATCATACTTAACATTCCTGAGAATATACTGAATATCACATTTGAAAAAGGATCTCGAGACCTTTGAGTATAACTCAATGAAAAAAAGAAACAAATTTAAAATATTGAAATACACATTTACTTGAAAAAGGATCTCGAGACCTTTGAGTATAACTCGATGAAGCAAAAACAAATTGCCAGGTGGTCAATCTTAGTGTTACTGCTATAAAGTTGTGCAAGTGGCAATATATTTTACTTAAATTGAGATTTCTCAAGCTAAAGTATAATCAGACATGTTTTACACACAGTTCATCTGTCTGTAAAATTAAAACTTCTGAAAAAGTTTTTAATTTTCTTGATAAAATGTATTTACAACCTCACAGTCCAATATAAATTGTATACTTAAGCTTTCTATAATATAATTTGTGATTATCCAGCTTTACTGAGAAATTTTGCAATGATGTGAAATTGACTAAGTCTATTAACTCCACATTTTTTCCATGTAAAGCATTAGTGTATGTCATGACCTTTTTATTTCATAAAACCTGTTTACTATGCATAGAAAGGCAATTCAAAATATGACCTGTGACTGTCCTAGATTAAGGCCAGAACTAATAATGTTCTGTTTCATTGCTGTTCTACCATAAGCCATGGTATGTATACAAACTTTATTCCACATAAGAATGATGGGATGAACACTCTACATCCCAGTAGTTGTTACAAATTATTAATACCTGTCAAAGTCTTTATTAGACTTTTTCATTTCTTCTGTGACTTTCTCACTGTTAAGTTGTTTACTTTACTAGTATGAGCTCAGTCTGGATTTGATCAGTCATACAGTTAAGATGGTTTACCTGAATGATAATAATAATACCAATAATAATAATAATAATAATAATAAAAATAATAATTATAATAAATTCTTTTCCTGGTAAACTGACATTAGAGTTTACACAAAGAACAAATATCAATTACAGGTAAGAGGCCCCAGTGGCCAAGTGTTCTAAAGCACACACTTATGGATCACAGTGCCTCAGACAGATCCTAGTGTGGAAAGTTTGTCAGTACACTTGACAAAGGTAGTGTTTTCTTTGTGCACTCCGGTTTCCTCCACCATCACAGAACTGACTGACCATTTCGAAATAAGTTAAAGAATTTAACTGAGCATAAAACACCATTACTATACTCTCTCTCTCTCTCCCTTTCTCTCAATTATAGGAAACACGTAGAATAGTGAAACTGCAAACAGTTTTCAGATAAATGGTAGAGTTGCTAACTCCAGTCGTATGGGGCGAATAAAAACGTGCATTTTAGAACTAGAGATACTTAGTAATTTCCACAGAAGTTTTCAAAATCGGTACTGTCATTATAGGCGTTTTCACTTAATTTTGACAGTGCTGAATGCAGGAAACAACATACAAATATATTCCAGTACAGTATATTAGTTAATTAATAACATACTACCGGTGATGAAATGATCTGCCATCGGATCGTGTTTTAGAATCTAGTGATATGTCATTTCTGCGATTGATGTCAACAAGCCAACCACAAAATTCTTCTTTCTTCGTTTAACCATTTTGTATCTTCCCTGTCTGATTATATAACTTTTGAAATTTTAAACCTCAAGTTAGATTACAACAACTTATTTATGTCGGAGTTCTCAATGAAAACAGTGGATGCTGCTGTGTTATAATCCATATTACACGGAAGGCATGCACACTGTCACTGGGGTCTGTTAGGTCATCGTTGAGACACTAAGTAAACATAAAGTTACGTTAACACTTCATTCATATGCGTTTTGTGAATGAAACTACACGCCATATTGCCAGTTGAAGGCATAAGGCATGACGGGAGTAGGCGTGGCATAGTAGATATCTCCCCAAACAGCAATCTTCGGTCAAAGGTCTAATGTTACCGCTAGGAGTCGCTTTGACCTATCACTTCTTGCAAGACACAATGCCATTAAGCGGTTAGCGTATACGCTAACCGCTTAAAAATGAGAATGACCTATATAAATATTAGCTAATTTCTAATATTTTGAAAAGTTTTCACAGACCATCTTTGTTTATTCCAAATTAAAGAAATTCTATTTTTATAGGGTTGTTTACACCTTAGTGGTCAAATTTTAGTTTTTTCCCTAATATAAACATATATTTTAAGAATATGTTGATTGATAATTCAGTTTTAAGAACAATACCACTGACGTGACTTCAAAACCTGCAATTTTATAATTACAGTTTCTGAATTGTGTCTCTTAAAGTTTTATGGTTGTAAAACTCTTTCATGCCATTTCACTAAATTGAGTAGCTTTATACATGTATAATAAAAAAAACTCTGTCTTGTACCACTTTTTTTCTTTCTTTTTTTCTTTTTTTTTTTTTTGAACAATACATTTAAAAATGATAAATATTGTCATATACCAATTTTGATAGTATTACAATGAATTTACAAAAATTATATATATATGACTGATCTATAATGGCATTTTACAAGTTTTTTATGGCTGTTTACATACAAATCATTGTATGTTGTCCATTTACTGATTTTTCAAATGATAATTAGCAGTGTATTACCTTTAAATGAATTGGACTTGTCGCATAACATCTGGCAGCTTTTCAGAGACAGTGTTGTCAATGTTCATTTAATTTTTTATAAGCAATAGCATCATTTACCAATATGGTCAGTACCTACCAATGCAGTGTTGGTATTAGTGGTCTAATCAGTAACAATATACCAGTGCAATAAGTTATGACATTTATCAATTGGTTGACCAATAAAAGTAGTTTTAGTACCTAAATCCCTTAATTAGTAACAGTAAATTCCTTCATGCACTATGTCTTGTTGATTAAAAGTATTGATAGTTTTGTAGAATAAAGAAGTGTAGTAACAAATAATTATTGATTCTATAATACATGTATCTTGTTTTCCTCTCTCTCTGACTCTCTCTCTCTCTCTTTTTAAAGAAAATTTAATAGAGACATGTATTTGAAAAAAGTTTGAAAGAAAACCATTATTTGACAACATTTCCAAATGGTTTATCATCATCATTGTCACCACCACCATCATCATCATCACAATCATCATCTGTTGAAAAGTTTTACTTTTCTAGTTTTCTCACCTGGCAAAGCAATGATGAGCTTGTGGCATTGAAAAGCATGATTGCATCCTAGCATATGTTCTTGCATCCATAAACTTTATTCTTCTCCTCTAAAACTAATGGGCCAGTTCAAATGAAATTAAGTAGGGAAAGTTCTTGGTTGTTAAAGATTAGAAATTGTAACCAATCCAAAATCCAAGATGGCTGCTGTTGCCATAAATAGCAAAAACATATACATAGTCATTACAGGTTTATCTGTGTACCAATTTTGTTGGAATTTGAAACATAGAAAATAGATGTTAGAGGGATAAAACATATGTGAGTTTTTTGGTACAGTTTTTCGTTTACACAATATGCACATAATATGCAATTAAGGTGTATTTAGCCTAAATCTTTCAAAATCTTCTTTTCTGAAAAGACATAGGAAATTAAAAGGAAATTTATGATAAATATTTCTTGTTATATCAGAAAATCAAAATATTGCTACTGAGTTTGTTTACATTTAATTACTGGTAATTGAAAATGTTTTAAAAAGAAAAAGCAAAAAATAAGAACAAACAAACAAACAAAAACAAAAAAATGAAAAGAAAAGAAAGAAAAAAATTAAATGTGTTCCAGGCCTCTTGTTAAATATACCTTAGTCCATATTTCCTCTGACCCTAACACACATACCGGTAAAAACATTTGTAAGGCATAATGTGTGTTATGGTCAGAGGAAGTTTGGACTAAATATATCTCTGTTATTATTCATTACACATTCATATTAATTTCAATTCAATATCTTAAAAACTTTTCTAACATTCAAAGTTTAAATGGATTATATTAAATCATGTATTTTTCTTGTAACTAAGTTCAGTTTAGACAGGTTTTTTGTTTATTTGTGTTTTTAGTTTTCATGATGGATTCTCATAGCATACTTTATATTAAATTTCATTCTGTTTGAAGTGAGATTTCAAACAATTCCATTGTTTTGAATAAACTTTGAACTTTATATGTCATATTGCAATCTATTACCGTCCGGCGTTCGTCATGCGTCGTCCGTCGTGTGTAAACTTTACATTTTAATCTTCTCCTCCAAAACTACTGTGCCAAATTTGATGAAACTTGGTGATTATCATGCCTGGGTAATAGCCTTTCAACTTGTTTTCCAGGTTTGGCCACGCCCAACAAGATGGCCACTGTTACTAAAAATAGCAAAAAGACAAAAAAAATCTTCTTCTCTGAAACCAAAAGGTGCAGGCAAATTTTGATCAGATATTTGGATTCAGCATACCTGGGAACATTAAAATTGTGTTTTTCATGAAAATTGAGCGAAAAATAGGTCACGCGTTTTTTGCGTAAAATTATGTAAGTTTGAAAATGAGACATTTGTTGTTATAACTCAATAACGGCTGAAGATAACTGTATGGAGTTTTCACTGTTGATCTTGTCTTGCTATTTTCTTCCAAAAGATGTCAAAGTCAAAGGTCAAGGTCATGTCCCTGCTTTTGACCTTTGATAAAAAATCCTATTTTTAACATTTCAGGTGATAATGGCATGGGATTTTCAGTTAATTGTAGGTAGTGACATGACGATCATTTTGATATATAGATCAAGGTCATTGGTTCAAAGGTCAAGGTCAAAGATGCACAACTATTACTGTTATAGTTAATTATCTGCAAAACTATTAACTTTTTGTATAGGCATGTATATTAGAATATTGTAGGTATTGACATGCCAATCATTTTGATATATGGTTCAAGGTCATATGTTCAAAGGTCAAGGCCACAGCTGCAAAAGAAGACTTTAATTGCTAATTATCTTCAAAAATATTACCTTTTTGTATAGGCATGTATATTAGAATATTGTAGGCATTGACATGCCAAACATTTTGATATATGGTTCAAGGTCATTCGTTCAAATGTAAAGGCCACAGCTGCAAAAGAAGACTTAAATTGCTAATAGTCTTGAAAACTATTAACTTTATGTAAAGGCATGTATATTAGAATATTGTTGGTATTGCGACAACGATTATTTTGATATATGGTTCAAGGTCATATGTTGAAAGGTCAAGGCCACAGCTGCAAAAGAAAACTTAAATTGCTTATAATCTTAAAAACTATTAACTTTTTGTATAGGCATGTATATTAGAATATTGTAGGTATTGACATGACGGTCATTTTGAAATATGGTTCAAGGTCATATATTGAAAGTTCAAAGTCACAGATGCAAAAGAAAACTTGAAATGCTGATTATCTTGAAAACTATTAACTTTTTGTATAGGCATGTATATTAGAATATTGTAGGTATTGACATTACGGTCATTTTTATATATGGTTCAAGGTCATATGTTGAAAGGTTAAGGTCACAGCTGCAAAAGAAAACTTGAATTGCTAATGATTTTGAAAACTATTAACTATTTGTACAGGCATGTATATTAGAATATTGTAGGTATTGTGACAATGATCATTTTGATATATGGTTCAAGGTCATATGTTGAAAGGTCAAGGCCACAGCTGCAAAAGAAAACTTAAATTGCCTATTATCTTGAAAACTATTAACTTTTTGTATAGGCATGTACAGTATAACCTGCTGTAGAGTCCACCTCTATATAAAGTCCACCTGTCTATAGCAACCAGTCTGAAGTATCCCAAATGTATTTTACTATATAATGAACCTCTATATAAAGTCCACCTGTCTAATGTGAATAAAGTCCACCCTTTTCAGTCCCATATGTCTCCAGAACCTGTCTATAAAGTCCACTTCTTTAATATAATTTTTTTATTAAATTTAATAATTTCCCAAATTTTTTGCAGTAAATATCGGCCTCATTGATGTATGAAAATTGGCAATAAATAATTTTAATATAAATTATTGGTTACACTAAATATAATGTAGAAACTTACATAGTTTAAAAATCTACTGTAGTAAAGACTACAGCATCAAATTATATTAAGTAAAATTTTGAAGCAAAATTTATGAAGTCATACTTTTCATGTCAACAACTGAAGCCATCAGTTATAAAGGTAGAAATACCCATTGTTATCTATTATGTTTTATATATAATTGTTTAATTTGTGACACCTTTGCTGCTACTTATAACAACAAAGACACAATTAGTCAAGCGTATATAATAGGTAGAGTTTAACCAAATAATCTTTTCTGATGTACAGTTTATCAAATTTAAATAGTTTGGTTTTTTTAAAATAATTATTTCTGAATAATCTGTTTTTAAAAAATAAAATGAAAATAACTTTATTAATGTATATATTAATAAGTTTTTATTATATGCTGCATATTTTAACTTTTTTAACTATTTTAAACACTCTATGTTTACTCGTACACATAGGGGACCCTCTATATAAAGACCACCTGTCTATTAAGTCCACTTTTGCTCAGTCCCCTAGGTGGACTTTATATACAGGTTATACTGTATATTAGAATATTGTAGGTATTGACATGATGGTCATTTTGATGTATGGTTCAAGGTTATATGTTCAAAGGTCAAGGTCATATCAACATAGGAATATTAAAATTATTACTTACCTTGAAAGCTATTAATTTCGTGCATAGGCATGTATATTAGAATATTGTAGGTATTGACATGACAATCATATGTGGTTCGAGGTAATATATGTTCAAAAGTCAAGGACATAGCTGCATATTTATACTAAAATTCATTATTGATTTGAAAATTAGGCATTGCACTACAGTTACTTCATGCATATTATATAAGCTACTTATAAATGAAAAGTGAGTGGATATATTTTTGATTAAGTTTTGTGGGAGTCTTAACTTGAGATAACTTTTAAAGTTTCTGTACTTAATATATTGTCTATTGCACTTTGCAAACAATATTGGACATTTCTTCAGATGAGCATTAAGGCCCATGGGCCTCTTGTTTTCTTTTCTCTCTTATTCTAGATTTTGACAAGTTTGCATGAAAACAAAGTTTTTTCTAATGACACTTCTCTGTTAATTTCCCTGTTAACAGCTGGGAATTAAATCTATTATAATTGCAATCTTGAGTAACTACACTGTACATATTGTATTGTCTCATTCATTATATCAGTGTCTGTTTTAATTTATGTAGTTTGCATTATGTTGGTACATCACCCACCCTAAGTTTTTCCTGTGTCAGTGGAAGTGCTCCAGGCACTGTAAGAAGATACAGTACTTGAATTTTTTTTTTACAACTTAGCAACTGAGTTACAAAATTAATGTACATGTACTTTACTTAAATGTACTAAGCAAATAATCTTGATAAGATCCTTACATAAATTAAAAGTGTTAGGTTTAAATAAGTAATTGTGACCTAATTTAACAAAAGAAAATACTACAATAATTTTAAAGTAGATCATTAAGTTACACCTCTGTTGTGGTTTTTATACCATTATAATAATCTTGTGGTTAGAAAACCACATTGACTTTAATATAGAGTAAGTAGGGCATTGATTTTACCCTCATGTTTCAGGAGTGAAAAGAATTTTGCAGAGACTCAAATGCTTCCTTGAAAAAATTGGAAAAACATAGTCTAAATGGTCTAATGGAAGCTGTGATCCCACTTTCAGAGGTTGGATTTATTTCAGAACACTCCGTTTTCCTCCATAATTTCAGAACTGACAACCATGATATAATTGAAATAATCTTTACCAGAATGGAACACACTGTTCCTTGCAGGCATCAGTAATATCCAGATGCAATGAAATTTGAGAAATATAACTGTCTATGTTGGTCGGGAAAAACTGGATACCTGATGGAAATCCCAGATTCTGTTTAATTTTTGAGTGGAATACCTGAGTTTTCAGTTTTCACAAAATATGACATAGTTTCATGCCCAGATATAATATATTAGTATTATAGGTACTATTTAATATGTCAGACCTGCAAGTTTGATCCACTGGTTTTGTGAAACTGAAAATTTACAGCTTTTTCAATGCCAATGTAATTTCATTACTTGCGTAATGCTTCGACTTGACGTTAAATCAAATAAGAATTGCTTTATCAGTTTCCTAACACCTTGTTTGTCTCAGGAAGTTATTTTAGTCACCATCGTCTAATGGATAGACAAAAGAGTAATTGTCACTTACAACTGTATTATATAATGACGTGTTTATAACATTGATGTCGATAATATTGATCTGGAAAAGAAAGATAAGAAATAAATTTAATTTCCTGTAGATTAGATAGGTTACATTAAATTGGGACAGTTTAATTTGTTTATAATTATGTTACCATAGTAACTGTTATTGTTTAGATGTTTGTACCATCCATTCAGGCTTTATTTTAACACCTTGGTTATTTATTTAAGATATTTATGACTGAATCAATCAATTCTGTTCAGTTTTTATCACTTTGTTTATTAATTGGTAGATCAATATTGATTTTCTTTTAAGGATGGACCATCTTGCGTAATATTTCTTTCAGCATTTTATATAGCTTGTGAGATAACTTTCTGAATTTAGTTCTTTTTAATCACTTTCAGTGGTTTTATTGGCCTAAAATTATTACCGAATAAAGGTAGTTTCCCCTTGAGAAATATGACTAAAATTTCCCAATTTGACAACTAAAATTCCCCAAAAGGCAACAGTGACACACAATCAAATAGTTTAAGTTAAATCCAGTTGTCCAAAACTGTTCTGACAGACAAAAAATGTTAGATATTGCCACAATATAAGATCTTTGCAATGAATTTAAAAATTCTGAGCGTAACATGTGACATAAAAAGGGTCCAAATTTTCCCAAACTGAAAGGTAGAAGGTAGTTTTTAAAAACCATAGCAAAATCACTGACATCCTATAATACAATGCTAGTACCAAAGGTATCTGTATCATATGTTGAATTTTTCACAGAATCTTTTCTCTTAACTATTCAAACTTACTCTGAAAGTATTGCATTTGGACCTTCATTTGTCTGTATCAAGAGTGTTCATGTATATGAATAAAGGGCCAAGTTTTACCCCAAAGTGCATAATTAAATTTAATGTTTGCTGATTCATTATGTCATGATGACATCACATACATCGTTCATTACATTAATACAGGTTTCATCACTATGACCCTTTTTGGACATATTTCCCAGTGCTTTTTACTGCAAAAAATGTGCATGTTAGTGAGAAGAAAATTAATGTTTTATAGAATAGTTATTTGGATAAAATACAAAAAAGTCAAAATTTTAAGTTTGTTCCCAATATTTGCAGATTCATAATTTGTGTAAATATTGTTGAACCAAATTTGGCGTTGAAGATCACAAGGTGGAATAAATAAGATTTTGTACAAATTATGTACAAGATGATTACAAGACATTACTACCAAATTACCAAAATATGCAGGTGATATTTAATTGAAATTAAATCTTTTGATTTTTTTTATTATTATTATTAATATTTTTTTATTTTTTTTTTTTTTGAGCCAATATGGACCAGATTTGTTTAAAGGTTTCCACATGGTTTATTTTAAGCCATAATATTTTATGTCCAGTCTGACATACCAAATATGGCCTCTTGTTTATAAAGGTACTGGAAACTTTAATGACTTTGTTTACCTGATGTTATACAAACCTCTGGCATTTACATTATGTATTTAATGGTATAAATGAAAATGTTAAGTAAAGTAAAGAAAATCAATAAACCATTCCATCATCATCATCATCAACATTAACTGGCTGATTCAAGCCTGATGTCCCATACACAGACATTACCTTGTTATTTTAACATTTTATAACCTGTATCTACCTGTCACATTCATATCTTCATATTGGTAATTTTTTTTAACTGTTAATCAATTCTCTCCAACACAGAGTTAGGCTAAACTTGATTAATCAGTGATTTTCTGAATATTCAAATCTTGTTATTAAATTGGTTTTAGACAATTTTTAGCTTACCTGCCTGAAAGGTCATGTGAGCTTATGGCATGGTGCAGCTTGTGTGTGACAGTGTGCGTGTATGAGTGCGTGCAAGTGTCATTAACACCTATTTTCGACTACTTCTCCAAAACTGCATGACAGATTTCATTGATACTTGGTCAGAAGCATGTATGGACCGGTGCAATTCAGATTTGTTCATGGTGTTGCCATGACTACCAAAACTAGGTCAAGGTGACCTAGGGGTCCAAAAATCTTTTAAAATCTTCTTCTCCGAAAGCGATGATGGAAGAAAAAATCTAATGTGATATTTTGCTTCTCTAGGGTCTATACTTTGTTTATTTCGTGAAATTTGGCAGAAAAAATGGGTTACTCGTTTTTATATGCTCGTCAAAGACGGGGCGTATTATGGGATCACCCTTGGCGGGTGGGCGGGCGGGCGTACTGGCGGCGGGTTTGTCCGGCCCATAACTCTGACATCTATGGTCAGAATGACTTGAAACTTGGTATGCTTATTTACCACGATGATGCGAAGTGCAGTGCTCAGGAACCGTAACTCTAGCTTCCTTAATTTTTGAGTTATTCCCCTTTGAATGCTGTTAGCATGTTTGTCCGGATCATAACTTTGACATCTATGGTCAGAATGACTTGAAACTTGGTATGCTTACTTACCACGATGATGCCAAGTGCAGTGCACAGGAACCGTAACTCTAGCTTCCTTAATTTATTCTACCAGGGAGCAGATACACATAGAGTTGTAGGCTGAAGAACTTGCTGTCTTTGAAACAACCCAGTATACTAGAGATTACCTCAATTTTGTGATGAAGGTTACAAGAACATGATGGTAAAATTATATAAATGGTGTGGCTGGTGGTAAGTCTATTTTGTTACTGAAAATAATACCAAAATCTCAATAATTACTATTGTTTTTTATTGTACTTGTTGACTTGTGCACTGCAATTTGTATCATTGTGATGAATAATTGAATTGACTTATTGATTATGAACAGCTCATATGAACTGTATAAGTCCCTTTACAGTTCATAATAAACAAAATATCCACATAAATGACTTGCAGATTTGACGGGCGTATCATGCTCTGCCATGCGGAACTCTTGTTGCATTTAATTTTAAAAATTTTGTAAAATGGCTTCAATTAGTTATAACTTGACTATTTGAAGAGATAATGACATGGGGTTTTCAGTTTTGACTTTTTCTTGAAATGACCTTTAAAATAGGGTCAAGGTTACAAGTCAAGGTCATGACTTAATACACATGTATGTGATTTATGCAGTTTTGTGCAATTTCCTTTCGAATATTAAGAGATATATGAATTCAAAACATTGTTAAAATGTTCAGCATGACAAAGTCTAACAAGGGATCAAGTTTTGTATCTATATAATTAACCAATGAAGAGTTATTGTCCCTGAAATGCTATTTTTGGCTCATAAATACTAAAATTGTGCATTAGTTTGGAAACTATAAACTTTTTGTATAGGCATGTATATTAGAATATTGTAGGGATGATATGACAATCATTTTGATATATGGTTCAATGTCATATGTTGAAAGTTCAAGGTCATAGTTGTAGAAGAAGACTGAAACTGTTAATTATCTTGAAAACCAATCACTTTTTGTATAGGCATATAAATCAGAATATTGTTAGTATTGATATGACGGTCCTTTTGATATATGGTTCAAGGTCATATGTTGAAAGGTTAAGATCATAGCTTTAGAAGACTGAAATTGTGAATTATCTTGAAAACCATTACTTTTTTGTAAAAGCATGTATATTGGAATATTGTAGGTATTGATATCATGGCCATTTTGATTTAAGGTTCAAGTTCATATGTTCAAAGGTCAAAACCATGGCTGCATAACCATATGGTTAATGATTTTGTAGTTATTTATTGTACTATAGTTAAATCATGCATATGAGCTATTTATAAAATTTAATTAAATGTGACTAGATATTTCTGATTAATTATTGCAGGATTTCCAAACTTGAGGAATTATGTAAAGTTTCTGTAATTAAGTTCTTAGCTAGTTTTTTTACATTTCCTCAGGTGAGCGTTATGGCCATTGGGCCTCTTGTTAATATTTAAAATCTATAGTTTATCCAACTGAAAAGTTCTGGTAGTTAATGTATAAACAATATTCCTTTTCTGATATTTGATTGAATTTTCTTGATCATTAACCCCATAAAAGTTAAATTTCTGGATGAGTGAAGATAATGGTCAGTTTTTTTTTCAAAAATAGAAAGGTTATTTTGATGATATTAAAACACCAAATTACAGTTTGGTTCTACTTGAACCTGGAGCTATAAAATAGGTTGTTTTTTAATAAGTGAAATTGCAAAACTGAATCTTGATGATTCTTGAGTAAATTCATAGCCTGTTCAAACCGAACTATTTTATGAGACATGCCTTGAATATTGTGTGTTTTTTAACCCTTTTTAGCTCAACTGGCTATAGCCAGCTAAGCTTATGGCATGGCGAAGCGTCTGTGCATTCATGCATGCGTAAACTTCAATTTTCTTCTCCGAAACCATGTGACCAAATGAAATACCAGAAACACATTAACTCAACAAACAGGAATGTTTTATCTCTCCCCTTTTCCCTTATAAAGCCCCATTTTATATTCTGCCACACATTTTGGTGAGGTATTATGGGATACAATGTTTGCATTGAAAAATGTGTGTCCGTCCATCTGTCTGTTTAGTACTGTAAAATACAGGTTGAGTTTGATTTTCAACACAATCCTGTTTTTAAGCTTAAGAATTCAATAACAAATATACCGGTAATTCAATTAAGTAGTAAGATAATATATATGTACATGAAATAATAGACAATTAATTAATCATTAAAAAAAAAATTTGCAAATATTTATTGTTCCACAACATGGCAAGGTATCATTTAATGTCTATATAAATGCCCTACTTCTGTGACATTTAGAATGGTGACTACTGCATGTAACAAAATTAACCAAATGTGGTTCAAGAGCATTGTAACATACAGTTGATCCTTTCTGTATAAAGTGTGTGCTGAATGACATGAATAAACATTGTTTGATGTTTTCCATAAAATTGACATCATTCCTGAAATATCCATTGTAAACATTTTCCATAACAGTAAAAACAGTTGTTTTACGTGGTAAGCTTGTGTACTTCAGTATAACAGATCCTATCACATGTTATAGGACTGAGAAACCAACATTTAACTCCACCTATTTTAGAGACTTTGTTGGTTTAAATACACCTAGTACTTATTATTTAACCATTAGTACATCCAGATTTATATTGTGATAGACTTATACTGTAAGTATGGTAGTTTTACTATTTACTAGGAGTTTATAGACATTCAAGGTGTAATGGTAACCATTTATAATTTGAAATTGATTAATTCTTTCTTTGTTAATTGATTTTAGTATTTACCAAGACTTGTTTAAAATTCATTCCTTTCTATTCAAACCACAAATATATATATATATATATATATATATATATATATATATATATATATATATATATATATATATATATATATATATATAGCTTTTAAATTCTTCTGAGTTTTAGATTAAATGTGGATTTAATTGTTGGGTTAGATTTGGATAATATATTATATATATGTTATATATATAGTAAGTATTTATAAAATTATCAAAAATTAAGCCAGACATTTGACTAATACAAATGTACGTAGGTTTTAAACTTTTGACATTGACCTTGATACTTACTGTATCAGGTGCTTGTCACAATTTTCATTTTGCACTGTAATTGGAAGTTCACCTGTCACAACGATTTTAATTAAATTTTTTTTCTTTCTTTTTTTTTTCCTTTTACATATAGTTATTATTATATTTGTAGAGTTTGGGCCATCTTCAATCTTGGCCGGCTGTTTCTAATATTGGATGATAACTGGATGATTTGTATGGTTTTTTGAAAAAAGTTTGAAAAGCTTATAAACCAGGTAAGCCCTACATTTTACAATAAAACATTAATATAGTAGTTAGTTACCTTTATAGGTTTGCATCTGTTGCTGACATTCACAAGTTTTTTAAGTCTCGAATTTTTTTTCCTATGTTTTTTCTTTGTGAGTCTACTTCAGATAATTGCATAACCCCTTTAATTTACCAAAACTTGATCGAAGTGATGATGATGTGTATTAAAATATAAAAATATATAAATATCAATTTAAACTTAGTGTTATAAGTACAGATTATAGAATTATCTGAAACATTTTTACCTGGTTTTAGCTTAATTGTCAGTCATATTCTAAAACTTAGCATCTACATAAATCCTATTTCTTTAAAAATTTAATATTTTGTAATCAGATAAATTTAGTTATTAACCACAAAATTTCTGTACTCAATATCCAATCAGAGGGCATAAAAACTGATGGAATATAAAGATATGGAAATTAAGATGAAAATGCATACCATATGCGAAACAAAAAAAAAAAAGTAAAAAAACAATTGAATGATAATTTGAATGAATAAATCTGGGCTGAATACAACCAAATTTGGTGAGAAAAATTCTTAGTTACTATAGATTAAAAGTAAAAGTTCAAAAGTTTAAAATCCAAGATGGCTACCACTGTATGTAGAATAGGAAAAAAGCAGATATCTATAAACCATTAAAGATTTATGGAATTGTTAATTAAAAATTGATATAAATAAAGTAATCTAAATCCAGTAAACGTGACAGGTTTTTTTCTGAAAAAAAAAATATTGAAGTTTCAAATTATTGAATATTGAATACATTAATATTACATGTAGAATGACATTATTTTTATGGGAAAATGTTGAGTTATGACAAAAGTGTATTCTGTATCATTACCAACAAACAATATGGACAATATAAGCTAGGTAAGCTTATGGCATGGGAAATTTGTGCAAGACTTTGCATGTTTACCCCTATAAACATAAATCTTTGCTTGGCTAAATTAAACCAAATTTGGTGGCAGTCGTTGGTTGATGTAGATAAAACATTGTGTTCAACATTGAACCAATGCTTTGAATGTCTTTTCCAAATCTTCTAGGTTGAATAGAACAAAATTTAGTATGAAATAATATTAGTTGAGGCAGATTTAAATAGCATGTTTAGCACTGCATGGCCATTTGAAATCCAAAATGTTTATAACAGGGTTTTCCAAGAAATTTTTGTTTCAAGATATCCTGAAAATTAAGAAGTTAAAATTGAAAGCCCATTTGAAATTTTCATGGTAACACATGCATTTAAATACAAAATTCAAGAAATCAATTTTCTTTCCATTTATGTGCTGCAGCAAAAAATTTTAAAATTTTAAATCTGTTTCACTCATTTTACTAAATTTTAACATATGTGACAGGTTTTTCTGAATTTTTTTTACTAAAGTTTCAAATTATGCAAATTAAGGTTTATGCCATTGTATAACATTATGAGTGATGTCTCATAGTTTTAATGAAACATGTGTATCTGTGCATATGAACTCTCATAAACTTTAATCTTCTCTTACATTTCTAGCAGAAGTGAACCAAATTTGGTAAGGAAAGCAATTTTATTAATGTAGATTTAACATTTTGTGTCTGACATGAGTCACATGACATTGTAGACCCAAGATGGCCACCAATTCTTCAGAAAAAAAATTAAATATGCTTAGTTTCTTTTTCCCATTAGTATAAAAATTGTTCTGAACAAACAGACAGCTGCCAGGTGAAAAATGTGTTAGGGTCAGAGGGCATTTAGACTAGATGCAAGAACAGCACTTTGCATTATGGTATTCCACCAAAGTTTCTTCTATTAAGATTTATCTTCAGATATCCCCTTTTATCAGGACTTGTCTTTCCCTGCCAGAAAAAAGTAGCATGTCAAGGATAAATTTATAGCCATTTTAGATTTATTTCTTGACTTATTTAGTTGAACTTTTACATATAGAAAGTAGAAATAAAGACATTATAATTCTGTAGAAAGTAGATGTATAGCCATTTAACATATATGTAACAGGGTTTTCAATGAAATTTTTTGTTAGAAGATTTTCTGTATAATTCAATGTCAAAATCATATACATGTTTTATCATCTACTTTTTATGGTACCTGTGCATTTAAATGCAAAATTCAAGAAGAAATATATGAATCAATCATTTTTCACTTTTCTTTGATGTAGTAAAAATTTATTAAAGATTTTAAATTTTTTTCAAATTTATTTAGTCATTTTTTACACAACTGTAACTGTAAGATTTAGTTTAAATTTTTGTCATTAATCTAGAAAAATCATTACTTATAGTGTAATAAAGATAAAAGACAATACAACGTCTTGTTCTTAGGCATAAAAGGGGCATTCATTTTAAATAAGACTTTTAAGCAACTTGAACTTGTTGCAAGTTAAAACTTTTAGTTAAAAATGACCGAAACAAGCAAAAAATAATTTTGTAGATTTGTTGTATTTTTTATGCAAGTTATTTTTTTTAAAATGATACTATTTTTCCTGTTTTTCTTTTTTCATTAGGTTTAATTCAAGGACACAAAAATGAGGCTGAAACTAGACTCTCTTCTAGCTGAACTCGGAAGTCCGGGAAGATATCAGATATGTTTGTTTTTATTGTTAGCACTCAACTATTTCCCAGTTGTGTTTAATCTGATTATAATGGCCTTTTTCGGTAGTATGCCCCCACATACCTGTATCAACAATCGATATGAGAACCCAGATCAAGTGAAAGTTTGGTCCAAAAATTTGAATAGAAGCACCTCAAAGCAGTATAGTGCTGTGTTTGGGAGAAATGTATCTATATCAGGGGCTACATACGGAAAATGTATGAGTGTCTATCATTTCGATAATGGAGAAAATGAAACATTTAATTGTCAACAACAGGAAAGTGCAGATTGGCGCTTTAAAACAGGACCAAGGGAGACAACTATTGTTACTGAGGTATATTTTATGGATTTTTTATGTGTTACGATTAATTTTTAATTGGCACCATTTTTTAAATGTTAAGTGATTAATATTGTGTTATTTAAAATATTTTGAATGTTGTTAAATATTTTTTACAAGAATAATTCTTGATTTTTACACATTGCCAAGTTTCTGCTACGAGTGTTGTTTTATTTAAACCCATGTTAATAAATAATCCAAGTGTTACTGGCAGAAATCAAGATGAATCCTGTATTACAGAGATCGTTACTAGTTCGTCTTTATTAAGATTACTTATTTTTTATTACAGTGGGATCTTGTTTGTGAGAATGCCTATCTAGGTAAATTAGCCACCACAATTTATTTTTGTGGTGTGATGGTTGGCGGACTATTGTGTGGGTATTTGGCTGACAAATTTGGCAGACGTCCTGTAATGCTGGCATCATTATACTTGCCGATATTGATTGGATTGGGTACTGCTTTTGCCAACAGTTACACACTCTTTGTATCACTGAGATTCTTCCAGGGGATATGCATGCAGGTATGTTTGTTGTTTTTTTTTTTTTTTTTTTTTTTTTTTTTTTTTTTTTTTTTTTTTTTTTTTTTTTTTTTTTTTTTGTTGTTGTTGTTGTTGCATCATATTTATCCATTTTAAAACCAAGAAATAATTCCTGAAGAGTAAATTGTTTTATGTAATGTTTTTGAATCCATAAACTAAGACTTGTACTATTTTAATATTGGCTTTTATCTTCCTTAATTTTGATTGCTTGAAAAGAAATTAATATGACTTATGACTTATATGAGTATTGATTTATAGAAATGTTGTTGTAAAATAAAATTATGTCAAGTGATATTTTTATCAATTCATCTATTGTATATAATATACTAGTATATTGTTAAATACATGTCCTCATGTACCACTCTGTTAGTCGCTGAGTGTATATATAGAATAAAAAAAGACAAAAAAAAATAAAGATAAATAGAGCATTGACTTAGAATAAATAGAGATACTCAGAAAATATTGGTGTCCATATCATTACATGTCTATAACATCTAGTCATATGGATTTAATGGTTAGGTTCAAGGTCAATTAAGACTGCATCTTCATAAAAGACTGTTAAAGGTTTTATAGTTTGTTATTTTTATTTGATATTGTTAATTACTTGTTAATTATCTATAATTACAGGGTCTGCAGACTTCTACATATGTAATGGTAATGGAACTCTCTCTACCACAATACAGAGGTATAGCCGGGGCTTTACTGGAATGTTACTGGGGTGCCACAGTTATCATCACTGGTGGTGTGGCTTATCTGTTACAAACATGGCGGCACATACAACTGGCCATAGCATTACCTAGTATTATAACTGTTGTATATATATGGTAAGTTTGAAACTCCTTTTTGTATTGTAAGCTTGTTTTAAAACACAAAATTTTGCACAAAACAAATCTTTATTCCTCTCATCATATTGTTTTGCATATTCATTCTTAGTATTCATGATGCAGGTATTTCGTCCTGTGAAATCTAAACAGCATTTTGCTTACCCATTTGTCTTATGAGTTTTATACTTTTTCTAATAAATTTTGATGCTTTAAAATTCTTTACCGTCAAGCAAAATTATTTAATGTACTTGCAAAAGTCTGAGTTTTATTTTTTTTTTTAAAAATCTTTTTGATAAGTTTGGTCCTGTTGCAGATAGATCTAGATGTTCATAAGAAGTTTTCATTATTATTCATTTCTGTATGTATAGTAATTGTATTAGTGTCAGAAATAATGAAATTAGTAAAAATGGTATTCATTATATTTGAATTTGAAATAACATTTTTGAATGTTGAAAAGTAATTTTCAAGTGATCTTGTTACTGATCCAGGTTTGTGCCAGAATCATTAAGATGGTTGATCATGACAAATAAAATGGACCAGGCTGAGACTTTGATAAAGAAAATCAGTAAATTCAACAAGCTACCTTACCCAGAGAAAACGGTGGAGAATCTAAAACTTAAATCAAAAGAACAACTTGAACAGACGACATCTAAAGAATATACATTTATGGATCTACTGAGAACACCACAGATAAGAAAGAGAAGTTTTGTTTTGTTTTATCTATGGTAAGGAAATGTTTAGTGGGGGGGGGGGGGGGGGGGGGGCTTGGTAGCTGAGTGGACTAAGGCATGTGCTTAAGCTTACAGATCACAGTTCTTCTCCATACCTAGGTTCGAATTCACTTAGGCAGTGTGAAAAAGTTTGTCAATTTGCTTGCAAGAGTTTGCAGATATTTTTGGGAACTATAGTTTTCTTCACCATTCTAAATCTGACTACCTCAATGTAAGTTAAAAAAAAAATTGAGTGGAGTGTAAATGCCACTATTGACCTCTTGTGTTTGTTAGTCAATACAGTTTTGTTTTAAATCCTTGATTTAGTACCTGGATATAAATATGTTTCCCACAAATGACATTAGAGAACAAATGTTATTGTCATTTATGTGATTTTAACAAATTGTGACTTGACATCATTTATCATTTAACATGGTTTTTAATAATACCAAATGTTCTCTTCAGGCAGTATATGGTGGTTTTTGTTTCAATTAACGCAACTTCAAAGTTTATTCTCTGACATGAAATTAGGAGGGGATTGATACAAAATTAAAGAATTCAGGCACTATTACACATGCAGTAAATCAAGAATTTTTGTTTAAATTTGCAAGAGTAATGATGCATGAAAATAAACCTTAAGAAAATACTTAATTCGGTGTAACTCATCTGCATTTTTATTGTTATGATATGAAAAATAAAAGTTCACATATAACTTGATCTGACGATTCTCACAAAAATTAACTTGAGCAAAAAACTTCTCGGTTAACTGTAACACAATTTTTGTTGCATAAAACATGATGACTCTCATTTGATATCTATATCTTAAGTATTTGCTTTTTAAAATCTTTTTACAGGTTTGCTGTGGCTGTAAGTTACTATGGGTTAACTCTAAAGATGACATCACTCGCTGGCAACAAATATCTGAACTTCACAATCTCTGGTTGTGTGGAAATGTTAGCATACATTATTGCTGTATTTATAATAAAGAGGTAAGTCATAATGTAACATCATTCAATGTCACTTGCTGATTAGATCAAAGTTATTTTGCATATAATATTAGCTTTTACTACAATCGGGTAATTATTTAGTCAAGGCTGAGAACACCTTTATAACATTTTACTATTTTTCTTGTAGTTTGTCAGTCTTTAAATAGGGTTACTTAGAATTCTATGATAGACTCTGATATTTATAATGGTTATGTAATACAGCTTCAGGGATTATTAATTTGTGTTTGGGTTTGTATTACAGATTTGGAAGAAGAATACCACTCATTTTGTATTTCTGTACTGGAGCTCTGTCCTGTATCATTGCCGGAGCCATTCCCTTCTTCAACACTAGTAAGAAAAACTTGTTATAACGTGCTGTTTCAGTTTTGTTTGATACTTTTGAAAGACAAAGAAGACGGATCAGATGGGGAAAATAGTGTTTAAAACCCCAGTCAAGATTGTTTTAATTACTGTAAACGCACTAATTTTAGTGGCGTATTAATTTTAGCGATTTTCGCATTAGGACAGTAGCACTAATTTAAATACACTGCTGAAATAAATGTTTAACTTATAGTCTGTTTCTTAAAAGTTGTTTTGTGCTAATTTAAATACACGCGAATGTAAATTGCGCTAAAATACGTACCCACCAAAGTTAGTACGTTAACAGTATGTTGAGGTGTTCAGTTCTGGGATGGTGGAAGAAACTGGAGTGCCCAGAGAAAATCACTGACCTTTAGCAAGGAAACAAATTTTCTCAAACTAGGATCTGGCAAAGTGGGATTCCAACCCAGGCGATGAGAGGCAATATGTTCTGTAAATGCATGTACTTATTAAACTTGGGTTACCCTTTCCTGCGTCGCTTATGTGTTTAAATTGTATTTTTTTTATATCAGCAATGAAGTGGTACTTTTAATTTGACAGTCGGCCAATTTTAACAAAATTTGAAGAATTTAAAGTCAATAATTGTTTTATTATATGACTGACAGACAGGCGTCTTCCAAAACAATTCGTAACAGCTTCTGTTTTTGTCACAATGATTTTCAGAAAATGCAATGAGATTCGATGCTTTTAAAGTAGGTCAATTATGATTGGCTTATCAAAAACTTATGACAGCTTTGATTGGTTCTATTCTTGGACAATGGGAAATCACAGTTTCTTTTTTTGGGTACGAGACAACCAGTTTAGACCGCAATGTTAACCTCATGTGTGATTTTGCAAGGTGCACATTGCAGTTTGTCATGATCCGAATTTTTAATTTCGACCAATGAAATAGAAGAAAACTATGCAGCCATATGATAAATAGAGGATATTTAACAGTGAAGTATGAATATGAAATTTGTTTTGTTGAGTGGAGTGAGGAAAATCAATATTTTTCTGCACGAGACAAAATAAAATTCATATTCATACTTCACTGTTAAATGTTCTATTTATTTTATATCACTGTTTGAATTGTTTTTATATCTGACATGTTTGGTTAATTAAAACAATGGATTGCGCCGTTGAGGTACAGATGTGACCGTTGTTGACGTTAATAAACAACATCGACAAGGTACACTGTTATTCGCTCGTCTAATGGTTGACGCAATTCGGAAAAACCTGTGGCACCGAAGTGTGACGAGAAACAATTACAGGGCACCCGTTCGCAATAATAAAAAGGGGAGTAACTCTAATTAAAAAACCCTCTAAATTGCTTGTGAAGGAATTCGGAGTGAAATACATATATTTTCACCGGTGATAATATATGTATTTCACTGCTGTGAAAATATGTGTTTTATCAGTTAATATCTTCCATTATTTTATTATTGATATAAAATAATACGGATTATCCAGTGATTTCCTTTGATAAGGAAAATATACATATGAAATATACATATGAATTATAATGTATTTTTAACTTTTATTAGGCAAAACAGCTACACTGGCTTCAACAGGATTTGCTATTCTGGGCAAGTTTGGTATGGGTGGTGTATTTAGTGTGATTTTTCTATACACATCGGAACTTTACCCAACACTTATCAGGTAATTATATATAGTTATAATATGTTGTGTTAATAAGTATTTAAAAAAAAAACAAACAAACCTGCCAATAAAAGTTTGTTATTTTCTATAAAAACTGTGCATAATTCACTGTTACAAACATGAAGAAACCAACTGTGAGATTTGCAGTGCTGCCGTCTCTAAGGAAAGATATTGATAAAAAGTAATCATTCCAATATTTTCCTTCATTCTTGTCATACTGCATTTTTATTTTTAATCTATAATTCCAATAGAAAATAATTTTATTTGTTGATCAATACTTTATTTTACAGGAATATTGGTATGGGAAGTTGTGCATTCTGGGCACGTCTAGGTGGAGTTGTAGCACCACAAGTAGTTATGCTGGTAATTGTCGTATTTTCTTTAGCATGTAAATTGAAATAGTAGAATTGATGAAAAAATGTTTGGCAAAATGTATATTTTAATTGGGTTTTACCAATGTGAAAAATGTGATACACATTAACACATTTCACAAAGAATACACATTCTTTGATTAAATGATGTGCCTAACACATTTTTCTAAAAAAAATAGCATGGTATCAAGAAAAATACAGTAGAGTTCGGCTATAACGAAGTCCAGGGGGCAGCTTCATGGACTTCGTTATAGGCATATTTCGTTTTAAAAAATTTTTCATCCCCAGTATCGTTCTGGAGAATGCAGAGACGAGTTATCTCCCTTCGTCAATGTGTATCGCATAAACCGGAAGTAGAGGACGATAAAATTAAAGCTAATATATGGTTAATGCTAATATTTTTTTTATTAAAAATAAAATGTAACTTATCAATTTTAATATTTTGTTTAAGATAATCAATAATAATCGCGAACCGTCATAAATTTTTCGGCTGCATAAAAATGTTTCTGGATCCGACAAACTGTCATATATTTTTTCTTTCACATTTTCCTGGGTATCCACATAAGGTCTCAATTTGGCAAGTGATTCACAGGCACTTTCCCTATTTTTTACGGAATAATTAAACTGTCACACACAATTTTATTCATTAAAATAACTTTTCACAATTTTCACTAAACCCTCGGCGTGCCTCTCGTTAAGATCAGTGAGTTTTGAATAAACACGTGAAGGTATAGCATCAAAGATTTTACATTCGGTGTATAGGTGATTTAACACCTATTATCCAATCATTACATCCACGCTTACTGTCTGGTCGGTTACATGTTTTGAAGTGGTTTCTTTTTAATCTGTTGTCGACGGTAAGTCATAATTATGATTAATTTTAGTGACTTCGTTATACACCTTATATTTACCGTTCTATTTTTTTCACGGGACATGAAATTTACTACGTTATAGACATTTTTTCGTTATAGGCCAATTCGTAATAAGCAATTCAATTAAACATAAATTATATAGTAAATTGGTCAGGGAATTTTTTCTAGTTCGTTATAGGCCTAAATTTGTAACATCCGTCTTCGTTATGGATGAACTCCACTGTATCAAATTATGTTTCCTAATTTAAATGTGATAATAGAACAACACCAATGTTGATGGGTATCATTATAAGGATAATAGGTAAGTTGTTTTAGGAGTTCAAACAGTAAATTTCAAGTGAAAAATTTTAAGCTACAGTGGATATTAAATATCTCAATATATTCCAACACTTGAGTATCATACATCAACTTGGAGAAAAGGAAAAAGCCAATGATTTTGGAAACTCAAACATAAGATATGTTAATTCTTTATCATATTTCTTTGTTTTATTTTATGTACACTTTTGTTAATACATGTATTTTACAGGGAGACTTTACAATACAGTCTGTGACAGTTATTGTAATTGGTATAATAGCCTGCATTGGAACCGCACTAGTTTTGTTGCTACCAGAAACTGTTGGTAAGAAATTGCCAGACACTATTGATGATGTGGAGAATGAAGATGAGAGGGATAGTGTTCAGGGTCAAGATTTTGGTAACCCGGAGGAGAGAATAGAATTTTCTACAAAAGTATAGATGTTATAAAAGCACCAAACACATATATATATATGGTACTGCAGAAGTTTTTTTTGTTTGATACAAGAGTATTAATTGTGATTTAGTATATATCTGCTTTATTTTTAAAGTTCATGGTACTGCAGAAGTTTTTTTTGTTTGATACAAGAGTATTAATTGTGATTTAGTATATATCTGCTTTATTTTTAAAGTTCAATATTTTTTAGGTTTTAATGGCATTTCTTATTAGCTAACTGAAGCAAATGCTATGAGGGTAACAGAACAATGTTAGCTCTTAATTCTAGATATTTAAGATACAAATTACAAAAAAAGAGGTTATGGTTTAAAGAGTAAATAATAAATCCTAAAACAATTAAAACCAGTTTGTTTCTTAGTAAAAGTTTCGTAGCCAATTATTTTTTTTGAATGGGAGAAGTTTTATACCATGGTATCAGGCCAAATGGATATTCTTTAAAGAATGTCAAAAAATTATTGTTATCATTATTATTTTATTATTATTTATATAGTTATTTATATATTATATTATTGGTTATTTTATTTATATACAGTCGACTCTCGTTAATTTATAATCGTTTAAATCGAAATTTCGCTTAAATCGAAATGATATAAACGGTCCCGTCAGATCGCTATGTATTTCTATGCAAATTTGTGTGTTTAAATCAAAATACCAAAATTCGAAATTTCGCTTAAATCGAAGTGAATTTTCAGTCCAGATTACAAAATATAATGGAAATTCCAACGTTTAAATCGAAATATACTTTCATTGTTTATCAAAGTTTGGATTTGTTTATACAAAAAGTTGAAACTAAGCGGCAAAATCAAAAACAATAAAAAGTACACAAAAAATGTTTTTTCTTAAAAATAATTAATCCGTCTCTTGTTTAAGAAGTGTTTATAGTAACAGAGATTACTTTGAAGATTCATTTCCTACCCAAAATACACATGAAAAAGGAAGTCGGTATCCCATGTTATTTTCATGTGTTTCTCTTCAGTCAGGTCATAGTAAACTTGTCTGTCAGTAAAAGGAAAAATTTCATTGGTGTAAAATTAAAAAGTGGGCAGTCCGCTACTTCCACAGTTAATGATCACAAGAATACCCAACGCTAATCGCCACGCTTAAACTTTATTGATCTGTCGAGCCAAATGGTATACACCATTCAGCTACTGTGAGATGGCAAGCCATGATTTTGATAATCACAAAGGTCGGACGCTAAGGATTACAGATGAAGAAGTTATGATTATGAATAAAAGTAACCTTAACTCAGCCTCGCCCGATGATAGTCAGTGTTTAACAAATTTCAATGGAACCTTGTAGCTTTCGGTGAAGTTTCCGATTTACTTATTTTATTGTTCAAAAAACTTTAGTTTGTTAAGGTTTACATTAACATAAAAAAAATTAAAATTATTTTTAATTTTTAATGTTTAATTCAATTTTAATCTTCAATTTTCAATGTCAATTATAAGCATTTTAATATGAAACAGCATATAACATGGCGTCAATAGAGGAGCGCTTTACTATTAGAGTTATCTCCCGTTTCTGATCGTAAGTGATCAAAACGTTTAATTCGAAATTCGGATAAATCAAAATTTTTTATCTGATCCCTTTAATTTCGAATTAACAAGAGTCAACTGTATATATATATATATATATATATATATATATATATATATATATATACTAGGATGTAGGATAATACAAATACTTTACATCAATTTATTCTTATTGTACTCACTTTTACAATCATATACAAATGCATTTGAAGTGCTACTTGGTTTACATCTAACAGTGACTATTTTAATTATTAAAATACATTTTTAGAGTTAAGTAATAATGTTTTTTTAGTATATTTTTAGAGTGTTATATTTAAAGATCTTTTTAGCTCACCTGAGCTGAAAGCTCAGATGAGCTATTGCGATGGTTCACCGTCTGTTGTCTGTCGTGCGTTAACTTTTTATATTTTAATCTTCTCCTCCAAAACCACTGGGCCAAATTTAATGAAACTTGGTAACCATCATGCCTGGGTGAAGCCCTTTCGGATTTGCAAAATGAAGGAGTTATGTCCCCTTGGGGCCCCATAAGGGGGGAAAGAGTGAAAACCTTTGAAAATCTTCTCCTCTGAATCTTCAAGAGATATACCTTAGTTATTTCATTTATAACATCCTTGGGTCATCTATTTTCAGATTTGCACAAATGGTAGCCATGGGGCTCAAAATGAGGAAATTGTTAGGCACTGAGTTGGGAAATTGCTAAAAATTATATATTTGTCACTATATCTTGAGAACTATTAACTTTTTGTATAGGCATGAATATTAGAATGTTGTAGATATTGACATGACGATCATATTAATATATGGAACAAGGTCATATGTTGAAAGATCAAAGTTACAGCTGCAAAAGAAGACTTTACTTGCTAATTATCTTAAAAACTATTAACATTTTGTATAGGCATGTATATTAGAATATCGTAGGTATTGCGACAATGATCATTATGATATATGGTTCAAGGTCATATGTTGAAAGGTCAAGGTCACAGCTGCAAAAAAAGAATTAAATTTCTAATTATCTTGAAAACTAATAACTTTTTGTATAGGCATGTATATTAGAATATTGTAGGTATTACGACAATGATCATTTTGATATATGGTTCATGGTTATATGATCATTTTGATATATGGTTCAAGGTTATATGTTCAAAGGTCAAGGTCATATCAACATAGGATTACTAAGATTATTAATTATCTTAAAAGCTAATTATTTCATGCATAGGCATGTATATTAGAATATTATAGGTATTGACATGACAATCATATATGGTTCAAGGTCATAAATGTTCAAAGGTCAAGGACATAGCTGCATTAGTATACTGAAATTGATTAATGATTTGGAAATTATTCACTACAGTTACTTCATTCATATTATATAAGCTACTTATGAATGAAATGTGAGTGGATATATTTCTGATCAAGTTTTGTGGGAGTTCTTAACTTGAGAAAACTTTTAAAGTTTCTTTACGTAATATATTGTCTACTGCACTTTGCAAACAATATTGGACATATCTTCAGGGAGCGTTAAGGCCCATGGGCCTCTTGTTTTAAAAGATAGTAAATTTTACTTAGGTTTAGACTTGTTAACTTGTTAATCTCTTTCTAATAATAATATTAATTATACTATAAACATCATATTCCAGTTGGTATAAGTTTTTTATGATGATGCATAATTTCATGTCTTGAAGTTTTATAACTGAAAGCAGTTTACGAACAAAAAAAAAACATCTTCAAATGTTGGACTTAAGTGTTTCCAACTGGCTAAAATCACAGACAGAAATTGTATTGAAATTAAGTTTAAAATTGGTGAATTGAGTTCACCTTTTAATGTATATACCACTTAATTTATGTTCAGAATTACTATTTCTGTTGGAATCGTTTATTATTCTGGTTTTCCAATAAAAATGACTTAATTCCAGGACATTGTCATGAGATCCTATTCTATAACCAAACCAATGCAAACATAAATGGGTATCTCAAAGTAAATCTTATGCTGTTAATTGAAATTTGATTTTTAAAATTAAAATTAAAAATAAAATTATTAAATTTCTTTCTTGAAGAATTTCAAAAATTGGGTTGAAAATTTTTAAATACGCCATTGTTTGTTTTATATTTTATTTTTTCTATTGGTTTTTATCATATTAGTTGTTTAATTTTAAGATAGAGTTTTAACATCATTACTCATTTGTGTGCTTTTGATATTTAATGCTTTTTTTCATATTGCCTAATATTATTATTCGCTGTTCTAGGGAAAGTAATCTTTCTTCACTTCACTAAGGGAGTTTTTGATTGATACTAAATAACTGCTTAGTGAATTGAGTAAGATTATTTTCTTACCAAAAAAACTAAAATAAGTTTTAAAAAACAAACAAAGAATAAAGCAGCCTATTGATGTGTGCATATGTAACAAATAAAACCATTAAGAAAATTAAACAAAAACTGTAATAACAATATCAGTGTACAGTTAAGATCCAGGTACATGTATTTAAACAGTATAACATATACAGTTAAACCATGTTATGATGTCCCTCAATAATTTTCCTGACTTATGTTAATCAAAAAATTTTGCAGCTCATGGTCTTTTCTTTCATGTATTTTTTTTAATTCCTTGATTTATCACCATAACTTTTATAACAAACTATGACTGAAAATGACGACAATGAGTTGAGGTTTCACTGCATAACAAATAAGTAGCCAATACCATACTGGTAGAAACAAACTGTAAACAATTTCTTATGATTAATCTGACTGTGGAAACGGAAACTCAAAAAGTTGCCTTGTTATCACAGTCTTAGTAATGAATGCGACCTTGACCTCTTGATTATAGCTGTCATTGATAATTGTTTGATGAAATAAAATGTAAGATTTAGGGATGCATTTACAATGTCTGTAAAGTAATTACATTGTACTATAGTATTCAAGTGATTGAAAGGTCAAGGTCACTCTGTAACTTGATGTTGAACATTCATTACAGATATTACATATTGTTTGTTTATAAATAATTCATGCTATCTGTAGTCATCAGGTTGTTATCATGTAAATATTAAATAAAATGAAAAAATCAAAATGGAAACCACCAAATCACATGTGTAATGTTGATAGCAATTTCAGTAATAAAGTACAAAAACCCCAGTGTTAAACTAGATATATCTGTATGTAATCTAAATACACCCAGATGTTGCAGTGTCGTGTTGAATCTCAGATACTAATCATTTAGTAAATAAATCAGTGTAAATTAAAACCATTTTGTAATATACATTATATAATATTCAAATAAATCTGATTGTATTTTAACCCTTTGTTGATAAAAAGATAACATTCATCCTGAAAAAATTAGTAAGTATTACAAAGCCTCCCAAAATCAATATAGTTAAACAACATACATATACACTGTATTTCTTTATTTGACACTGTTTACGTTTTTGTTTGCTGCGGTTGGTATTGGCTGACAAACTTAATATTTATGCAATACTTATTTTAAAAAATCATTTCTTTTGTTTTGGAAGAAGTCATATGTTCAGTTACTACACTTTGCTAATTAATACTTAATTTTTTAAAAAAAAATTGTGAAGTTGTCATTTTCATAACCAAATAATTTTTACAGCAACAAAAACTGATAGTTTTTTCAAACATATAGAAAAAAAACTATTTTCTTTACCGTCCAAAAATATTAAAGATAAGCCAGATAGGTAACAAATTATACAAAAACAGGAAGGTATGTGACTAACAAGGTTTGACTGTATATTCAAGAGCAAAAATATTTCCAAACAGCTTGGTTACATAAAAACTTTTAAATATAAATTACATGTATTTGCAAGATCTGTGAATTAAAAAAAAAACCCAAAAAAAACAAGCTGCTACATGAAGAAAGGCAAGATCTACTTTCTGAAAAAATAAGACTTGTTATATCATACTTGAAAATTGTCAAAAAAATTGATAAATTTCAAGATTTTTTTCAAGGAAAATGTAAGAGCTGCCCAGTACTCTGAAATAAATGAGGTTTGATTCTTGAAATACCATATATAATGAAGAAGTAATGTAACATCTTAACCGTATAAAATATGTGAGATCTGTTGTGAGATCAGAAATCAGACTGATGTAATGCAAAAAAATCTATTCCTTAAATAGATCAACTGTATACCTGTGTACATGTGTTAATTAAAAGTTAATAACTGATAAGAAATACAGGTATTGCTTACTGGCTTAAGGACCATAGTCAGATGCATTTTGTATTTCGCTATCGCTTCATACTATTTAGATTTTTGTAATGGAAAATTCTAGACATCAGAGTCAAATTAAAGATAAATTTTGTTTGAATAAAACAGACTCTACATTATAATTACACATGCAAAGGAAACAAGATAAACACCCGTGCCCAGGTGGACAGGTGATCTGTTATGAGAAACACTCATTGTGAAATAACATGAATGACTTTTATGTCAGCTGAACTGTTTAAATACCAGAATCTTTCCCAGAATATTGTGATGCAAAAGTTATGCCATTTTTACAAAATTTACAATTATATGGGAACAGACAGATCTTCAGTCATAAATATTATTCATGTTACATCATTCAATCAAATGTTTCTTATAAAAATGCACATATCATGGCTGTAACAATTTTAACTAGAACAGTGTATAAACATTTGTAAATATATTTTTAATCTCATATATTTTTTCTTTAATGCATACTGAATGAATAGAAATATTTGCTAAGACATTTCATGGTTTTTGTGCTTGTGTTTTTAGAGAACATAAGGTGTTTTAAAATCTTTGTGATCACTTGGACATATCTGATTTTGTCCTTAAGGATATTGGAATCTAGATTTATTTTGAGCATTTGTTGATGTTTGATGTCTTGTTGGATTGATACATGGTAAATATTTCTATTTAAAACGGTACATGTTTCATAAAAAATTTTTGTTTTACAGTGTATTTGATAAAGCTTTGTGAAAGTTGACATATATTATGTAAACCAATTTTTAACTTTTGTCGTTTCTTAATCTCAAGCATTTAAATTTAATGGACATAAGTTTCAGATTTCAAAAAATGATACATGTACATGTATATTATATATGAAGCAGTTACCAGTTCTTCGAGGTCTTTACTATAGGCTACTGCCTCTCTGACCCATTTGATTAATTCTACATCTCAAATTGTCTATACTTGTCACTTCCGTTCCGGTTTTGTAACAACTGGGGTCAAATTTGATTTCAACGTCCTTCCAGTGTTCGTTCAGTCTGGATTTGAACATGTTTAAAGATGTTGAATTAACGACTTCGGATGGCAAGTTATTCCAGCTGTCAATTACTCGATGACAGAAGCTAAATCTTCTTATGTTTAGTCTTGCCCATTCTTTCTGTAGTTTGTACCCATGGCCTCGTGTTTTTCGGTTTGGATTTGAATTCAAACAATAATTTGTGTCCACTTCATCAATCTGATTTAGAATTTTGTAAACTTCTACCATGTCTGATCTAATACGCCTGTATTCTAGCGATGGTAAGCCCAAGAACTTCAGTCTATCTTGATAACATAGATCCTTTATAGATTTCACTAGCTTAGTTGCCCTTCGCTGTACATTTTCGATAGCGATTGCATATTTTTTATGTGTAGTGTACCATACATTAGATCTATATTCAACATGTGGTCTTACAATGGATTTAAATAGGGATAGAAACATTTCTTTATCCATGTTTTTGAAGCTCCTACGAATCAGGCCAACTTTCTGATTTGCCTTTTTAACTGACATGGCGATGTGCTCGTGGAAATTTAGTTTGTCATCGATGATAATTCCCAGATCTTTTTCTTGTTCTACGTTTTTGATGGTTTGCTCAGAGTTGTCCGTTTTAATTTTGTAATCTGCTTTATGGACTACCCTACCCAGATGAAGGTGTGAAGCACATTGAAAAAAGGAACTGTGACTGAAAGAGCAATATAAAAAAATATAGTGAAATTTTCTCTCAATCCAATGCTCATCAAAAGTGCTTTCTTATTTGAAATTTTTCATTAGAAGGAGACAAAAACATCAATTTTAAGAAGTATGTTTTGATACAATTTTTTCAAAGTAAATAACTCTAAAATTTACTTAAAGATGAAGATATGTAAATTTATGTATTTTTTGTCTAGAAAACGAATTTACATATTTTTAAAATTGTGATAATAATAAGACATTTTAAATTAGTTACCATCACTGTTTTTTATTCTGAATTTACACCAATGCTTTTATCATAATATTATTGTTTTTGACACACATCTTTAATGGACATAATGTTATGTGGATGTATTCTATGTTTAACCAATAAATTTAGACATTATGTGTGTATATGTCTCATTTTTTCAGACTAAAGTAAATGGTTATTAAAATATGGATTGTTTGATATACCATTACTACAGAAGGTAATCATCTTCAGTTTGTGCATATAAATTGGTTATGACATACTCTTCCTATTGAAACTTTTCTTTTCTTTGCCATAATTAGTTAAACACACTCTTCTGTCATAAACTTCCCCTGTTTTAATTATATTATTCACTTGAAGGGTTATATAGCACTGGACTCTAAAACAAAGGAATACTGTTTACTGTATAGGGACATAAAAACTAATGGTGTCTTTGATCTTACCGATACAGTATGCTCAGATGAAACAAAACCATATTCTTCAAATTTAAAACTTTCTTGTTGCTATAGTGCTGCATTTTGAATATAAAACTTATTTAAATATAAATATTTTAGTATAGCTCTAACACAAACAAATTCCTGTTAAAAACTGGATTGACACTTTACTCCTTTATTTCTGAAGTTTTGATTTAAGAAAATATATTTCTGGACTATATTCAGCATAGGTATTACGGTATTTTTGGCCTTACAGAAGCAAGCTTATTTATTGAATAAATCATGACCATACAATGAGATGACTTTAATGTGAGCTCTAATACCCCAACAGAGCTCCAGGATGTCTGTAAATAACACTTTCAATCAACTGATGTGCAAGATCATTAGCTTGGATTGTGTATCTCTTTTATATGAGTCTTCCTACAAAATATTCGTGAATAAGTTTTTTTTGATACGGATTATTGACAACCTTGCCACATTAGGGCAATATGATATTTTGGATGTGATATTTCTTGTTTGAAAAGCCTAAACAGAAATCTTCAAATTGAGAAATATAGGCGAGATTTCTGAGGAACACCATCTTTGACTAAAAAGAAGTTTAAAATTAAGAATCATTAGCCATTTTCTTTATCCTAAGTCTGGCAGAATGGTGAACGTGGCCGTAACATACCTAACAAATGTCTGTCAAACAAATGAAAACCATTTTCGTGGCTTTATTTTGATGCCAGTCCTTACAAATTGTTAGTAAATACGATATCTTCAGAATTCAACAATAGCTTTTAAATCGTGCTAGAAAGTTAAGATTTAAATAAAAACATTTCAATAGAAAAGCATCCCAAATCACTAAGGTTTTGGTTTGAAAATGAACTTTAGATTTTGAAAAAAGTTTTATTGATTGAAACCGTCAATAATTGAATTGAATGGTTTGTCGTGTCTTGTTTTAATGGAGACGTTAAAGTTCGGGTTACTATTACATCTAAATAATACATAATTGCATTCACATGCAACTAGAAGTCTTAAACTTAAAACTATGTTATTAAAGCTGCATTAAGTTTTTCTATACTCAAATAAACGGTGAATTTTTTCTTAACTATGCCTTGTTAAAAATGTAATACTTCCTTGTTCTTTTCTTAGCAAAATCTGTTGTCGTTCTCGCACGAATACGTTTTCTTTCTGTCGACGCATGAAAACATTTTATCGAGATGTCCTAAGCTTTAAGGATTTCTATTTATCATGGGCTTATAAGAATGAACTTAAGAAAATAAATTGCAGAGATCGTAATAACAACCAATTTATATTGATAAAAATATTTTTGGAATTTTTTTTTCAATAATGGGTAAATGTTTAATTTGTAATGCAGAAAAGATTTAAACCCTTTAAAGGTCTTTTATAAATTTATAAAGTCCATGTTTATTTTTTGAAAACTCAGGCAGCAATAAATCTTCATACCGGAAGTCTCTATTACAACTGGTTGATAGTGGTTTGCGAATAAAATGCACAAACACGTCTTTAAACTTTATTGAGGTTAATGGGTTCTGACTACGATTGCCGTCCTATTTGTATAACGATCCGAATTAATTTCACACACACACACGCGCGCGCGTAAAAACCTTATTACAATTTCTACCGAGTGATTAAAGACCCAATATCTTACTTATTATAAAGTACTGTACACAAGAACTGAAAAACGCTTCAAGAAGAATAAGTACCATTACACTGGTTTTATAAGTCTGAGTGAAATGTAATTGATGAATGATGATTGAAGCCTAAATCTTAAAAATTATTAAATAAAGTATTTGTGTGATCAGAGCTCTACAGATTTCTTCATATCATAGAAAGCAATTTAGGCTGAAAGTAATTATTAAAAGCCAATAAAACCTTACACACAAAACAATAAACGAATGAATCAAACCAGCAAAACAAGAAAAAGTTGATTTTATCATAACTACATGGAATGGTGACTGGATTTATTAGAAAAATGGTGTCTTATATTGAGGATACCCAAATATTTCGCTAGCGGTCCATTGGAAACTCATATTTAAAATGTGATATATATATATATTGGATTGTATATAACAAGGATGGTTTACGATTAAAAGGATATTTACAACTGAGGTACAATGTTAAATGAATTTAACAGAAAAACTTATGAATTTAACAGAATCACAAAGTCAGTTGCAAACAGGAACGAAAACTGTCTTAAGCTTTTTGAATGTCGCACAATTGTCTGAGTATTTTAGTTTGTTTACAATAAAAAGACCTTTAAGAATGAAGTTTATATATATCGGTACATGTGCTGCTTTAACAATTACAATGATCTGTCTTATTTTAATCTAACTTATCTTATTTTACTTACCTCTAGAAAAATAAAGTGTACAAGAATTCTTAACAGATACATTTGCCATTTTAATACTATATCACAAATTTTGAAAGAGGTAGTAGGAATTCTTATTCACATAATTAGAATTAGTAACTTTATCATTTTAAATAATAATTTAAATAGAATTTGCAACAACAGTAACATAGTCCATACATGATTCAATACAGGTATATATTCTAATTGTAAATGTATAATCTATACAGTTAGTCTCCAACGTCGAATATGATTTTATTTGTAATACAGAATCCATGCTTTTCAAATTGCAAAACAGTCTTCCATAATCATCAATAGATAAATAAAAATCTTAAGTAGGAACACTATGAAAAATTTCACTGACAGGATAACTTGTGATACCAGAACGTGGTTTAAATATTTTCTTTAATTCTTTTCTGAATCTTTGATCAGAAAATCCATATATAACTGGATTCAGGGCATTATTGAGGAGAACAGACCATGCAAAAATATAAATAAATGATCCTTCATCGAAACTTGCATAGCATTGTAATTCTTTCCTCAGTAACAAAATTACTACAAGTACATTATGTGGAACAACACTAAGTAAGTAAGAAAAGGTCACTGCCACCAGGGTCAATGTAGTTTTCCTGTTAAATCTTGTCCTTCGTGGGTGTTCGGAAGTTATAGATGATATGGTGATACGTTGAAATAAACAACCTTCTTTAAATAGTTTTCCAAGAATGAGACTGTAAGCTATAACCAATGAGACTGTGACGATGAAACTTAACACTGATAGAACAATATAAAACGTACTGAGAAAACATGTTCCTTTATAATCATCAGCTAGCCAACATCTATTTCCCTTTACGTTATACGGCAATGTATCCATTGTATGGTTGCCAAATAAAATTAAACTTGGCCATGACACAAAAACTCCAAACACCGCACAAAGTATACAAGGAATGAGGCCAACATGTTTTGTTGAATAATTTCTGAATGGTTTGCTGACACAATTGTATCTGTCTATTGCTATAGCTATAAGAATGAATGCTGAGGTATTAGTTGTTAACACAAGAACAGATCTTCCGAATTTACAATAATATGTTGAAGGAAATTCTATATAATGTGTTAAATAAACTAACAAAAACGGTAATCCCAGTATACAATTGACGATATCTATAAAAGCAAGCCATAGTGTATAAGTCCGGTAGCTTGAGTGGTTAAATTTTAAACTGAAAATTAAGATGACGGCTAAGTTTCCAAAAAATCCGAAAACCATCACAAAACTTATCAAAATGATGCCTCCCATATGTCGTCTGGTAAATAGAGCATTCATGTCAACTAAAGATGTTGAATTGTCTGTAAGCATATCTTTAATCCAAGTGAAGCAAATCTTCTCAGTATCTATTCCACTGATATTCATTTTTCAATATTTTTTATTATTTATTTATAGATGTGAATTTTAATAATTCGTATTTATTAGAAAATACTGATTTACATAAACAAATATACATATCCGTATTAGACACAAATTTCGGTCAAAAGTTAACAAACTGTAAATAATAAATTTGTTTTTCTATATTATTGACATCATATGTTGCCTTTACTGACAGACAAAATGTTCAATATCCAATTAACGTAAAACTTTTGTAGTAACTAGAATCTGGTAACACGTGTTTGGCACACAATTTAGAAATAAAAGGATGTTTTATAAAATTATTATTTCCAAAGATCAAAACTAAAACAAAAAACTTTTTGATCATGGCTAAATGTGTTACGAAAGCATAACATAAAGTTGGAACGCTTTTCAATCAAATTTAATGGTCATAGATACATAGATAATTACCTCCATAATAACCGACATAATGTTATCAGTTTATCAGAGCAGACGATGTGTGACAGATGTTTTTAGATAAATGATCATCTCTATCTTCATCGGTCTGACTGGATATTCAGTGATCAGTATACGACAGGAAGTTTTTACTTAGTAAATGGCCGCTAAATATCCGTTCAGTATCGATAGTTTGTATGATTGATGAATAATTAGCCACAAATAGACCAACCTGTTAACGTTATAGAACATATACGTATGTATGTTTGTTACTAAGGTTAAAACAATGTTCCAAACAACCAATAACTACTACTTCGAATCAAAGAGCAATTAAATGTCAGAAGTAACTTATCTTTAAGATTATGAAAACAATGTACCAACGTATTTTACACACGTGTAGCACATGGTACGAAATGTTTTACATACAAAAAACTTTATGATACAAAATAAAATAAACATTATAAAAACTTTGTTATACAAAATCAATTGATCATTATCAAAAAAAAAAATTATAATAATAATAATAAATAAATAACAAAACAAAACAACTTTATTATACAAAATAAAATCCTAAATGCACACATATGGCACATCAAAATTTAACAGGTTCTTTTTATCATATAAATATAATGAACTGAAAAATATGTTCTTTGGCCTTTGCCACACAGACCAAGGCACAGATGGACATGAAATAAAAAACTAAACGATAAAAATATTTATGATAGTTTACAAAAGCAATTAGATAAAGTGTTCATTGATCTTGACCAACAACTACTTACTACAAAATTACAAAAAAAAATATAAGTAAAATAAATAATAAAAAATAAAAATAAATAATAAAAAATAATTTTTTAATAAAACATAAGATGTATCTTATAAATAATAATTAATTTAAATAATAAACATACCTAATAGCAACACTTGAGATCAGGTTTTGATGGCAACTCATTTTGGAAATTGTTACATTTAAAGGCTGATGTATTGTGGTGCATGTAGTCTTTTCGGTGAATTTTTGACCTTTTTTATTCAGTAAACATATAGAAAGCTACGGAAATATTATTTAACTTTAGGGAGTGAAGTACCTTTTAAATAGTTAAATATTATAATTAAGATTTTTTAAACCAGACAGTTATTATTTAAAAATGTTCGGCGTTTTAATGCGATACAATTACTGAATGTCAAATGTGTGAACTTTAAATTTGAAAGCTACTACATATCAAAATGACTGATAACATAAGTATAAGTATAGTATAATAAAAGTAGACTTGGGAAGTCTTTAAAAGTATAAATCACTAGAAAAAATTGGTAAGTAAACTAGAAAATGAAAACGAGAACGTAATAAAGGGATATTTAAATTTTCTGGCTCTTTGAAAAAAGAGATCAAACAATCAAAAGTAAGCCAATTTTGAACTTAAAACGGGCGATAATATTGTGTAGAAAGTGTAAGTGAAGGACTTTATTGTGACGGAATTTGGTATTACAGATGCTTATATAGATTATGTATTTAAGATGGAGTGTTTCTATACATTAGGAAATGCATTAAAGCTATAAAACAAGTGAGATTGCTGTCAATGTTTTGTGTTGTTCGTTTTAAACTAACAAGATAAAAGTGTCTGAGTCTTTAGGCAGCACGTAATGAATATTTGTAGAGGTTCATTTGACCTCTCTGATGACTTGAAACATAAACTTGTTTTAAAAAACTATTCGTTTAGTATTATAAAGTGATAAAGTTAGATCTCCAGCTATGCAACATAATAAAAAATCTGTTTTAAATTTCTCGAGAATATTTTGGGCAAGTAGAGATATACTCGAAGGTTCCGTTGAATATTAGCGCATGGTAACGACTGATGAACAAGACAACATTGAGTGGGTGATAAAAAAAAACTTAAAGAGAAAAGAGATGTTTATAAAATCCTCAAATATTTTCTCAAACACATTCTAAATATATATATTAAACAAATACCAGTTAAACGTGATGTGCCAGATGTGCACATTTCGGAAATTCATTCCTCATCAGTGACACTAAGGCCTAAAAATTTGATAGTTAAAAAACATAAGCCAAACATTTGGAAATTAATGAATCTAAAGTTTCAAAAGGAATGCTTTGCAAGAGGGAACAGACCTTAGTTTTAAATAAATTTCAAAATTGAAAACGGTTGAAAATTTTGCTAAATGGTACATATACATGGTTTATATAAATTTTTTTATGGATAAATTCAAGGTTTAAATAGTTTAGTTGTGTGAATAATTATGTTTTAGCATTTTTACTTTATTCTTAATTAATTGATTTTAATGAAATTTAGAATGTAAAACAATTCGTTGCATAAAGACTTTTAATAAATATATAGCAAAAGGGTGATAATAGAAAGTTATGTAACGGTGCATGGTCTGGTCTAGGAAAGGATTGTACTATAAAGATATTAAAAAGATAAATATAGTAAATGTTCATATCAAAGTAGGTAAAATTGTCAACAATTGTTTTTATCTAAAAACTTGTTTAAATATTTATTTGGTTTTCAGATCCTTGGCAAGACATTGAATTCTGTGTACTATATGCTCGAATAAGGTAAGGAGCAGTAAAAATGGAAATGGGTATATTTGTAAATGAAAAAACAACCAATAAAAACGGACTAATAAAACTAAGTATTTGACCGAACAGGTATCAATTTTATAAACATGTTATTTAGAACAAAAATATAACACAAATACAAAATTTTGATGTGCCATATGTGCCCATTTTGGAAAATCATTCCTCATCAGTGACACTTTTCAGCCGAAAAGATTCATAGATAATAACAAAAGCCAAACTGTTGAAAATTAATGAATCTAAAGTTCCAAGTTTCGACTTTTTCTGTATTAAGACCTAAAATTACAAAAAAAAGGTTGTATAATTAACAAATTCAGTTGACTTTTAAGAATATTAAAGCTTTGTCCAGAAAAAAGACAGTAGTTATGCTAATTCAGAGACTCGTTTAAAATCTGCTACAATTCCATCAGGTTATTTAGTTTTGGCAGAAACCATTAGGAATGTAAAAGCATCAGATAAAAACGACTGAAACAAATGAAAATGACAATATATGACAACAGAAATAATAAAAATTCTAGCGAAATTAGATGGGATGAAAATTGAAAATAAATTAAAAAGTAGGTAGGATTCCGACATAGTTACTCATCTTGTGAAAGTTGGTTTGCGTCAGCTGCGCAGAAATAATTGTGTTAATGCAAAAATAGAATAAATAGAATTTATATTGATTTTTCCATCATTTGGCTGTGTACAGCATTAGTTGTAAATTGATAACCATAGTAGAATTAGTATTAAGATAAAAAGACTTCTTAAGCCTATTTACTAAAAATGACAGCATGTGTTGGACTTTAAGATGAAATATCTAACTTCTTGGCATGATGCAGTGATGAATGCTTAGTTATATATTGTGTACTATGTTTTCAATTGACCTTGTTATATAACTTTCAAACCGTGCAGGAATTTAATTGACCAAATACTGACAAATCTAAATAATCTTTTATGTGCTGATAATTTATATGATGCATATGGTTAACACTGTGGTGACAAATATGAAATGTGGCAGGTGTAAGTTGATATGCGAATGACCAAAAAAGACCATTTGCTGGATGATCTAGTAAAACAGAACTTTAATTTAAATTATTTAAGCACTCTTTTGCACCTGTCAAATGTAAGAGAAGCCGCAAGAGGGTGGCATGGAAAATACAAACTCTTGAGATCAATTAATGAGCTCATGTTTTTCATTATCAAACTTTTCGGCCTAAGTGTCACTGATGAGGAATGAATTTCCGAAATGTGCGAATCTGGCACATCTAAATTCAACTGGTATTTGTGTTATATATTTACTACCCCTGAGCGGGTACCGCTGCTGGTGGAGTTAAACTCTCCGAGGGTATCCATAACTCAGTAGGCAGTACTTTGTGCTGTCAGAAAATGCACCATTTAACAAAATTTCCAGTTTTCTTAAATTCTAAAACTAGTTAAAAACCAAGGATTGTTCCCTCATAGTTAAAAACTAAGGTTTGTTCCCTCATGCACAGCATTCCTTAGCCGGATTTGGATTTATTAAATTTTGGAACTTTAGATTCATAAATTTTCAACTGTTTGGCTCATGTTTTTCATTATCAAACTTTTCGACCTAAGTGTCACTGATGAGGAATGAATTTCCGAAATGTGCACATCTGGCACATCTAAATTCAACTGGTATTTGTGTTATATATTTACTGAACATGTCGATTCACTTTCGAAAAGTAATGCTTTTATTTGATTATATAGTCTTACTAATCACAACTTGGCAATCAGAAATAAGAGCCTTCCAAATAGCGAACGGTATAAAAATATAAATATATTGTATTACTTTTGACTGATATGAATGTAAAAGGTAATAAGTACATTGAAAAAACTTCTAACGTGTCACCTTAGCATTGCATACCAATGAAACAGAAATGCAATGCCGAAAAAAAATCATTTTCTCCGTTTTTATGTATGCTATCATGCAGTATTAAAACAAAAGTTGAAACAAATTAATCTTAGTTTATCGTCACAACTTGAGTGGTAATTTACATACGCTTATATTTTACGCGATTTATCAGGAACTAATAAAACAAATTTGCAGAAATGTGGCCATTCAAACATTACGCATGTGATCAAAATTAAGAAGACTGATTACGGTTACTATAATAAAAGAATAGTGAAAAATTTTATTTACTCAAGTCACACTGGTTCGAATTGCATGGCCCTGAAATTCTTCAACATGTTTATAAAAATATTTTACATAAAATGTATTCCGTATATAACCTATTGAGATCTTAAGAATAACTTACTTTTGCTAAGTGTAGTGAGGCCAAACAGTCGCAGTATAATGTGAGCAAGGTATATTCCTATTTTACCTGCATTATTATATAATAAATGTTATTTATAATGTGAAAAACATGATCATAATTAACTCTAGGTATCCAAGAAAATGTTGTACAAAATGTTATTTGCTGTTTGTTACGATTAATAGACAATTTATGCACATATATATATTGCCTTTTTGGGAGAATTAAAGACATATATATGCAGTAATGACATACTCCAATCTACAGTTTTATATAACGTTTTTTAGAACTGCATTTTCTAGACTTAGAATTTGAGGCATAATTCAGAGAATGGGTCGGAATAACTGGTTTAGACAGTGTAAGGAATGAATTTCCGAAATGTGCACATCTGGCACATCAAACTTTAACTGGCAATTGTGTTATATATTTAAGTCAATATTGTTTGGGAAAGATGTTAAAACTATGTGTAATGTTATAATATGTAACTAAAATACCTGTTAAATTTTGATGTGCCGTATGTGCACATTTCGGAAAATTATTCTTCATCAGTGACAAGGGACAAAAAGTTTGATAGATAAAAACATAAGTCAGACAATTGAAAATTAATGAATCCAAAGTTCCAGAAATTTTATGAATCCAAATCCGGCTAAGGAATGCATTGCATGAGGGAACAAACCTTAGTTTTAAATAAATTTCAAAAATTAAGACAACTGAAATATTTTCATAAATGGTACATTTTCTGACAGCATAAAGTACTGCCTACTGAGTTATAGATACCCTCTTGGAGTTTTACACACATCAGTATAATGTAAAAGCAAGCATTTTGAAAAGATACTATTTTAATAACATTGTTTAGCACAATCATTTAGCACAACCACATGTTTCTGTTTCAAAACATAATTAATAAATCTATCATGTAATTGAAGTACTAATAATCATAAGTATAATAAAAAATTTAGAGACTTTTATTACTCCCGCAACAGACAGTTACTTGACATCTATCATAATTACCATCTATGTATATCTATATATTCATAATGAGATTGTCATTGTTTTAAAATTCGCATTCATATTGATTTATGTTCTATTTCATTGTAATGTAAAACATTGTAATTATATATATATATATATATATATATATATATATATATATATATATATATATATATATATATATGTCGAAAGCATGCATAATAAAATTTTCGATTACAATGGATGTACAACCTAATTTCAAATGACAAGCCTTTTGTAAGTCTACAGCAAGATTACTCTACCAATTGTATCCAAAACGCATTTCGACATACGCTAATGAAAAACTAGAAAAACATTTAGGCTTTATAGCCTTATTTTATGTTTACTGACTACCTAAGCGGCAGAGATCTAATGATGTGTCCTTGTGTTTGTGGATCCTGTTTATAGTTTCCTTTTGTTTATTTGAGGATATTTAACCTATCTTTCTTAGAGTGTAGAATTATCAAAATAAGAGAAAATAATTTCAGAAATAAAAATATAAAAATATGCAGTTAGGTTTTTAATATGCTTAACATGGACCAGTATGTTTGTGTATGGAATACAAACCATTGTTTGAAAAACTAGAGTGTTTTTGGAGTTTTCTAATAGTAATATAAACTTCTGTGCCCATCAAAGATGAAATATGGTCCATAAACATGCACTTGCCTTGTTGTTTTCAAAACAATGAACCAACACCCTTTGAATATATATATTTATTTACAGAAAAAACTTATAGTATTTTAATTTGAAATTCAAAAAATAAGGTGTATAATATACATGTACTGCAGAAAAAACTATATAAGAAGTAAGTTGAAGAAAATTGATTCAAAAGTCAATCTGATACACTATGGCAATAAGTAATCAGTACCAATCTAACTACGTAGACCTTCATGGTTGGCAATTCATTGATTCACTTCAATGAAATTGGACAATGTGCAAATCAAGAGCCTATTACGTTTGAAGAACATATAGTTTCCTTTAAACATTAGTACGGTCTGTCTAATAACAATTTATTATATTATCTTTACAAAAGGTCTGTGACAAGCTTCCTATTGGAAGTATGGAAATTGACATTAACAAATTTAGGAGTTTAATAACAAGATCACCATACAATTAGGTAAGCAAGTTTCCTTTTCGAGATACTGAAACCAGTGACTTTTTTGTGGTAACAATACAAGAAAGCTTGTAAAATACATAAAAAAAATTCTCTTCTTGATTAAAAACAAAATTTCTTTCTTGCGTTCTCATTTTAGCTGTTTCTAACATTTGAGTCGTGTTCTGGTAACATTATCTTATGCTAAGTATGTTTAATAACAAATGTATTTCTTCTATTTAAGGGACAGAACAGAAATCACAACAAAAATCTGAGAAAATATCTTCTACCATTTCAAGTAACATTTACACCCGCGGGTAAAAAATAATATTTAAGTAAATAAATATATATATATACTTTTTCACCATCGGGTGTGTGTAAATGATATTTGAAATGGTAGAACATAATTTTTTCGGATTTTTGTTCAAGAAAATATTTTCTATGTAAAGTGTAAATTCTATTTGACTTTATTTGACTTTTTTGGTATATTAGCGTTTTTAATTTACAAAAACTCTGCTTCAGAACTAATGTATTTATTTAAGCTATAATCATCATTAGTCACTTGACTTGTTTTAAAATGTGTAAACGTGTGACGTCAAATAATAATAGTAATTCAGGTTGATTTAATGTTAATAGAAGTTATAGCACTATAGATGCTACTTTTTTAGACAATTTGATGCTTAATAAACCACATCTAGTGATTGCCTGACAAATGAAGATTTTATTTACAATGTATATTTTCACTAACGTAGACATTGAATAAACATTTATATAGTTTGGCAATTTGGCAAAAAATAATAAATATATCGAACTAAGCCAATAATAAATTTACATGTATAAACTTAAAATAGAATTTTATCGGCACTCAAATAAATATACCTTTATATTTTTTGCGACACGTTTCATATACTTAAAGCTACAAGAGGAAAGGGATTGATAATAAATTATTGTGAATCAGAATTGTTGCAAAAACCAGTTTTTAATATTTTCACATTTTTCATTTCAATCCGTATTGACATGCGAAACCAGTTGCCAAAATGTTAATTTCATTAATGGGTAATGTATTTGCGATTAGGTTTTTCAGAGTAAAGTTTATTTATAGTACTTCGTACAAAATTAATATAAAGACCTCTGGTTATTTAAAAATCGCACGTCTTTAACACCTTTTGGAGTTAGTGCAATGTTGCATCTTTGACAAATGTGGTATGAATGCAAACAATTTCTATTCCAATTTTTAATGACAAAAAATTTCGAGATTTCAGGAAGAAATCTTTGTTTCTTTAGACTTTCTTGTTTCAAATAAACATATAAGAGACAAGCTTAGCTAAAAAAAACTTCCGTTTAAATAAAAAAGTTTGTTGAATATCTGTTCAGTTTCTTTGTAAATAAAAAGAACTTTTTTGTAATTATTGTAGTGAAAAAGTCATGTGTATTTGCGTAAAAAATGTAAAATGGGATCAAAGGCGAAATTTTCATGCACAAAATTCCATTGCGTAATAATGTGAGGTCTTTATATTTTGTGAGAAACTTGGGTTTCCAAATTTCGAAAAATTTCCAAAAATTAATATAAAGACCTCTGGTTATTTAAAAATCGCACGTCTTTAACACCTTTTGGAGTTAGTGCAATGTTGCATCTTTGACAAATGTGGTATGAATGCAAACAATTTCTATTCCAATTTTTAATGACAAAAAATTTCGAGATTTCAGGAAGAAATCTTTTCTTTACTCATTTCTAATGTTTCTTTAGACTTTATTGTTTCAAATAAACATATAAGAGACAAGCTTAGCTAAAAAAAAACTTCCGTTTAAATAAAAAAGTTTGTTGAATATCTGTTCAGTTTCTTTGTAAATAAAAAGAACTTTTTTTGTAATTATTGTAGTGAAAAAGTCATGTGTATTTGCGTAAAAAATGTAAAATGGGATCAAAGGCGAAATTTTCATGCACAAAATTCCATTGCGTAATAATGTGAGGTCTTTATATTTTGTGAGAAACTTGGGTTTCCAAATTTCGAAAAATTTCCAAGAAAGAAATTAGCAATACGTACTTCCTTCCTCAACCTTATCAAAAGCTTTTACCAAACCATCTAATTTTTTTTTCAGTTGATCAACGATTCAGATGATCTAAAACCGTATCATTTTTTGATAATTATGAAAATTACATTTACGCTCAGAATTTGGGTTGTACATTTTTCATATACAATGGGTTTAAGTGCATACTAAGTAATGAAACATTACTGTCTAGCCTGTTGTTTATTATATGAAGGTATCTAAAAAAACTTATATATATTATTCTTACAATAATGCTTAACTTGTAAGGATAGGGCGAAAAGCGATAAATGCATTTAGGTGTATTGATTATTGTGTTGCGCTAGACAATAAGTACATATTCAATCAAACGTAGATGTAAAGTAATTTGGTTTACATTATAAGCTATGATTCTGGACCATCAACATCTCCATAACTTTACAGAAATAGAAAATGATAAAAATGTACGACCAAGACTGCTCATGTTTGAAAAAACTTGCAATTCTTTTTGGGTACACATTTTTCTTTAACGCAGACCCATACCGTTGAAGGTAATCAATGACAGACAAGCCCAAAACAGCCCATTGTCGATAAATCCTGATATTTTTGAATTACTATTAGTCCATATTTGTCACATTTTTTTCCTAAATATTTCTTTGATTCAAATCTTTCCTCATAAAAATAAAAGTAAGATTGCATTAAAAAACATTGACCCAACCAAAATCTATTTCTAAATGAAAAATCATTCTCCAAATTCTTCTGTACAAAAAGCAGTTTTTAAAAAAAAGCTGAATTTAATGGCTTTAATGATCCAATTGGTTTTGTTTAAATACTATCTTAAACCGAATCTTCCCTGTAAAATGCTATATTTCAATGTATTTTGTTGGACATGGTGTATAATGCAATGATATGACAAGTACATTATATCCAGTGACCATGTCTCATTTAATAGTTTTATTCAAATCCTGACCATATATTGAATATTTATTCTGAAGGTTTTAAAGATAAACAGACAATTCTCTTTTAAGCTGGTCAGAGCTTACACTATTACCAGAAGTAACTTTAAGATTTAAGAGTTTCAGATTTAAAAAATTTGGTTGTTAATCTTTCGTAAGTCCTATACAATCATTGTTAGCTACTGCTTCTAAAAGCAGTTCTGTCTTGTCTCAAGATATTCAGAAAAGCTTCCATAAATGTATTATTGTATTTGTTACTTTTACAATCTTTGTGTGGGAGGGGATAGGGGTGTTCATTTGCTCAAAGTAAAATGAACTTATGCACTGAAGATTTTTGAATTACTAACATAAGGTTTTTTTTTTGGTTTACCTTTGTTCCATTTCTGGTCCATATAATATTATTAGTCTTGATTTTAATATGTCTATCTGATAAAGTGTAGATATAAATATACAAATACTACATATATCTCATTTTAATTAAGTTTTATTTGTAACGTTAAGTAAATATATTCTTTTCATTCATCAATAACATAATGGCACATGTAATGTAATCAGCAGTGAACAACAAAATAAGTATCTACCATTACCTGAGTAACATTAAATAATTCTTATCAAAAAAATTCAAACAATATTAGATGAATTATAACAAGAGCTGCAAAAACAACAGCTTTTCTTTATCTTACCTGTATATGTAATCAACAAAAATTAACAATAATCTAAAAATCTGAACACTATTGTTTGTGTCATTAACGGTGCTTTCTGCATTTTGGATAAGCTTATGAAATAAAATTTTGGATGAACATGCAATGTGTAATGAACAATGTAAAACAGAAAAACATACGCTCACACTAAGGGTACAACATACACTCTTCTACACACTGTCCAGGCAAGTTAGTCATTTTTCACAAGTAAACAAGTTTGTTCCAAAATGCCAACATTTTAAATCTGGTATTACTGTGGCATTACCAGACTAATACTAACTTTATTGGAAGAAACAATCAAAATATAATTTCATCAAAATCAAAATACTGAGAATTTTATCAAATAAATTGTAAAATAAACATTAAATAAATTAGATAACAATAACAATGAGACCTATTCCCACAAAAATTGATATAAAAGTTGATAAAATATATGACAAAATTTTGGGTTCCTCTGCATTTACTACAATATATCTATAACAAGTAAAATTTCAATAATGTAAATTCTAGTTTTAAATTATAAAGCCTGAATTTGGAAATCAAATATCGGAGATTTTTTACTTAGATTTTTCAAATAAACTGCTAGAATTGTTTCCATTCAATACCAATAAAACATCAAAACAGCCGAAAGTGTTTAAAAAGGTCAACTTTTCAGAGACAAAACCATATAAAAACATATCATAAATAATTTTCTTGCATAAATCTCTACATTTAACATAAATGGACTCCAGGGCCTTTGCCATGAGCTCCTGCAACAAAATAAATGAGAGAAAAGGTTTTTAAATCCATAATAATAATTCATCAGTTAGAAATATGAGTAGATGGCAAACTGCAAAAATAAAGAATGATTAATTAATAACTGAAGCATGATAACTAGTATATAAATCACACTGAAAATTCTATTACATTTGACTTCATGAAAGTATGTACAAGCCATAACAATTAGATAAACAAATGTTTTAATGTCAACATTTAAAACACACACACACACATACACACACTTTTGACTTTAAATTTTTTCTTACAAAATCCTTAATAAATCTTTTAGGTTTGTTTTCAAATGAACATCAATAAAGCACTCCAGGGGAGGCAACTAAAAATATGTACATGAGCCAAATTATAGCATTTCATCTACAGCTACTGAATCATAGCAAGCAGATTAAATCATTTCTTAGAATTATTTGTGCAGTAGGATGTCATGGGAATTTTGGGGAAAAAATACTAGTTATGCATAATGTTCTTCAAATAGCAGTTCCTTGTGGCATGAACTTTAAGGTTTGATAATGATAATACAGGAATACAGGTAGATCATTAATTCCTTAAAATACTCTTATAATCAAAAACAACAAAAATTTTACTAATAGTATAAATATGAACTTACCTAGTACAGAGCTTAGAAATGACGCATATGTAGCACTGCCAGTGACAGCCCCAATTTTAGCAGGATTGGATCTGACAGTTTTAACATGAAATGCAGTTCCTTTATCTATGTCCCCTGGTCCCCACACTTCTACTTGTACTATGTGCCAGTCAGTTAAACTGGAAAAATAAAAGTTTCAGAAACACATTATGCATAGGAAGTATATGATCGTTTCTTTTTTAAATTTCAAAATATAATGTAAAATAACAAAAGAATACTTATGGTTGCTATGTAAAACTGCAATTGTTTTAATGGATTTCTCAGATTTAAACTAATAATTAATTACTAGTATTCAAATGCTGTGTAACTTTTGATTATTTGTAGTTAATAATACTTGAAACATGTATTTTGTGGATTTGTTTTCCTTTTTGTTTTGATTCAAATTATCTAAATTCCGAGTGTTTAAACTGAAAAAGGTAACCAAATAATAACTTTGGTTATTCATTCTTATCAGGGATACTATCTATGTTTCTATTTCTAATACACAAAATTGGTAAAGCTGGTAATTTCTAAGAAATTCTTTCATTCTAATCAGGGATACTATCTATGTTTCCATTCCTAATACACAAAATTGGTAAAGCTGGTAATTTCTAAGAAATCCTTTCATTCTAATCAGGGATACTATCTATGTTTCCATTCCTAATAAAAAAATTGGTAAAGCTGGTAATTTCTAAGAAATTCTTCCAAAAAGTAACCTACTATGGCAAGTTCTATTACTCTGTCCCTAGTACACTTTATACCTGGTTACTGAATGTAGGATCAGAACTTTTTCCATAACAAAAACCCTGGATTCACTTTAGACTGAAAATATTGGTGAAAGTTAATAACTTAAATTGATAGATGAATGATTTGTCTTCCAAAATATTAAAATGTGAGAGTTTTGTGAGGTCACATGGTCTTGTTTTGAAAATGGAGGTAAAGGTCAACAAACATTAACATAAAAGAAATTGATCCAAATTCTCAAAGTAGCAGCAAAGACACATTGAAATAATCAATCATTTTGGAAACAAAAAATTCAACCATCAATCATGAACAGTAAATTTTTAACAAGTCCACTTACATTTTCAGTCCAAAGCAAAATGAGACAGCATCCTTTTCGACATCAGTTGGTATAAGAAAATCTCCAGGTTTTTTTTTTATAGAGAAATTGTTCATGCATAAAGTGTGTTAGGGTCAGAAGATATAAGAAATTCAGACTAGGCAATTTTTGAAAAAATACTTAAAATACAACAATTTTTTTCTCTATTTTGGAAATCTCCTTTTTTATATTTTAATGTTTTTGAAACCTTGACAATGGTATTTTATACTATACTGTATTTTGAGAAAACAATATGACTACCTTGGATCAGCTACAATACATCCTTGTACTTTATCAAAACCCAGATTATGTGCTGCTAATGCTGCTGCTGCCATAGTGTTAACATTGTTTGGTGCTAGAGGACAAAGGTTTCTAACAGGGCCTGTATTCAAAATAAATAGAACAGTCTATAAATTAACAGAAAAGTTCCTCTCTGCAAAGCAAATTGTATCAAACATCCACAAATAAAGATTGAAACAGGAATATAAATCTCTCGGAATGTAAAAAATATGAAGTGATCTCAAAAGTTTTTGCTTTTTTCACCAATAACACCATATTTGACTAGTTTTGACATATAATTTAAGTAAACAAAAATTCCTTTAAGTAGTTTTTAAAGTTTAAAATTTGGCTTCTGAAATATCTAAAAATATGAACTATAATTTTTTGTAATGCTCATTGACCTATTTTTGTATTTAAAATAATTCTTAAAATGCTGTAATGTCAGAAAGAATTTAAAACCAAAAAGCCTAAATGATCAAGGGTCTACATAGCTATATATAAATATATAAATAAATAAATAAATTAAAAAAAATTAAATAACCAAAGGATGTGGTAATATTCATATCAAAGAATTTGTTATAACTTTAAGTGCATAAGCCGTGTGGTCCAATTATTAAACTAGAAAGTGCAACAAAAAAAATATCGGAACATAATGATGAGTCCTGTAAGTACAAGTTTTATTGTCCCCTTATACTACAAGTACTTCTTATATTCAGACAAGGGGGAATAACCATAAGTTTAACAGTATAACTTTCCATGACCAAGATAATCAAGTATGGTGTACTCTGAAGTAAAGTATTCAATAAAGCAAAATAAATGTGAGTATTGGTACATGTATTTAGGATAGTTAGGGCTCTTTAAAAATCACAGATTTTATTAAGTCATATCTACTATCTGTTGAAACCAAAATCAGGTATTATTTACTCGGTGCTATCAAAATATGCTTTGGGGCTACAATGTATGAGAGGTCGACAGCATGAGTTTGCAGATCACTACTCACCTTGGTTTAAATTCCATCCGAGACATCCTTGTGTGACAAAGTTTGTCAGCTTGCAAATGGTTTTTATCAAGCATTCAAATTTCTTCTACCATCCTGAACTGATCGCCTTGATAAAAGTGAAAGAATCCCCCCCCCCCCCCAATTGTACATCATTTGTATATTTCATAGTTTACTGCACTATGTTCCTGGTCGCTTTGGTTATTACAAAATTCATTTACATGTATTTCAGCTGCAAATTTTTAAACTCAATTATCCATGAGAAATGCCAAGTTACGCTGTGTGTAATCTGAAGTACTTTACTTAGAAATGTCAATCAATAAATTTAGTCTGACTCACCATCATACAAGGATACTGCTTTATCTATTACTTGGTCATTTTTTAACTTTAGATCTCCTTCCAGTTTAAAACTTGATGGATGTTTTTTCATTGTTACTTTTAATGCCTGCAAAATGAATAATACTTAAATAAGTCTGAAAAAGATCTGTCAGAGAAGTTTAGCTTGTCTGAATATCTAGTCCATCAAACAATAACTGTCATAGAAACAGTGTACCTAAACATCTAGCTCATAAAACAAAATCTTAAGAATACCTTACCTGTAACAATATACCTTACCTGTACCAATATACCTTACCTATACATTTAGTATACCAAAAAGATCTGTCAGAGTAACACTGTAGCTCACCTGAACATCTAGTCCATCAAACAAAAACTATTAATGGAACAGGGTAGTTTGCCTTCACACCTAGTGTATTAAACAATATTTGCCAGAGAAGTAGTGTAGTTTCTTGTCTAGTGAATAAAGTGATATTTGCGACCATGCCTTAGGAGCAGTATAGATTGCCTGCACATCACAATACTATAACACTGTTCAGATAGAAATATTTACATAAAATCCTGGTATCAAATCATTTCTGTACAGGTGTAATAAAATGATTATCCAAAATATCAAATTTATATTTGTTTTGTATTTTTTTTCTATATCTAGTTCGATGTTAACAGTACTTCATGTTTTTCTTGAGGCAGTCAATACCATTCACTGCATCAAAGTTAGTTTTGAACAGAAATTGTAACTAATTCCAAGTGTCAATAAGCTGTTTTCCTCAATTTTGATTGCATTTACACATTACTGTAGTATTCCCAAATGAAGTTTCTGAATCCCTATCTATATAAGGACAAACATTTACCTGAAGTGTTCCTCTATCTGCCATTTTCTTTATGTCTTCCCCTCCCCAGAATGCACCACTAGGAATGTACAGGCCATGTTTGTCAGCAGCATTCCTCAATGATGTTTCTAGTTCAGTATCACTTAGGGCAGTAGGTGAACCAACCTATCAAACAATCGAAAAACTCCTATAATTCAACTTGATACAAATGTACAGTTTGCAAATATTTCAAGAACTTTTAAAAAGATATATTATTCATCAAGACATGCACAAAATCATTCTAATCCAACAAAATGGACATTATGATATATAATACACTTATTAAAAAAAAATGGGGAGGAATATAGTTTTACATGGCCCAATAACATCCCTTGTCACTTACATAACGGCAGTCGATTCTCGGAAGGTGGTCAAATCTGTATTGTTCTAAGAAAATCACAAGCCAAAACCAAGCAAACGAACAAACTTATAAATTTTCTTTTGTTAAACATATTATGCAGCTGATTAATATAATGTGAGGAAGATGAGAAATAAGATTCTTCCTTCCATAAACTTACAACAAAATATTTACATGTATATACTTTATACACAATTTTTAAAAGACTTATTTTCGTTAAAAATCTCAAAGAGATGGCCTAAATGAACAAGTCCTTTATACAGGAGACAGAAAGATTTAATTCTTAATTATCTGTATATTTCCGCTTTAATCTAGGTCATGTTTAATGTTAATGTTTAAAAATAATTTATTTTATAATCAAAAGAGAATTTTTATAACAGTATCAATAATTTACCATATAATCAGCAGCTTGTAGAAAAGAAGAACCCCATTGTTTTGTGATAGATGGGTGAGCTACCTCTATTATTAGGTCTGCACCTCTAAAATGAGAAAATTTAATCTCATTAAGAGAATGAAAGAGAGCCCTTGTTGATGACCAGTATGCCCATATTGGAGGTACTATGACTTAAGTATATTATCAGCCATGGGCATTTAAAAACAACAAAAAAACTTAATATCATGTCTAAATTTTCTATTTCATATTGGCACCAAACTACAACCTTCATTGTACTTTAGCGATGTTTTTTTTAATTTCTGTGTACCAGTGTTTTACCAAATTAAGGAGGTCCATCAAGACAGATACAGTCAAACTAGCTATTGTTAAGCCTTCTTTTTGACAACTTCACAAGGAAGAATTCAACACCAGAAAAAATGCACTTTATTATCAAGTGTCCAGTTGATGAATCATTTCTCTTTTAGATGATTATCAAATAAGCAAAGTGCTCTACCATGAGACTTAAAAATCTGGACCAAAACTTTTGGCAATAACTCACTCTATTGTGTTTAATACATATACAGATCTACTTAAATTCTGCTAATATACTGTTTTTATGAACCGACCTTGTCTTGAAGTCTGCTAGATCTGTCAGTATCAACTTTGGATCTACATTTCCAGTAAGAGCTTGGGGAGATCTGTTCCATACAAATGCAAGTTCCAGATCATCACATTCAGAGATCTTTTCTGCCAGATATTTACCTACAAATTATAAACAATATACATGGTTAATACTGTGCCAAAATTGAATACTGAAAATTATAGTCGGTTCATGGTGAATCATCCATTGTGACAAATGGACAAATAATGTGTTATATACTGATGTTGTGTTAAGTACCATTACATCCATACACAATATACTATGGGTATTGTGTATGGATGTAATGGTACTTAACACAACATCAGTATATATGCACCATTCAACCGGGTTATTGTAACAAAAAGTCACAACAGCTAAATAAATGTATTATTTTTGTAGGTATGAATAAAGGCCAAGTTCATCCACTCCATATTTTCATACTAATTACTTAATTTTAAGTTTAAAGCTTCTATGCTTTTACAGTTAATGACAAAAAAGCATTTTAAGGTTTAACAATTGAAGATCAATTTGACCATTAACAGGTCAATGTTATGCAGTCCCTTTTACAACAAAGCATAATTCAAGTTGTCAGATCTTTCATTCATGACTTGAAGCTTCTTAAACATTTTACTTCCGAAGGTTGGTGACAAAAACACCAGCACACAGGTTATACAGACCCTGATCTTTGGCCTCATTCTGATGGGTGATTGTAATTGAAGGAAAAAATATATTCTGACAGAGTGTATCACATTATTAAAAGAATTCAGGATAACAGTCTATAGTGATTATAATATAACCTTATTCATGGCCTGTCTTGTATCTTTATTCTTGTATCATAATATATGCACAGGTACTTGTCAACAGGATTGTGTTATTTTTGTTTAATATTATGTTTTTTGCACCATTTCTCAATGCTTCCGACGAATAAATTAAAAAACCATTTAGGACAATACCCCGGTTGAATGGTGCATACAAAGAGACTGTGAATATATGTCCATTCTTTCAAATGGTGTATTAAATTCGTATTAAATGTAAAATAAGCACATCAATGGCCATTACATAAGTTGACAAGTAGGTTTAGAGAGTAAACAGGAGTAAAAATAGTCCACACACAGCCGTTAGGCATATTGTGTGTTAGGGTCAGAGGAAATTCGGACTAGAGTAAAAAGTAGTAGTTGGGAGTAAATCGGGAAGTTATAAATGTAACTTATTCAGTCTACAGTGGGATCTATAAAAGCTGTTTGAAAAAATGTTTAGGGCAGAAGGGGCAAGCAATATAAGTATTAAATATGCATATCATACCAAGATGGCCATATCCAACAATTCCAATGCGTCTCTTTTGTTTGTTCATCAATCAAAATATTTAAGGTTTACCAGATGTTTAAAGTTGCGCAAATTGTCAAATCGCCTCTCTGTACCTGCGAAGTGATAAGAGAAAAAGGTTCATGTCGTTTACTGGCAGTATAATATCTTCGCTAAATCCCAAAAAATAAATAAATTGAAATTAAACAAAAATGGGAAAGTTTGACATTAGGACCTTTTAAATTAAATTAACATTTCTCAATAAAAAATTTTATTTGTAATTTATTAACAGTTTCGTCAGATTCATGATATTTATGATACGATTGCAATGAAGGTCAAAGGGGAAACCGGATCTTCTAAACAACTCATTTACACAAATTGCGTAGACAAAAATTTATGAACTACTTTTCATGTGCGATATCAATGCGCTTACAAAAGATATTCTAAAATTTTGTTTTAAAACGATTATTATGATAAACCACAAATTGGTTATCAGTAAACTATAACAAATTTTATTTTAATTACCAAAAACTTTCAAGAAGTTTCGCTAGTAACAATCGTATTTTCTTCTTTACCGGAAGTCGGATGTATTTAAGCAATTGTGGCTCTGTTGTTGGGTCAAGGTTGAAATATTTCGGAATTATTCAATGTTGACACTTGACAAAAATTCTCATAAAATCACATTACCTAATCGTTACCACGGGTTGTATTGACTTATTTCATTAATGTGGCGTATACAGAATCTGAAAATATAGATAATTTTAACGAGTAAGACAAATGGCAAGATTAATAGCTGTCTGTAGGACGGATGACTACCAGTTCGAACGGAGACAACTTCCTATGGTGGTGGATGACAATTTGAAGGTAATTTACCAAGTGTAAACATTATAATAAGAAAGAATTTGCAATGTACAATAATGCAATTTGAAGACAAAAACTATAGATTAATTAATAGTCGGTAAACCACAGCTTCCATCCATTCGGTATGACCTACTTCTGTCATGCTCATGAAAAAAAATCTTCCACTTTTGTCTTTTCTCAAGCAACCTCAAAATTTAAACAAAACCAACGGATACAATGTTTGTCCCCTAAACTAAGCCAGAATATCAGTTCAAAGTATAACAATCCACAATCCCACATGGAAACTTAAGAGAACGAAATGTTGAAATAAATCAACTTCCTGAACTTTTGTCCCATCTGAGAATAATTTGAAACTTGTCTTTCGAGATGAAATTCAAAGAGTACATACAAGGTTCAATGCTTAAAAACATTTCAATTATTACCATTTAAAACATTAACACTGATGATATTCAGGCACATTTTTGGTTACCTTTAAGAACCATTTTATCAGATTAGTCCTCTACTCTGGAGTAATTAGTCCACATTTCCTGCAAAATTTTTAAGTGGAACTTCACATTAATGGAATGAAGCATCAAAAACACACACAGGCAAACCCTGAACATTCTGACAATGTCCAAATTCATATGATTATAACCTATTGTACTGCAATTAGTTGTAAGAATGCTATTGGGTCTTTACACAATGATTTGCTCACTCACTTTATGAGGAAAAAAGAAAAAAAAACTTATATGTGACTCTTTTCTCAGACCATGCTTGCTTTTCACAGTTTCTATTGAGATATGGTATTGTTTGTTTGTTTTATTTTTAGCATACAGACACTTGCATGTGCATTTGTTAACTTCAATTTATTGCATGGAAAATGATGATGAAATGTTAACAATGTTGATGTTTTCTATTTACAGATGGTTGTACAGTTTAGTGACAGTTGTGTGGAATGTCAAAATGTGCGAGGAATTAAGCAGAAAGAACTGGAAAATTTTGTACAAAGATTTAGTTCACTTACAAAGGATGAAATAGCTGTGGAATTAATGGTTACCAATAAAGATATAATGAATTTATTGGCTCATATGGTGCCTTGTGTTGGGTGTCGGAGAAGGTACCTACTTACTAGGAGTTTGTTGTTTATATTTTTATTGGGGTTTACAAATGAGTTTTGTCAATAATTACTCATTGTCTTGGGAACATTTAATCCACATTAGAGTAATAACTTGATTTAATGCAAAATGATGTTATTTAGACTTTGACTAGCCCAATTGCTCTGTTTGATTGTTGGCATTCAGGGTCCAGTTAACTTTTGACTTGTTTACAGAATATTTATGCTGGCTTTCATCAGAATTAGAGTTTACTGTATTTATCTGATGTTACTATAGTAAACTGTCATATTTTGATAAATTTAATTTTTTGGACAATTTTAAACATCAAACTCATAGGTCATAGAAGTTTGTTTGTTTCTCATTTGAGATGCAAAAAATGTCCTTGAGCAAGACATGTAATACATTTTTACCTTGCACCTTACTCTAATATCTAATACTTGGTTTCCCATAAGACTGCCTTTAGCCTTTTTCAAAATAAACTGTTGAGGTCTTGTCTCCATTTCTCTCCTAAGGTCCTTAGTGTTGGGTGCTCTTTAGTGCATGCTTAGGAATCATAGCATATCTCATAGCTTTGATTGGAGTCACATTGGGGCAGATTCTAATGTGAGATTTGTCATTTTGCTTGTTGAACATTACTATCTGAATATAAGTGAAAGAATCTTGAATTGGACACCAAACACCATTATTCTACTATACTTCAGTTTATTTTATTTTTATATACATGTATTTACAACATTGAACTTTATTGATTGAACCATATTGCATTGATTTTTTGTTCAAATTTGTTTTACAGTGTAGAACGTTTATTTAACCAGCTTGTTGAATCACAACATCCAGCTTTGGAGCCTTTACTTGTAACTCGTAGATCAGTTTTATCATTGAGTAGGGATTCTTTGTTTGATCCAAAGGCACTATATGCTCTTTTTTACATTCATGGGTAAGAATTATGAACTTATGATATCAATAAATATAATGGTTTTAATGGTAATGTTAAAATTTTATGATTCAAGTTAATACTTAAACAAAAACTGTAAACTGAGACTCTTTAATTTTCACTCTGATTTGACAGTCTTCTGTGTGATGGGTCAACCTGACTAAGAGTTTTTCTATTTGCACATTTCTAAATAGTCAAATTATCAAAAAAAAAAAAATAAATAAAATAATAATAATACATGTAATAATGATAATAAGAGCAAGAAAGAGGATTTTGAATTTGACTCTTAAATTATTTAATTTATCCTTGACTTTGGGATTCAAGGGTCTCGGACTCCTCACTTTAAAATTCTAGGGAAATACATACATATAAAAACTATTATCATTGCACCATTTCGTTATTATTTGTCTCTAAATGCAATTCTATATACCATATTGAGTATACTATCTGCTATAAGTATCATACTCTGTAGTTACAGTACATGCAACTTGGAAGGTAAATTTTTTTATGGCCTTCAAGGTCAGTTCATTTCAATTTTTAAAAAAAAAAAAAAAACAACTTTTAACTTAAAACCAAATATTATATTTGTTTAGTTCGCATTCTTATTGTTTTTTCTTCAGTGCCAAATTAAATGCTGTGATGGAATCAATACCTAAGAGTAAAAAGAACAGAAGATGCAACTTACATTCACTTGAAACACACAAGCCAAGAACAACAGGGTATGTTAAGTTTAATATCTTTATATATGTGTACTTTAAGTAAATTAAGAAATGGAAGACATAATTTTTTTGTTTTTTTTTTTTTGGGGGGGGGGGGGGTAGGATTGGGGGGGGGGGGGGAAGATCCATGAATATTCTTGTTTCATTTACCAACCCAAAACTGCCTGTCTTAATAACAAAATTGACTGGGGTTTGAAATCTCCACACCAATTTCTAATAAACAAAGCCATTGCTCTTTGTTTTTTTTTTCACACAATTTGTTTTGGCAGGGTTCAAACAACTTAATTTATGAACAGAATTTCATGAAATTTGATTCAAGAGTTGTGTATATTGTCTGTATAGACCAGTTTGTGTTTCTTAACATGTGCTACCTTGTTTACCAGGTAAACGCTCTTTGTTTATTTCATTAATTTGTTTTGTCGTCAGTTTTATAGACAGAATATTAAGAAATTTAATACAATAGTTAGTATAATGATATCTTGGATAAGGTTACATTTCATTGCTTTTTTGTCAGTGCTAACAACTTGCTTCATATAGTAACATGTAATACACAACATTTCCATGGCATGCAGATCTGTATCCCTTGTTACGCCCTTGCTTTAATTTTGTGATTTTCTTTATTGGTTGCTTTTCTACTTTTAGCTAGGACTTAGTTTTTGAAACCAGTGGCCTAGGTCATGGTAAATAGGACTCACACTCTGCTCATAAAGTGCTCTGCAACTTTACCTTTAGTTGATGATATTTCTTTATAACTGAAATAATCTTGACCAAATTTCTCTAGCTCTTATAAAATTATTATTTTTTGTTTCTTTATTCCTAAGGAGCTGGATAGATATATGGGATTTATTGTCACAAGACTGCCGGGAAGAAGTTGTATTAGTTGATGCAGATAGTCTACTAGATACTCTGGAAAATTACCTCAGAAAACACAGGTTTGCTCATGAAATTTGTAGTATTTCATCATAATTCCAAATGAACTTATTGGTCATATGTTTTTATTTCTTCTAATTTTAAATCTCATAAGATGTCAACACCTTTTTCATTGCCTGTGGTGGTTAAGACTTTAGCCTTTTCTCACAGCTGTTGGAGATTTGACCTAGTGAACTGTGTGTGAGAAAGATGCCTTTACTTGCCAGTTGCTGCAACTTGTTAACCTTCATACAAGCATAATAAACTGAGTGGTCAGATTTAATATAATTTTGCAACATTGCAGGTTAGTTTACTAGCACTAAAAAGGGTCGCCAAAAGTGCTTATTATATACCAGAAACATATATTGTACCTATTCACTCACCTGAAAAATTTGTGTTTATGTGTAGATTATTTCATAAGATGAATAGAACAAGAAAATACCATAGCATACTAGGTTCCCAATTGTACAACAATACATGTAGTTCTCATGAAGGGTGTACCAAAATCTATAACACTATTCATACTTGAAAGTCGAAGGGGACCCACAACAGCAATAGCACCACAACTGTACCCCCCAGACTCGCACCTTGTGATCCAAAAAAGAACATCTTCTTTAGTAGTTGAAATGTTGTTGGTGTGACATAGAACTATATGTCATCAATTAATTAACCTCTCATGGATGTGGAAACAAGATGTCATGATAGGTGTTTGAATTCTGTGGGTATTTTGAGATTTTGAAATACACTAAAGATGGGACTGCATTGCTTTGGGAGGCTTGCAAGCAACATTTATATTTAAGGTTTTTACTTTAATCACATACAGTGTAGTTTTTAAATCGTATTTACTTTCATTTACAGATTTTGTTCTGAATGTAAAGCTAAAGTGTTGAGAGCTTACAGTATCCTAGTTGGTGATTTAGATAGTGCTAATGAAAAGGGTTACTGTGCAGCTTTATATGAAGGCTTGAGATGTTGTCCCCAAGAGAGACATATTCATATGTTATGTGATACAGATTACATTGCTCATCTTATTGGTAGAGCAGAACCAGAGCTAGTAGGAGGGTTAGTACTATAATGAAGATATGCTATCATCCTCTTTATAAAAGATTTTCATGTGTTTCTATCAATATATTTATGCTTTGTTTAAACTTGACTCAAAAAAATTACTTTTGTTTGAAATAGGGCAAAAGTTAAAAATTTAAATTTGTTCTTTTTTTATGTAATGTTTGAAAATTTTGATATTTAAGGAAGGTTGCTACTCTTTCCTGTTTAAAATTTTTTTATTTTATGTGTTGAAATGAAAAATATTGCAATTGAATTAACTTCATTAAGAATTTAACCCTGTGATTCACAAATAATCTGCAGCTTTTCTTTAAGTTTAAGGATATCATATTTAGTATATAGTTTTACCATAAAAAATAAAAATTTATTTTGTTCCTTTTGCTTAAAATTTGAAGAATTATGGTTTTTATATTTTGAAAATTCCAGCAAATGTTCATTTCACCATGCTTATTATAATTTTCTTGGTTTTGTTCTATTGAAACACTACATTTTCATAGTAATATAAATTTATAAATATTGAGATGAAGTTTTCATTGTCAGGTTCTTAAGATTTTTCAACTGGTAGGGGGTTATGTTTTGCTATGCATTGCTCTTAAAATGCTTTTTATTATTTTTTCTGTAGAAATAGACGTGATAGACATGCCAAAACATTAGACATAGCTCAGGAAGAAGTCCTAACTTGTTTAGGAATACATATTTATGAACGGCTACATAGAATATGGCAAAAGTTGAAAGAGGAAGAACAAACATGGCAGATCTTATTTTATTTGGGTGCAGATGCTCTTAAGAAATGCTTTGAGGTAGGTTTAAATTGTATATAGAAGAGAAAAATTTGTAAATGAAAAATACGAATTTAGCAGTGGCCAACACAAATAAAGAAAACGATATAGTACAAATTATAGACAAAATCAGGCAAACAAAGAAAACGACAGGTAAAAGTTATAGACAATCAGCCAAATAAAATCAAAGAAGATACAACAAACATATTGAGACTACTGATTTTAAAAACTTCAGACTTTGGGTGAGCACTTGAATTAATGTCTAGTTGTTTGATTATGAATAGAAAAATTAGAATTTGTTTACTCTTCTGCAATATTCATTAAAGTACAGTTAGTTTTTATTCCAAGTATCATAGAAAAATATTCCTCATATACGTTTTGTTTCTGTTAAGGCGGCTTTGGAAAGAAAACAGGGAGTATCAAACTTGGAGTTGATGTGTGAAGAGATTCTGGAGGAAGAAAGAGCAAAGGAACAAAGAAGAGAACAGAAAAGACAAAAAAGGAAAAAGAAGAAAGCTAAATCTAACCAAGTCATTGAAAAAGAGAATGTGATAGAAGAAAGTCATTGTGAGGTGAGCTGATATACCTACATGTACACCTGTCACGTCAATAATTTGCCCATCAAAAATTTTAATAAGGAAATTGATACCCTTTTGTGTTGCAGTAATGACTTTTTTTCCCCTTGCTCTACCCTTTTGATATTGGGTAGGTAGGTAGGCTTTTTTTTTTTTTCCCTCATAGTTTTCTTTTCTCATTAGGAAACATTCTTCACATGTCCCCTTGTGTGTATACTAGTACATCTTTATCACTACGGCATTTGTATTACATTGAATTATAACTGTATAAGCATCTTGACAACTAAGAAGGTTGGAGACTAAATCGTGAAAAGGAAAGAGACACGAACCAGAATCTATTAGCACAGAATCACGAAAAAAAAAACCACACAGCATTTTTCAATAAAATTTTTTCAGTTGGCGGGATTTTTTACGGTCGTCATGCAAGGGGAAACAAACTATATTTTTATTTTGGCCTTGGCTTTTATTTTTTATTTAACCACTTTTTCTGCTCCTAGTGTCACTGATGAGGAATGAATTTCCAAAGCTGCACATATGGCACATCAAAATTAAATTGGTATCGTATTTTTTGTTAAATATGTACTAATCAAAACCTTGCTACATGTACTCCAGATGTAAAAGGTTACTGAATTTGATTATTGAAAAAAGTCTTTCTCAAAACAATGTTTTTAATAACATTTTCTACCTACTGTTAAGTATCCAGTTTATAGCAAGCCTGTACAAAGTGTTTAGGTGGACAATAAAATGTGCAATGGAGCATTATTCAGTTCTTCTGTCCTTTCTTTGGATAGTGATTTGGAAATCAACTTTAAATGTTAGCATAGTTTAAAATTTCTTCTTTCAGTGTGATAAAGCCAGTTGCGACAAAACCTACAAACCTCTAGAAAAATGTAAAAACTATGGCGACCAAAATTCCAATACTACACTAGCTTCTAAAGAGAGTTGTAGAGGTAAACTTATTTCAAAAGAGATATGTCGTGGGAGCTTGACCACTAAAGGAAACTGTAGTAATGGTAGTAGTCCAGAAAGTTGTTGTGGAAAACAGAACCATAAACAACCATTTAAAAATGGGAGTCAGAATAGCGATTGTGGATATGGATCAGATCCAGAAGGCTGTGAAAGTTGTAGTATGCCAAGTTCTACTGATGGGTCAGATATCCTGTATTCTGATGGAGTTTGTAGTATTCATGATGGTACTTGTCATTATATATTGATTTTTTTGATAAAATTTATTCCTTCAAATTTTTGTGCTGATACAAACCTTTTTTTAACAGTAGAAACATTTTTTAAAGAAAAGTTCTAATTTGATGACTGAAACTGTTAGGTGTAAAATAGCAATGTTCATAGTTTTAAGTGTCATGTATGTACATCACACTTTAGACCTATATCTTCATATTATAAAGTACAGTCACTACTATTATATGATTTGTGTATGTAAATTGATTTTGGTATTAAAAATGCTTTGGGATTTCTTGACTTGATTCTGGGTCTCAATAGACTAGTTGTTAAAAACACTGATTTATGGATCAGTTTTTATCTACTAGGATTTACTCCCACTGTGTAGATCTTAATATAAGTTAAGTGCTCACTTTACTTTCTGAAGGTCATAGTGTTCTTCAGGCACTTTGTTGTCAATAATGATCCAAGCACTGACTTATCCAATATACGACACAAGTGAAAGAATCTTGGTTATAAAAGTAATTATTTTGGACATGATTGCATAATAATCAGACTACACACACATGTACATTTGTACAGTTTGTACTGACCCAAGTTTTACAATCATTTACTCAATTGAAAGTACACTCATCTCAATATTCCCATTTTCTTTCATCAATATTTAAAAAAAATTAAGTTTTATAAGACAGTGTTTTGTTTTGTTCAACAAACCTACACTAAACAATATAAATATAATATCAAATATCCATTTGCCTAAAAATTGATATTAAAATACATGTATTCCCTTTTTTGAGATGAGTGTACACTCAGTTGATTGTAAAACTGGGGCTTGATATACATGTACATGTATGTAATGTTTATTTGAATTTCAGATTTATTTGTTAAATCTTAATTGGCCATCGGATTTCCTTAAAAAATGATTTTGATTTTATAATCCATATTATCTATATATACATTACAACAAAAACTAAATGAAATATGTAAACATGACAATAATTGTGTATATTATAGGAGGTGATAGTGTGTGTAGTTCTTCCACAGACGGGTTAGACACGTGTACAAATTGTTTATCTCAAGAATCACCTACAAAACATGACCATACACCTTTAAGACATAAGGTAAGACTAGGTATATGTATTAGGTGCAATAATTTTTAGCTCACCTGCTCAAAGAGCGAAAAAAGCTTTTGTCATATTAAATCCTGTGCCTGTATCAGCATGAAGATATTATCATATCTTTTGGGACAACCTCTTTAAATATCCATACATCTATAAATGCAGACTATCTGCCACTTGTTATTTATGAAGGTTTGTTAAAAAAATATCAGTAATTTGATTATTAAAAAAAGGAAAGGTATTGAAGACAAAAAGACATTAGTTATTGTACTAAACCTTTCTATCATTTTTTGCATAAAATCACCTTGTGTTTTTCTTGTTCAAATGTTTTAAAGAAAAATGCCGTAACCAGTAGATATAGGAAAATGTTTATACAGTTTTATTATGTAAATTCTTCATGTGTATATTACTGCCAAAAATCTATTTTATCATTAATCTTAAAAGAATTTTTTTCTTAAATGTATGATGTAAACCTTTAAATACATACCGGTATATTTATTTTTTTTATCATTGTAGTGTGATGAAAATTCTGTGATTTTCAATTCCAAGTGTTGTAATCACTCCCCTGATAGTGCCAATTCAACACCTAAACAGAACAGTAGCTTGACACTAAGCTTACAAGACATGTTAGAGGTAGGTATTACTTACGGTAGTACATGTATCTTAGTGAAAACAAAGGTATCTATCAGTGTCTTAGTTTTTTCAATAGTACATTGTAGTACCCAAATTGCTGAAACATGTTAAAGTATGTCTTTTTTCACTAAAATTCTGGCAATGGCTATGCATTTTAATTACTTTTTTTTTTTTTGGTAATCATACATGTAGCTGTAATAAAATAGTACATGTACATTCATTCAACCAGGTAAAATTGTTCTTGAAAGGTTTTCCTATAGATTTGTTCCTAATAGAAAAAGTGATTCCTAGTCTGTTTACAAATTCCATTTGCAAGAACAAGTGTAAAAAGTGTAAATAGACAAGAAAAAAATGTTGCTTACATAATCAATGTAAAGTAATCGGGACCTACTTTTCAGGTCTGTCAAGTGTAAATATTCTTTTGTTTTATTACTTTTCCAAATCAAGCAATCCACAGTTTTACATAAGGTATGAGCTTAAGCATTTCTTCTATTATGAAGTGCATGTTAAAAGCTAAATGTTCTGTTTGTCTAATTGTAGGCTTCATGTTCTTCTGAAGATGAAGACTTTATTTCAGAAGAAGAAATTCGACATTTCAAGGAAAACGAAACAAAATTTCTTCGGAAACGACAGGAACTGAGAGAAACATTAAAACAGAGATTTAACAGCCTGCACCAGAAAACTCCTTCAAAATGCAGTCATTCAAATCCCTCTGTGGATCATGTGATCAATAAGATTTGTAATCTGTGATTTCATTGGACTCATTCATGTACCATGTGATATATCATAGCATTTGTGTGGAGCTGACTTAAAAATTCATGGGCATGCTAATGTATTGATTGTTAAAATGCCTTGCATTCTGGAAAAATAATTTTTATTTTGCACCATGGATATTTGTGTTGGCTTATAGAAATGTTATGAGGTTCTAATGAACCAATTCATGAATGTTATAAAGTGCTGTTGGGTAACAACTTTTGACAATTTCTATAATCGCTCTCTAGAAAGGGGAAATATTTATAGGATTTTCTTCCTTTTTTTCTTTTAGAATCAGAACATTATTCACTTAAAGTGGTCATAATTGTAATTTAATAAGTGTATTTACACCTTTTGTAACAGTCCCAAGGTAATAGAAATATCCATGAAATCAGCCCTGCTGAAAGAAAATATATTCTTATATTCTGAAATATTTTTTAAAATGAGCCAGTGACAACATGCTTTCCCCATTTTTACCAAGACGCAAAAAAAAAAAAATGTTTTTTCTATATTAAGAAAACCTGTTTACCTGTCCATAGGAAACGGTGATTAAAGTATTTCATATTTTACATGCAATCATTGTGGTTTTTCCATATGTATAAATATGAAATTTTTGACATTGATGTTTTTTCATAATTGCTGATGTTGGAGAAAGTGTTTTAAAGCTTTACTATGTCTTTTTAAAATAAATTTGCCATTATTATTGGTTTTATTAAAAGGAAGTATTTTACTGTACATGTATAGGTAACACATTTTATAGAATCCAGCCCATCGGATTGCTATTTATATATAACTCAAGAAAGTAAAATTCTTCTGTACACTCTTTTAATACAAAAACTTATGTAGTTGTGATACATGTATAAAATAGGCTACTTGGTGCTCTTTTAACTGAGAAGAGCATAGATACACGTGGGTATAAATATATACATGTATATTAATACCCAGTACTAGTAATGACCTTTTTCGATATTGAATAGTGAATGAGAGTTTCAAAGATTTATTTATAACTTAATGTATGGTTAGACAAGCTTGGAGCTTTCAAATTTGTTTAATACTATAGTATGTTAAAACATTCTCTAGAATTTTGAACATTAACTGTACTTGTATATAACCTTGGGACTGTTCAGAAGTGTAATGTAACATTATGAAATACCTTTTAAAACCATGAATGATGTTACGTTTTTTAGATGGCCAACTTCTAGAATGATATTGTTTTGATCATTTTTTTTTTACTATTTTCCTCTCTTTTCTTGTTTTTTTTTTCTTTGTAATTTGACAAGATATGTAATCAGTCTTCACTATCTATTTCTTGTCTTTTCATTTAGATTTATATATTTTATGTACATGTATTTTATAAAAGTTAATTATAGATTGAATCATTCAGGCTCAACCTTTATTGGGATGAAGTATAAAATAAGCTCTGCTAAGGTATCGGTAATGAGTTACAATCACAGAAACATTTATTTGTGAAGAACTCCATTGGTTAAGGTTTTTTTTTTTTATCAAAACACGTTTTTTTTTACCATTATTTTTGAGGAATTTTTCTTAGATTTAAATGTATTTAAGAAAAAGAACAGTTTATTTAAATAGTCATTTAAATGCTTTTTTACATCTTAGACTGTGCCACTTAAGCTGAAATTTTTTAAAACCTTTACATGACTGCTTTTATTTAGAAATAAAGTTAAAGACTATCATTTTCATAAGTTATTTGATTTCAGACTTACCAAGGTTTAAAATCCATTCCAAAAAGAAAATACAAAGAATTATAATATAATTCTCTCCAATGACAAAATGTCATTGCAATTTTTTTTTTTTTTTTTGAAGAGTTTAATATTGATATTATCATATTCTATTTTTTTGCATTGTTTGATTGATAATTTCTAAAGCAGGTTTCTTTCAGAAGCAAAATTTTTGAATTTGTTGTTAAATAGGTTGAGAACAGTACTAAAGTAATGTAAATTTTGTATTTATTACAACAAATTCTCATGAAGTTTTTCACTTTAAAAGAAAAAAGGTAGTAAAAGCGTCTTTACAGAATGACTAAAATGCAATAGAAATACTTGGTGCATCAACCTTCCCTAACCAGTCTATAATATGTTTAAAATGATTTGGTCACATTTCATAGGAGTATTTTAATGGAACCTATCTGGAGTATAATTTCACTCAAATGAACTCCTTAGGATGCATTTCATTATACATTTTAATTTTCTTTTTTGCAAGTGTTTAATAAAATCTACCACTGAAAATTATATGGTTTGCAGAGAAATTACAAATTCCTTGCAAGGCTGACAAATATGTAAACAACTTCATTATCATTTATGCTGATAATCTTACACCATATATAATGCATTGTTTCACGTTAATTGTTGATCACATGACTGACATGTGACTTGATTTTTTTGGTTTTAATTGATTTGTTACTTGCTTGAGACAACATGAGATAAAAGAGGTTAAAGTTATTTCTTTTTGTATCATGATGCCAATAAAATTTTATTAGCAGAATTTGTGAGAATAATATATTATTAAATATAATTTGTGATGGAAGGCAGGAAATGAAATTAAACTGCCAATAAAAGTTATATTTTGTAATTTTTCTTCTGTTGTTTTTATAAAGCCCCTAACATTTTGGTATTCAGTTGAGAACAGTGGATAATTGAAATACATGTTGCAACTGTGGAGCAGTTTTAATCACAACATTTAAACAGGAAGTTGTCAACAGCAAGGATTTCCGAGAAAACCTATTTAACAGATTACTTACCATTAATTGTGAACTCTAGCAGAACAGCACCTTATACCAAACAACCTTATACTTAAATGTAGCAGTCCACAGTTGTCCTTCCTCAAGCATTTTAGACCTTTGATAAACATGGAACTATTCTGTACAATAATACTTTTGATCAATCAATGGTATATTATGATAATTTTTTTGTCAGAGGAAAGATTTGTGAAGATAAGCAGTTGAAATACTGATTAATGTGTTGATTTTATTCAACTTCATTGACATAAATCTCCTGGGATTTGCACTTGAAATGTAATCCTGTATCTTGGTTTTTTTTGGTGCATAATATAAATATGGAGGATTGTCTCACTGAGGGAACATTATCTCCTGAGCCGGCAGACGAGGGATATAAAGATCCCAAGGGGAGACAATCCTCCATATTTCCCTCAACCAAGGGCACTGTTTATTTTACTATACTGAACAAAAAGTGATTTCTTTTACCTTTTATTCAGACAAAGTCTGTTTCAGATGCGTAAAATTACATCTAACAAAGAACTGTAGAAGTTACTTGTCTATAGAAGACATAATCTTTAGTAGGATCACTCGGTAGTTTCAGTGATGAACATTCATAAGTTTCTGTGTCTAGCGGTGAACATTGCAATATCCCATGGCAATGTTGACCGCTGCTTCAAACATTGTGAATTGTCTCATACCACATGATTAGAAATTGACCAATAATTTCTAAGAATTTTTCTTGAGGTTATAATAAAATGAATGTTTCCTATTGTTTGGTAGCTCAGTGGAGAAGACATTTGACTGCAAAAGCCCTATTAGATAAATTCAAGTCGATGCAAGTGAGAAAGGGGTTTTCCTTGTTGTAGGCCCTTACTAGTTGGCTGGTTCTCAGTGTAATCAACTGAGCGGTCTGCAATGTTTATCTATGGCACTGAGCATGTGTACTAGCTCTCAAAATGTTACCATAAGTGTACCCTAGAACAAGGCAGATAAAAAAAAAAACTTACCCACCACAAGAGCATGTGATTAATTGCTTAAATTGCTCATGTGAGGTAAAACAAAATTCAACCAACTTGATTGTTGTTAGCTTTCTTATGTGGCACAATGCCAAAAAATTGTAATTAATAAATCATAATGAATAAGGTCTGCTATGTTAAACTTACATTGTGGGCAAATGTGTGTGTGTGTGTGTGTGTGTGTGTGTGTGTGTGTGTGTGTGTGAACTCTCATCAGTTGACTCTCCAAATTTGTGAGCAATCATTAAAATAAGATAATTCTTTTTAATAGTACTCATATCATTTTCATGCCCCTTGAAACAGCTTTATGAGAAAATGGGCTAAAGAATAAACTTAATATTGTTAATGTTTAAAAAACAAATAACAAAAGTTAATTTTATGTGTATTTATATTTTCTTTTGCACTTTTACATGTACAATCTCCTGATGTAACCTACATGTATATTCTACACAATAAACAAAATATTATTGTGAATGAAAACCTGAGCATAAATATAATGCATGTAAATGATACAAAAAAAAAAATTAAAATCAATTCACAAGACATTAATCAACATGTCAACAAACTCTTAGTCTTGGTTTAAAAGTGCAAAGAAATAGACATCCCCATTTTGATTTCTCATATAATATGGTTAAAAACACACACACACACACACACACACACACACACACACACACACACACACTGAGAGATAAAATACAATGTACAATACATGTATTTGCATCGATACATGAGCATGGTTTTAATGTAATTTTTTTTGGAAAAATGTTATATACATGTATGCAAATTAGGAATGATGTGTGGTTTGTTTGCAACTGTTAAGATTTAATTTCTTAAGCAACATGGTTGCAAATCTTAAATAAACAGAAGTAAATATGTGTAATTAGTTTCAGTGCTGATAAACATAACTGTTTCTAAAAGTATGATTTAATTACCTGGCCAAAGACAAAAAAAACGGTAAATCAGTAAAATTAATAATGAATGCAGCAGAAAGTATCTATGAATACAATATATATGACAAAATAAGCTTTCAGCCCCTATCTGGGGATTAAAAATCACATCTGAATAATGAATAAATACATGTACATACCCTTTCCTTTATTTTGAAGGAAGTATGAAGCATTTTTTTTTTATAAACAAGCTAAATTCATTAGTATTGTGACATACTTAAGATAATCTATATCTTGGTTTTTTGCCACTATGTTACTTGTAACAATTAAATTAATTGACCAGCATACAAGTATTACATCATTGTTATAAATAACCATTAAAGTACTATACTTTGCAATCTTTTGCGACAAAAATTCAAATCAAAGCAACCATTTTTAGTACAATCATCTCTATTCCAGCCATTTTCACAAACCCACTTTTAACACAAGCCATGCAAAATATACACTCCCTTTTACAAGGTTATATCAATGGTCAGAAAATAAGACCCCTGTTAAGTGAATTCTAAAAAAATAAAATCTAGACACTTCTTACAGTTTCTATTGGTCTTTGACTATCACATTAAATATCAACATATGATACAATATGTATCAACAATAAATAACAAAAGTCCTTCCTTATTCTGTATGTAACTTTCAGCAGTCTTAATTAATATCAAGTCTGAATCCTGCATCAAACTAACTAAAACAAAGCTTTCCTTAAAACATTCTAGCTGATCTTTCTGAGAGGGTTAGCCAACTATATCCTGGCATTATAATGTATAACAACCCTCTCAGCCAACTATATCCTGACATTATAATGTATAACAAGTCTACAGAGGCCTTTTTTGGTATTTACTAGGACCATGCTTGTCTTCTTCCATAATCCTGAAAATACAAAATGTACACAATAAGTTTTCATTTTTTATGAACAAAATCAGGGATATAAAACTATATGTGTATATACATGCATTACAGCACTGTTTCTTTACAAAAGTAGAAAAAAGTTTCAACACACAAACATGTCAAAAAATCAAACTAGACACCTCTATGAACAATTTGGTTATTTATCAAGTTTAACCATCTAAAGTGCATTTTAGACTAGCCTGTTGAGGTTTTACTAATTTTTTTCATGTGTTTTTATACAATAACATTATTATTATTATTATTATTATTATGGCATGTCTATCATTCTATTATTTTAAGACAATAGTATAAATAATTAAGTTAAAATGCAAGAATAAAAACAAATGAAGATGTTGATACATGTATTTAAAATACATATATATAAACTACATCTATCAATATTCTCTCAAATCGATTGAAAATTTCAAAATTTCTGTATCAAAGATCACTGCTGTCAATTACCCTTTAATCTCTAACACTTATATTCAAAAAAGCTGATGAACAAAATGTTAATATAACTGATAACAGAATGTATTCTGTTTTCACTAACCTTAGGTGCAAATCCCTTCAATCTCATTCTTTCAGTTTCTTGTCGTAGTAAATCTAGATGTTCTTCATCTGCTTGTCTCTCTTCTTCCAGTTCTTCTTCAATCTGTTTTCTAGTCATTTTGTCCTTCTCTCTCCTAGCTGACATCTACAAATATATAAAAATAAGAGTTACATTATTTATTAGGATATTTGTATTTATTTGATAAATATTTGAATATGAAAATTATGAAATAAACATGTATTAAATACTTATTTAAATACAGTTCAAGTTCTTTATAATGCCCATCAGATTACTCTCACCTTGTTAATTGCTGTTAAGTTTATTTTGTTTATATTATTATTTTCTTTATAAGTCACCCTTAATTTAATGCTTAACTCTTTAATTACACCAAAATCTGAATTAACAAATGATGGTGCTGAATTATGATTTTATTACATATCAGATACATAAAAAATAAATTATAACCAAAATATATTTGATTTTGGGATCATAATGATGGTGCTGAATTATGATTTTATTACATATCAGATACATAAAAAATAAATTATAACCAAAATATATTTGATTTTGGGATCATACAAGAGAAAATTTAAAAACTGATACAGTTACATATATTGTTGGAACTTCAGGGTTAAATAACTTTAGGCTATTGCAGTTTTTGAATACTTGCTCATATCTAGCCTGAAAACAATCTCAAAATTCCCCTAAGAAAAAATGAGTGCATTTTAATTGAAGTTCAAAACTTGCCAATGGGGTACGTGAATAAAAAATCATTTAAATCCTCACTGTTATTTAAAAAAAAAAAAAATACAACAAATGTAAAATGTACTTTATAAAATGACAAAAAGTCTTAAGCACAGAATATGATTGAAATCAATAATACATGTACAGGTACTTGAAAGATGAACTAACCTGTTCTTCAAGATTTAATTTAAATGCTTTTCTTTCTTCTTCTGCCTCTTTCTGCTCTCTACGTGTCAGCTGATTTGCTATTTCCATTTCTCTTATTAACTGTTCTCTTTGTTGTAATGATTCTTCTTGTTTTTGTTTGTTTTCTTCTATTCTTTCTATAATCTGTTGTTGTCTGTCCTCCATAACCTGTAATTAAATATTATCAACTACATGTATTTAAATATCAAATGTGTGTCAATGCAAATCAAAAACCTTCAAGGCATTTCAGATGAGACATTAACAAGAGCACCGCTGAGCGTAGCATTATACGCCCGTGTTATATTGATCGAGTAGTACTATTTACTAGTGTGGCAACACCTTCAGGGGTTTCGCGGGAAAGAATGGAACAATCTAGAGGATTTCTATCAGAAGAGCTCATCCACAGAACTTGCCACTCAAAAGTTTGACACAGACCTAACGGATAAGTGCCAAACCTACCAATAATTTGGTAAAGAATTGGTTACTTCAATATGGGTACGAATTCAAAACGGTACGTTAAATTGTTTTTGGATGATAGCGCCGACTTTAAACAGTTATTGTGGATTTTATGTAAAAGATAGAAAAAATATAAAAATACCGTCTTTTCCGTCAGATCTTAAACATTTTTCGGTCAATGGACGACTTTTTCGTACAATGAACTGTTATTGAACAGGAGTGCGTTAAACGTAATTGTTTTTTGGAAAAATTCATTTTTTGCATGTTTGACCCCAAAATTAAGTATGATAACGATTTTTCCCAAAAATTTCACCAAGTTAGATAGCTAGATTGCATTAGACTCCATAACCTCAGAAATTTTTAGCAAAATCTATCGAGGAGTTTTCAAGGTCCCCAAGATGCAAATATATGCTGCTAAAAAGCAGAAAGTTGTCGCCTTTATCATTTCACATCCAGAGGATGTTCCGAATGAATTCGTCACTAATCCTCTAGATTGTTCCATTCTTTACTGAGAAGTATAAGTACAACTAGGATATATGTATGTAAAAATATATTGCTAAATGGATAGTGGTAGACTGCTATATAATTCATATTCATTTCCAGGAAGGAAGAGGTTTAAAATATAATGTTAGGTCATGGCAGTGTTTTCATGTGTTAAGCATTGCATGCAGGAAGATTTTAGGAAACAAATACATTTTTTGTCTGAAATGTTTTGAGAACCTTTTTTTTAACCAACCTGAAATAATTTATATCTATAAAGCTTAATTATAATTTGAACTGTTGTCGTGATCTGTGCAGTATGATAAAAAGGTGTTTTAAGTTAAAAAAGGGGCATAACTCCTCCAAAAATAATCTAAAAAAGTTGTAATTCGAACTTGCACCAGATAATAACATCGTAAATGTGTATACCAAATTTCATTTGAATCCATAAATAGTTGTAGGCTCTGATGATCGGAAACCACATGGTCATACATACAAAAATTTCTAAGTTAAAAAAGGGGCATAACTCCTCCAAAAATAATCCGAAAAAGTTGTAATTCGAACTTGCACAAGGTATTACCATGGTAAAGCTGTATACCAAATTTCATTTGAATCCATAAATGTTTGTGGTCTCTATTGAACGGAATACAAATTGTTAACAGACGCCCGCCCGCCCACCCGCCCGCCCGCCCGCCCGGACGGACAGCACCATAACATAATACGTCCCGTCATATGACGGGCGTATAAAAACTGATACCCCATTTCATGACAGGCGTGACACGAAACCTCCCTGCACATTGACCTAAGTGCACTGCCAAGCTAAAAATTTCTGACACTTCACCTATAGCTGGTGCTGTCTCGATATAAGTTAAATATTCTTGACTGGGACATAAAACCCCAATAAATCAATCAAAAGCCTTTAAATACAAATCAACTTGTACAAAAAAGAAAAGAGTGTGATGCTGTACAGTAAGTCATGTTGAATGCAAAGATGTTCAGCAACGTGTGTAAAATTGTCAACAGGTATATGTGTAGTTACATTCAACATTTTTTATGCTATAAGCCCTATTTACCAGACCCAAATAAAATAAACTATTTAAATACATGTATGTGTATTTCAGTAGATCTGTGATGATTCAATATCCATTTAATTGCATATCAATTTACACACTTACAAATTAAAAAAAAAACCACTGATTAGTTAAGTCCTTGTGTCCTCGTTAGAAAATCTGAACATCATCTTGTAATGAGTGATGGAACAATAACGATATGATATAATACAACATTTTTAAACTATCTTTGTATACAGATGGGTTTACATAATTACATGTAGATCATCTAAACTTGACATATTTTAAAGTTTTAGCTAACCTCTCTCATTAATCTTTCTCTTGCTTGTTTTTCTCTTTCCCACTCTGCATCTCTCTTCTGCCACATTCTTGCAGCTTCATCCCTGAAAACAAAATGCAGTTTTATTTTTTACATTATTTTTGATTATCATTATGAATTTTTCTCCTAATCATTAACCCTGATACTGTCTTGTACAAAATGTGTATATTTATGTTCCCACTTATAACCCTGTAGCAAAAAAATGGTAACCAACATGAACAATTTTTAAAAAAAATTCTATTGTAAGAAAATTGAATACTCTTCAATAAAAGTATTAACATTATACTCTAAACAACCAACTATCTAAATGTAAAATTAACCCAAGTTAACCCAATTGTTTTCCTTTAACATGACCAAGTGGTCTAAAGCAAGCACTTTTGGATCACAGAGCCTCTCAAATCTTCCATCTGAATCACATTTAGACACATTCCATTGTGAGAAATTCCATTTTTATTTTTGGCCATTCTGGATTCCTCCAACATTCTAGAATTGTCTTGATACAAATGAAAAAAATCTTGAATGGAGCATGAAACACTATTGCTCCACTTATTTTACTCAACCTGAAGAAAAGAACAAAGCAGCCATCCTTGTTAAGTCAGAAAATTATTAAATTCTCTAAATTCTTTAATACAACCAGAATACTTACTGATACAACATATCCAGTTCAGCTTCTCTAGCTTTTTCTACCCTAAGTTGGTCTTCTATCACCTATGAAATACAATATACATCTACATTAAAGTACAAATCAATTTTCATTTTGCCTTTGGATAGAATTCATAAATTTACAGTAATGTGACTGAAACTAAAGATAACGCATTCGAAGGTTTGTGATCATTTTGCAGTAAATTTGGATTTCTGTATAAATTTTGCATAAACATGTATATGAATTACATGTATAATGAAATTAAATACACTACCAAACCATTTTATGCATAAGGTATACATGTACTTAATTGGCATATTTATACTTTCATGCAATTATATTCATTTTTTCAAAATAAAATCATCTAAACCATGTCACAAAGTACATCAAAAAGTAATAAGCAAACTGATCTGCCATTAATTGATCCTGCAGAAATGAAAGCTATGATTTCACCAGGATTTAGACATTGATTCTTCAAGGATCTAAGTTTTCACTCTTTCAGGTTCAAATGCTGAATCCTGTCAGCCTTATTGCACCCTGGGACTTTAAAGTATAAACCCACCAGGATGAATATTTATGCAAACAGGTCTATTGATGATATAAATATGGCCCACTGAATTCCATACATTATCCACACAAAAGTCTGGGCTAGTAATCATCTACTGATGAGGTCAATACTAATCTAGTAATTTCAAGATAACACATGTATTTATTTATTTCACTTTATAAGTGAAGAAGATAACTCTTACCTGTTTCATCCAAGCAGCATCAGCTCTTGCTTTCTCTTTTCTTGCTGTTCTTACTGTTTCTTCTTCTTTCTCTTTTTCTATCATGGCTTCTAATATTCTCTTGTCCATTTCCTAATAAATACAATTTATGATAATTTACACAAATAAATTAAAATATTTTATGTATATTTACATAATATTTATTTTATTAAAGTTGAAATTTTGTTTTAGACAGACAACAGTGACAGAACAAAATACGGTGAAGTCCATATCAAATGTCAAATAAGACAAAGATTCAATATCAGACACAGGACTTCTATCTGGGGTTGGATATGGTCAAGGTCTGATATGGCATAAAATATGGGTACTACCATTTTTGATTCTGTTTTATCATATTCTTAAATTTTCAGTTATTGATTTCATGTGAAGAGATTGTTTTACTGATATGGCACATGTGGCTAGTAATATTTTGACAAGAAAAACTACACGTATGTATTGCATACTAAGTATATATGTGTATTTGAAAAAGATAAAGTTTTCTTACAGATTCATGTTTGTTGGTAAATGTAGTGGTTAAAGGCACGGTTATCAGTAAGTTTCAAGTTTTAAGAGACAATTACATTTTATCAACAAGATTTTTTTTAATTTTTGGATTTTTATTTCATATAAAATGTATTTAAAATTTGAATACCAGTTCTTCCATGATTTGTTTTGATCTTCTCATCATCTGTGCTTTATGTTGCCGTAACAACAGACGCCTAATAAAAACAAGATAATAAAATGACATTAAAATTGTAAAATTAACAAAACAAAGCATATTAATTTTTGTTAAAACTTGAAAAATTTGTTGTGTCGGAAGTAGCAATCAGTAAGTGAATATGTAGGATTTCCCATTTATGCTAGGATAACACTGATAAATTAAGTACTGGACTTCTATATGCTCTTATTTTAACAGTGGATTCTTTCTGCCTAGACTTTTTTTTCAACAAAAATGTCTGAGGTTTTGTCTTTAGAATAAATACTAATAATTTTATAATAACACGGCAATTACGCTAATGTAAAGATTCCAATGAAATTTTGTAAAAGAGATTTATGTCTATGTTTTTATTTACTGGAAATTCTGTCCCCAGAAAAAGATTTATGCTAACATCGTCTTAGATAAACAATGGAATGCAAATCTAAAGAAAAATTCTTATCTGAAAGATTTAAAAACAATTTTTTGCATTATACAACAATGAACAGATAAATACAGGTTTTATTTTTTTTTTAGTTGGATTGTTTGATTTGTTTTTGTTAGCAAACAGGCCAACAGTTGTACTAAATTCTACATGTATCTGCAAACAGTTCAGACATAGGTGGCGAGGAAACTGTGATCTGTAAATCACTTAAGACCAGTTTGCTGATGAAACCTTGTTAAAGTCAACATTATGTTAATGTTTCAAGATGGGGATGGTGACACATACATGTATAATTACAAATTTACAAACAAGCAATTCTTGTTATTTATTACCATTTAAAACATTAACATAATAAAATCTCTCTTAATGAACTTCTTGACAATAATACATGTAATTCAGTATATCGAATCTTACCCATGCTCCCGTTGTGCTCTAGATAATTCCATCTGTTCTCTGTCTTCTTCTAACTTCTCAAGTTCCCATTGTTGTCTTATTAAATCTTCTTCCTGCTTCTTCAATCTTTCAGCCTGTAGTATGACATCAACAACAAAATCTTTATTCCAATGGTAAATTTTACATATAAAGCAGTATTAAATCTTTCTATTTTCACAAATCTTGGAGTGAAATATATAAAGAAACAATATGAAAACTAGTATAAAAGTGAAAATATCTAAGAAATAAATTCCAGTCTGATCACACCCCAGTCATTTTTTTTTTTCATTTTCTTAACATTTAGACAGTCTTGAATAGTTTTTGAATAGTAAAGGAAACCAGAGTTCCTTTATAAAACTAGACCTTATGGCAAGTTAACTGACTAACTTTCTCACAAAAAGGATTTGTTACGAGTGAGAAAAGAATCTAAGTGGTGAGAAGAACTGTTAGACTACTTAGGCACTGAAGCCTCTTGATCAAGATACCCACACATGTATATACTGCATTCCCTAATAATTAATTGTAATATGACACTTAAAATGTATTTATGCAACACAGAATAATATCTTGCTAAATCTCTTTGTTTTAGCATCAACATCACTGATTAAAAATTAATGCATGCATATATAGCTGTGGAAATATTGAATCCACAAGAATCCACACAAACCATTTTTTCCTTGATAACTATTCAGTAAAGAGTTACAACCCATACCTAAAACAAAGCAATTTTCTCAATTAAAATGTTTGATTATCTTAAATACTTTGATTGACATTATAATTTATGTCTTAAGTTTATCTTAACAAACCTCCATTTCTCTTTCTTTGAGCTCCATCATTTGTTCTTTCAGTATTTCTCTGAATCGTTTTTCTTCTTGCAACTTTTCTTCTTCTTTCTGTCTTTGTTTAAGAGCAGCTGCATGTCTTTCTTTTTCCAACTGTCTTTCAAATTCTTCCTTTTCTTGTCTCTCTTTCTCGAGTTTCTAAGTATGAAAATAAAATATACAGCATATACATGTAGATGCTTTCAAATTTATGCTAATAGCATTTGATTAGATATGCAACTGACAAATTAGAATCTAGAAAGTACTGATAATGGAGTCTTAGACTCTGAAACATATCAACACAAAAAAAGCTTCAGGTTGTTGTTTCACATAACGTTTAGATTTATTTTTTAATTTAAAAGTAGAATTCTTTAACATTGAGGAAATACAGGAACTTAAACCTTAGAATAAATGTTAATGTTCAAGTCAACATATGTAAGAACTTAAGTAAAAGTATATTTCCTCAATGTACATTTTGTATTAATAATATGGAATAATATTAATAATTTTATTTCAAAGCAAAAAAATAAAAATGACAAAGCATTGTATAGTAATTACAAATAGTAAATGACAATATGACACATAATTAACAGAGAAGAACTGCATTTTAAGCAGGTGTGACCTTCATAACTTGAACTTTATCAAGTAGAGTAAACTGAGAGTTTTTTTCAAGTTCAGTTTATTTACATGTACATGTAAATTTGCAAGAGCAATTAGACACATTAGTAAAACTTTTTAGAATAGTTATTTTAACCTTGTAAAATATACAATTTTAATAAAAGTCACTTGCATCTGTACTTTCATTTCGCAACATGAAAATAAATATATGCAAATAAACTGAAATGTCACTTCATGAGACATTTAACTCATGAAAAATTCTTTATTTATGCTTTGTATACAGTTACGTGGTAACACTCAGAATCTATTTTCTACTGAGTCTAATATTTATAAATAATTGACTTAACACTGTAATATTTTGAATACATATGTAACAGAATGTCAAACAAACATATATTGTAAATGATATATCAATAAATACCTCCTTGTTTTCTTCTACTTGGTCAGACCATGTGTTTACAACATGATCTTTAAACATTTCCTGTTCAACCTAAATAAAAATAGTAAAATATTTTTAAAACAAAACCAAATATGTATCTTTTATATAACACAACTTGAAATAACAAGAATTTGTTTGTCATACCAATCTTTATACAGTTAAATAATTATCAAAAATATAAACTTTAAACAACAGTTTTTATTCTAAATAAAAAATATTGCAGCAGGTAAACCAGTTCAAGAAGAAAAGTTAAATATTGATACAAATGCAATTTGGACATGCATTCAAATTACATCAAAAACGAAAATATGATTACAATTTTGTAACTATTTACAAATAAATTTTAAAAACAAAAAATCTTTCTTTACCTTCCGTAATTCAGGATTATTTTCTTCCAAAATTCATATAATTTTTCATCTCTGAGCTGAAAAACAAAACAAAATGCAAATAACTATTCAGAGTAGCAAGAGCAATTCATATCAAAACTGATAATGAACATTTTGTAATTCTCAAAATTAGTCTTCTAATTGAAATTAAGATATTTTCAAGTTTGTTTCAACGTAGCAGTTTACTAAATGTACTGGTAATCTTGGATTTCACTTCATTCTAAATATTTCCATCTTTATATTCTAAAATCTATCCAAATCTCTAGAGACTTGGAAAATACTTATGTGAATGAGTCTTTTTTATGGTACCTGTTGTCTTTTTTCCTCTCTGGCACTTTTAAGAGACTCTGTTCTGTCCCTCATTTCTTCAAGTCTTGCATAATTGTCTTTAGAGTATCCTTTTAGTTCAGCCTGTAAATATACATTGAATTTTTAAAAATACTTTTTTACCAACTAAAAAAAAAAAGTTGCACTAGACTCAACTTACTAGGTCATCCATTTCTGCTTTGAATCAAGGATGTAATTTTTAAGATCTTTATGTTAATTTTTTTTTAATTTTAAAGAAGGACATTTTTTATAATTACTGTGGATTACTTGAAGTCATTATTTTGTCCAACTTGTTGGCATCTCTTCAAATCTGATAATCAAATAAATTTAAAGTCCTTTGTGTCACTCTACAGTATAAAGATACATATGTTTCAAATGCTATCAGTTAACTTCCATTTGGAAGTTAATTCAATAAAATTATATTAAAAAATTTATAAACATATTTGACAATTACATAGTACTACTTTTGAATTAGCCCAATCCTTTATTTTATTTGGGTGTCCTCAGAGGGCATCTACTTTACGTATCAGGAAACAGCAAGAGGAGATAGCAACACATATATCAGTTTGAGTTTTGCTTACAAGGATGAATCTAGCTTTAGTTGACTATCAAATATGGGAGTAGCATTCCACCCTAAAAAATGCTAAATATTGTCCCTTAATATACATGTTTTTTTGTATAATTTAGCTATCTTTTCTAAAAACTTCCTTATTTAAAAATCCCATTCTTCATCCAGTAACATCTCTCTAATTTAATTTGTATACATTTTCATAAAATGTTATGTAAACACTCTACTTGTTTGTTCCTAACATACAAACATTATATGCAATATTCAAAATTTTCAAAGTTGTTCATCTTCAAAAATCATGTATAATATCAAACTTTCATGTCTAAAATGTCACTCAAGGTAAGGTCCCCATATGATTTTCCCATGGCACCTGTCATATTCTTGTCACTTTCAGAAATGGAAAAATTAATACTGGCAAATCCAGTTTTTGATATGGACAGAATGGTTAACTATTAAATCTATAAGTATGTTATACCTCCCATTGGTCCCTCTCATGTTTGAGTAAGGCTGCTAGTTTTAATCTTCTCTTCCTTAATTTCTCAACTTTTAGATCTTTTTCTTTATCAGCTTTGTATGCATCCATACTGAAAAACATAATTAATTAAATCTCAGAAAAAAAAATTGATATATTATTGAAATAGGATCATGAGAATAAATGGTGATGTCAAACCCCAAATTTAAAAATTCTTCATTTGTGCTTAAACTACAATAAGGAATTACATGTCATCATTAGGTAAAATGACTTTTTTATTATACTGTACAGAAGTGACATGTCTCCTTGTATGAAACAGAAAGGAAATCCTGCTTCATAATAAACTTGAAAGAAAACTTAACAGTATATCAAACTGGGTACCAAAAACACTTAACAATATTGGTCTTACTGTCAGTTACTGATAACCAATAACCAATATTCGAAAAAAAAAAACCAAATGCCCAAATTTTTAGGCAGGTTTTGGAGCAGTAATCACAATAACAATGCGATTATCATCATTGACTTACAGAAAGATATCTATATAGATGTTTTCTCCCATTTTTTAGCATCAGTAGTTTAAATTGGGTTTAAAAATACAATAAAATTTAAAAAAAATTCTCAGAAAAAAATTCAGATTTAGATTCACACATTTTTTGTTACTGTTGTTAATCAATATATACATTTATATTGATTGATATACTAATTAACATGTTTACCTTGACCTCAATGAATCATCAGACTCCCAGTGTTTCTTTTTATTGATATCTATGTTTGATTTCTGCCAGTAGTCTGCTGTGTTACCCCATTTATTGCGAAAATCATCAAGATGGTTTCTTTGTCGTACAATTGCTTGTTCATACATATTTTTTCTTGTGGTCCAATAATGTGGAACTGTAGGTAATGCCATTTTGATTTAATATTATGATCTGAAAAATGTAACATTTATAATATAGTAAAATAGTGAATTTATATAAATCATGTTCACATCATTACATTACATTTACATGTATAATACAGCTAAGTTATAAAATGATAACAGACAAACTTGATATTTTCAGCAACATCTTTGTAAAAATATATGAAACTTATGATTTTAATTTTATTTTAAAGGCATATCAATTCTTCATATCAATGAAGCAATACCAGTTTAGCCTCAAATTTATTTCCTTTTCAATCTGACACCTAAAAATCTTTGCTACTGCAATTGTTGATTTTACAAAAAAGATATATCATTTTTAATTTGGTTAATTTTATTCAGTCTGTGTTTCAATTGCTTCTAATTTTATTTTTATCTTAGCATTCTCTATGGAGACCAAAGAAAAAACATAGTCTACTCTGTTTCCAAACTCTACAGAAAGGTTGTTGTCTATTGTGTGTATTAAAACATATAAAAAAAGATGTTTCTGGTGTGTATCAAGATACAGGACCTTACAATAACCCTTGTGATCAAGAGTTAACACTTGGCTTGACTATGATAGAAATCATTCGTCTTTGGTACAATGGCTACCTATAAGATGAAGTTTTTTATGCTGTTTTGAGCAAAAGGCAAATGTGAAGTGATACCTTTAATTAGAAAAGAAGACAGAATTGTTGTTAAGTATGAACAGCTGAAAAGAACCAGATATTTAAGTAATGAACAAACATGTCACACCTATATGCTGCCTGTCACATTTAAATGCACAACAACAAAATATCTGAGGCACTGGTTGTCCAAAATGCAGTCAGTCCAACAGTCACCCATCAACAGCTAGATCAATCTAAAAAAAATTTTAATGATTTTTTCTTGTTTATGATTGGATTGTAATATTTTAAACAAATAACAATAAAATTTATGCAGGAGTGAAAATCTGTATATTTTGTATCTCCAACGCTTCCTTTTAAAACGCAAGAGTAGAACTATCCTAGTAGTTTGGAATTTACAAGAACATTTGTTCAAGTAGCATCATGTTTTGAAAATTTCGCTCCGAAATGTGCAATCTCTATGACTTTAAAATTACTGGAAAATTGATATAAAGTTAAGATATGTTGTTTAAACAAAACCTGTATGTATACCTTTGTCCAAAAATGTATAATATGCAGCTATTTAGGTGTATAAAACAAAAGAATCTGGTAGTGAATGTCAACAGGAAGTGTTCCGTTAAGTCTTTATGCGCATGTGCGAGCTTGTCTTCAAAAAAATCCACTTGGCTTGTTCGTATATCCTTCCGATCCTACTGTCTACTAAAACACTCCAAGGGAAAGAATTTTCTTCGATAAACGGAGACAGATTTTAAAAGCATGTTTTGAAAGAATACAGTATATATTTATGAACATAAATATATTCAGACACCAGACTACTTCCATGCATTAGTCCAATTTTCCTCCAACTCTAACACTTGCATGTCTGTCACCAATATCGTTTTTAATATTATTTAGTCCAATCAAATTTGATTGAAATTGAAACCATTTAATTAATTTTCGGATAATATTGATATTAATGTTTCATTCCAAGGGTACAATTTCAGTAGATCGGTCCGATAGGATAAAGCAATATAACTCGGCGGCGGACACCGTTATATACTCAAGATGCACTAGTTTTTCAATGAAATACTAGTATGTCAATTTGAAGTATTTGACAGAGTAAAAAGAAAACATATAAATTGACAAAATCAGATCAACAATGACGATACAGGAATCAAAATATCAATTTAATAATCAGTGATGAAGTCAAACTGGTCGAACTTAATGTCTAAATATAGCCAGCGACGTTTTAAATGTCCTGATATAGCATTGTAAAAAAAAAAAAGTATATTCCAAATTTTATGAAGATATGTAGATATGTAGCAGCGTTTTTTTTTCTTTCTTTTCTTTTTTTCCCTTTCTTTCTTTTTCTTTTTTTTTTTTTTAGAAACCGACCAGCTCTAATCTTCAAGGGAGACATTTATCTTTTAGCTATATATATTTATTATTTGGAAAAGGCGATACAGACGTCAGAAAGAAAATAGTCATCCCAAGAGAATCCACTCAAACTTATCTTATTTGGATGGATCTTCTACCAATTTTTTGTCTTACTCTTTTTGTGTATGTTTCTTTTTATTTTCTCAACTTCTTTTTAATAACGTCGATCAGTTCTTTTGTAACTAGATGCATGTTTTTGAACCTTAAACGCAAATAAATTTGTAACACGATTGTCAACCAATACGCATGTCGTTACGGTACCTCTCAAGTGCTATTTGGACATATTGCTAGCATATTGCGCGCGCTTTTATCCTTTATTTCCACTATTCATATAAGCAACAATGCTTTTTATAAAGACTTTTACCATGTCATCCACACATTCCTACTATTTTATCGGTCGTTCCGCACACAGGGGCTTACCCTTGTAAAATACACCTAGTAGGCCCTAGTCCATATATTTAAAAATATATAAACGCATCACGCCCCCCTGATTCTGCATTTCATAAATTATTTTTTCTGCCTTCTCAATGTAACTTGACCAAGCTTGCACAATGATTAAAATTTTTGTGCATAGATTCTGTAAGAGTTGGATAAACTGTTTGTCATCGTTCATACCCAACTACCAGTTTGTGTTTCATACGACAGCTTAAAATGCCAGTTTTGAGTTTGTTGTTGTTGTTGTTGTAATATTGTTTAACGTCACATTAGCAATTTTTCAGCTATTGGCATTGAGAGCAAGGCTATTAATCTCTATGGATTAAACTAAGAACAAGTTTATGCATGTGTGTTATGTGCGAGTGTATAAGTCTGCCATGTACTAGGGTGCACTCATGGTGACTTTATGGTAAGGTACTAGCTCACAAAGTCAGTATGCCACAGACAAACATACCACTCCTCTAGTTTATTATCCTGGCACCGGGTGAACCAGTCGATACTCTGTCATCCTCATGCTGAGTGCAGGCGAAGAAGCAATATCTCAAATTTTAAAGTCTTAAACAAGTATGACCAAGCTGTGATTCAAACCCATGACCTCCTGCTCTGGAAGTGAACACTCTACCACTGAGCCACTGTGTAACACCGGTCTTGTTTTAATGGTAAAATGACAAAGCTCAAGTTACAACTTTCAGGACATTTATGAGCTTACCCGGTAGTTTATATCCTTGTATCTATAGTAGAACATCAAATAAAATACTTAAGATTTGGGCTGGTTCTAGTGAGTACTCTATTTAACCACTGTTAAAATACACCAAGTTTTTAACAAACACTGTCAAAATAACTATTATAGTACACAGCTTTTTTAAAGATGTTTTTAATTAAATGGTATAGTTCACTACAAATACATAATCATAATCATTAAACAATATATAAGAAGTGTATGATTTCTCCATTACTCATTTCTGTCTAAATCATCATTAAAATGAACCTTCTTTATCCAAATCAACAACTGCCTTCAAAGTGGAGTATTATTGCACAAATTCCCAATGTTATCACAGTTCACATTTTCCCATAGTCCACTGATTACAAACATTATTTAGTATCATGATTATATCAATCGATACATGGTCAACTGACTGCATCATAATCAGCTTGTAAACAATCATCTTGATCTTTGTTTTAAGTCATAATTTAATAGCACATATATGTAAACATAATCCCTTATTGTCCACATGATCAGGTCTGCTGACACACTCCATCATCAAGAAATAATTTATCCAATATTTAATGTTTTCCCAGTAGGCTGAAATTAAAAGTAAAATTTGTGTTAAGTATTCTCCTGTAAACTTTATTTAAATTAATTCTGTAAACTTAAAATTAATCTGTAAACTTTATTTAAATTACTTTTATCATTTATAATTCAGCTTTGACTGAAGTGCTAGGGGACATATAGTCATTTAGGGTGAAAGGCACTTTATGTGTCATACTGAAGACTTCATCATAACTGACAAGACATCTCCAATGAAACCAGAGATTTTGATCAATATTGTGATACATTATGTAATTTGTTCCATGTTCAATGGCTTGTCAAAATTCTATTTTTACTTGCATTATTCTGGAACTGACTATCCCCATTTGAGTAAAATAATCTTGACAGAGATATGAAACATTATTCTATACATCTATCTTTGTCCAATAAAGTTATTTCTAGGAGGCTATTCTCTTCCATATTGGGGGGAAGGGGGGGGGGGGGGGGGGGGGGCTTGGTGGCCGAGTGGTCTAAAGCGTACACTTACGGATCACTGCACCTCTCACCGCCTGGGTTCGAACCCCACTCGGGAAAGATCCTAGTGTGAAAAAGTTTGTCACTTCGCTTGCTGAAGGTCGGTGGTTTACTCCAGATACTCTGGTTTCCTCCACCATCCCAGAACTGATCACCTCGAAATAAGTGAAAAATCTTGACCGGGGAGTAAAACACCATTTCTCCACTCTCCACTCTTCCATATGGGCATCCTAAGTAAACTTCATCAGAAAAACTTTTTAACATGACTTACTTCAAAATAAGATCAAGAGAAATCTATCTATAGGACTATTTTTATAAAAATACCTTGATGAAAATGTGAGTGGACAACATTTTCTGTACTATGGAATCCATTGTTCCCGGATAACGTAACATGTTGAAGTGAATTTTGGGTAAAGCCACCTGACCAGCCACCAGTGGGAACAAATTGTAAGCTAGATTAAATGGTTTACCAGGCAATACTCTAAAATGGAACTGAAAAAAATCGCTGTTTAAAGTATTTGCTGTATAAAAAACGAAATGTTGTCAAACTTTACACTACTTCAAAACATAAGATACACATGTACCTACATGTACAAGAATTTTCAGTGATTACTGTACATGTATACACTTATTTGTTAATTTGAACTTTGTCTTTAAAGTTTGATTTTAAAAAAATGCAGTTCAGGCATTAAGCAGGTAATAATTCCTCATCAGCTGGTCAAGATATGTAAAAAAATCAGGTTGGAATCTAATCTTGCTTTTTGATCAATTTGTCACAGTTCCAAATCAAATCGTTTGCTTTACAGGTAAATAAAAATAAAATATTTTTGTATTTTAGGAAAATAAATGCATTGGATTATAAATCTGTAGTTGTGTGTATAAAAAAATTCTGCAAGACAAGTGAATTTTTTTACTTCCAGTAGACATCTACCAAATTGCAAAATCAATTCTATTCAGGGCCTGAACATGTGAATTCAAGGGTGAATCCCATTACAATGTAGTTGCAACCCATATTTTATATCTTAAGTCCATTACCTGTTTGTTACCAGCAAACATGAAATGATCATTTGCTTCCATGGTAACTTCAACTTCCTGTGGATATGGTGTCCTGTTATAAATGATATAGTATAGGGGCAATAGAGTTTTAACCTTGCCAAATGCTGGAAGTTTAAGCTCTACAGACATTGGAATGTGTTCCACATTAACTGTGGGGAGTGGGAATGATGTCATTACAAATGGTAGTTCATCTGTATCCTCTGTTTTCCTACAAAATGAAAATGAAAGTTAACTAGAACTGTCTGTGAAGGAGACTAATACCCCCCATTCCAAATTGTTGGGGGAGAAATTTGATTTTTCTGGGTGATGGGTTCTTTTGATTCTTAATATCTGTGCAAAGTTTCAGAAAAATTATATATACATATTAATGAACCTCAAGACAAATTGTATGTATGGTCAAATTGTAAGTGTGAAAAATTCTAAGTCTAGAAATGGCCAAAATAAAAAAATAAAATTTAAAAAAATCTGATCTAACTAATAACTGCAGGTGCACAGGTTCTTATGATACCTTACATCTGTGCATAGTTTCAGAAAAATTGGATCCATACATAACTGCATTAAACTCCGGACAAATTGTGTCTATAGATGGACAGACATATAGACAGACAGACAGACAAGGTGATTCTATTATCCCCCCTAATTTTTGTTGCAGGGTATATATGAAAAGTAACTATAAAAGATGTTTAAATTCATAAGATTTTCTCATACAAGGTAGTCTTATTCTCATATTTGGTGAAAGTAGTTTTTTTAAGTTGGCGACCTGTAAATACAAAAATTTTGAAGTTTATTTTATTTTGAGTTAATTCATGAGAGTAAGAAGAAGATGGGAAAATTTGTTTTGTCCATTTCAGGAATACTTCAGGTTCTATAAGTCTATAAGTTCAGACATAAAGACATGTACAATGAACTGACCTCCTCCAATGGACTGTGTAAGTCCCTAAAGCCACAGTAGGCTGAACACAATTTAAAGCTTTCAGACATATACACTCTGCTGCACATTCTGTCTTCTTTAGACAAACTGAAAAATATGAAAAGAACAAAACCAAAGTCATTCTTAATGTATTTTGTTTTTAAAGTTATGATGCTAAGAAAACTTATATGCAGTAAACATGCCTCTTGTTATATAACTTTGGACCATGGTGGCAAAGTGGTCTAAAGCTCTTTTAAGTGGCTAATAAGATTGTTTCTATTTAAATAATACTAATTACTAAGTGAAAATCTATGTACATGTAATTGCAAGTAATTAAAAAAAAAATCTGCAGATGTATTTCAAATTAAAAATTCATATTATTTTTCATATGTTTCATTTTCTCTTTTTTTTATTTTTACATTATTATATCTGTTAGAATTACCTCCTTGTATTTGTGACTGTATTTCTTCATCAGCACTTTCTATAAATGGACTCTAAAATTTAAACATAATGAATTTCAATCAGTAAACACAGAACAAACTTGTTACACTAATAAGTTAACTTTAAGACAAGTATATATGTTGAACTTGAAAGAATCTTAGCACAACACAAAATAAGAAATATTTAAACAATTGGCCCAAGATCAAAACTGTTTTATTCTAAGGGGCAAGCCTTCACAAACGCCGATTTTTGGCAAAAAACGCCGATTCAAACTTAAAAAAGCCGATTGAAAAATGTCCGAATCGGCTTTTTTCCCCATAATAGTAAGACAAAATGTGATTAAAAATTCTTGAATACCGGCTTGTTACTAATTAAAATTACTCAGGACAGTGTCACGATTCACTGAACTTCCCTATTCACAGGTAATTACCTAATACCTTACAAGTTAATTGATTACTAATGGCGTCACCTGTTCAGATCGTTTCTACTACAGTATACAAACACATACACGTGCCAGATCAATCCAGTTAATAGATAGATAATAGTCTCCCCTGAATTCTATATACAAGAGCTGACTAGATTGATAACGACCGTTTTTCGGGTTACCAACAACAACATGATCACGGCATTACACGTGGTTTTTGTATCTTTTTTATGTCGAACTATTTTAAGTTACCAGTGATGGGATTTTTACAAGATATCAATAAGTGGTATTTATGAACATTTATCTATATATGCAACATTGTCACACATCGACTTATAATTTATAATTATAACGACAGATATCCCGGTGTACCAAACAGAACTCAGTTTAACTGTTTATTAACGTTTTGTTGCATTGCCAATAACTGGACAGTTATGGAAAGATAAAAAGCAGTATGTTAACACCGTATTTTCAAATAAAAATTTTAATGTTTATTTCTTTACCTGTCTGATATGTGTTTATTAAAAAACAGAAAATTGTTCCGGGGGGGGGGGGGGTACCCTTTGCCGATCGTTGGGTGTGTGTGTGTGGGGGGTGTTGATGTACCCTTTGCCTACCGCCGATTGACCCTACCGGCATTTGTGGAGCCCTGCTAAGAGGTTATTCTGCACTGTGACAATCCTTAACAATCAATCACTGTTACAAGGCAATATCCTAATTTCTAACTTTAAACACTTACCATTGTATTTGGCTTGACTGCAACTCTATTGGCCAGGGAGATATACATTTTAACTCTGGTAACAACAGGAATGGTTCCTCTGATTGTACAGCATCTATCTGCTCGAACTGAAAAATGTATTAATAATGTAAATAAATAAACACACTGGAAAGTATATGTTTACTTGTATGTAACAATAAATAAATAAATAAATAAATAAATAAAGTCAAGTCAGATGAGTAGAAACATCTACACAGAATATAAATAAGTTTTTATTGTCTAAAAAATTTCAGCTCATTTCTTTAATAGCAAAAGCAAGCAGACAAAAGAAACCATTTATATATATATATTTTGGTATATAGGGTAAAAGAATGGGTTTTTTTAATGAAATGAATGCTGCTTATTAAAGAAAATTATTAAATAGTTCTGCAATGTAAACCAGAAGCATAATCATTTACTTGCTTCAGATGACAAAGTAACTGTGAGTTTGAACCCAATGCCTCACTTTATACAAATTTTCAGAGATGACATTTCTTTCAATATCTGTTTGTACATGTAAATGACTCATTTGTAACAAAAAAAACCTCCACACGTAATAGTTCAAACTAAAGAATTAGAAATGAAAGTTGAGTAGGTCACTTGTGAAGAATACATAAGTTATTTCAATAGTTTACAATTTGTTACATAAAACATACCTTTAGTGACTGTGTTTTAACAGATACTTCAAATGGAATGACAGTTGTCATAGTAACAGATTCTTCCTTCTGACAACAACATGTAATCTTCTGATTTGCCACTAAGACTACCACATTGTAGCTAACCTGTAAAATAATATTAAAACTGATCATCTGAAAACTTTCTTATGGTTGAAAATAGTAAAGCATATTCGACATTTAATAAAGATGACTTCAACCTTCCAACAATTATTCTTGAACATGTTTGAAAAGAAAATAAAGAATTTTAAATGAATTTAATACTACATTTTGGTACATTTATTTTAATATACAGTGATACATTGAAAATTTTTTTTAAATGGTAAACAAGAAAATTTTTATTCAAGTAGATTTTTTATGAATAAGATTTCAGGATACTCACATATTTTTAATTTCCAAATTGTTTAAGCCAGTGGAAATCAAAATAAATTTTGATTAATTAAAAAATTTACAGCAGTGTTATTTTCACATCTTGTTACTCTAGCAGATTTAAGCAAAAAAAAAAGTTATTTTGAAATCTCAGATTCCATTTATTGGATGAATGGAAATTAAAATCAAAGTACCACACACTTCAGAGTTATCAAAGTTTCAATGCAGTTACCTTTAAACTAATTGTTCTAGTTCCTGGATGCATATTTTTGACAAACAATTTTCTATAGCACTAAAATAAATATAAATAAATAATTTTACCTCGTATTCAAGTGATTTACATATGTAAGAAGAACCAACATGATTAACAGAATAGCTGCAGAGAGATACTAGTAATCTGGTTGAAAAATTAGAATGAAACTGAATAACATAAATAAGACTGGCAATGAATAATAATACTGGTAGTATTTAATCACCTTAAAAGCTGAGAAGTTTAATTTTTACTTATATCTAGCGTAAATTTGAATGTTGAAAGGCAGAACTTCTACATTTCCTGGCATATTTCCATCAGTGCTTTCTCAAGTTGATCTTATATGGTAACCATGGACAACTCAAAATCATAAATGCATCGACAATTGTTTTGTCATCCAATCAAACTTCATAAAGACTAGACTAATTTAAATCATCATCAATCAATAGCTTGGTAATTTATAAGCTTTCAAACTAAAACTGGCTTTGATTAGAGGTTAGGATGAGACAAATATGTCAAAATGTCACATAGAGCACTATTATAAACGTAATAATATGACAGATATTTATCAATTATGAGGAATTTGGGGGATTTTACCAGTTAAATGGTATAACATACCTTTTCCTTTGCCTTCAGTACACCTAAGTCAATATCAGTTAGCCTGCTCTGTACCTTCCCATCAAACCTTGCTTCATTAAGATAAATATGAGCTACAAGTATGACAGCATTAAAAGTCAGTTAATGTTACATGGCTACAATGCTACATGTACATGTATTTGTTTAACTGTTAACTGTGCAAAATTTTTGGGAAAATTTTGATGGATGAAGTTTGTATTTGTCTCTGACCTTAGCCTTGTCAAAAAATGCTAAGTGCATCTACAATTACCAATGAATATCTCTGCAGAAAAAATGATGTCATTTTGGGTATTTTACAAGTTGAAAATTAGCAGGATTTAGCAGATTCTTTTGTATATGCAATGTTATATGTCACAAAAAGCATTACTACTGATGTAAATACTGTCATTACCAACATGTAAAAACCATGGCAACAGCAACATTTTTTTTTGCAATTATGTTTCATCATAATTGAGGATGTGCATGGTGATTTTCAGTTACAACTTTGGTTATGTAAATGATAACAAACTCTTATTTAAATTAATTGGATATTCTATGAAAATTACCGTTAAGCATGTTTGCTGTCACAGACACAGTAAAAGAGATAATAAATTTATATGTTACAGCATTATAACCTGAGTTTTCCTTTCCACCCTGTATAAATTGTGATTATTCTTACTTGATTGATCTGATGCTTCATCCTGTCCTTGAATTCCAACCGACAAACTTAAATTGACAAATAAAAACTCAAATTAAATTTTAAAAAAGAAAAATCTTTTATAAATTTAAAATATCAAGATGAAAATACATGTATGAAGATAGTCAGGTAAAATTCATTGATATTTTAGGATTTTGAAGAAGAAAAATAGTACTACCTTAATAAAACCTTTTAGAAAATGTGCTATGAAATCTTAAACACTGCGCATACATTTAAAGGATGGACAACAGCAATAGCTCTCCAATGCTTTCACTTGGGTAGCTTAAACATCCAAACTTAAAAACAATCAATAAATATTCAAAACAACCCAAGGAAAAAAAAAACAACCATCCTTAGTCTCATAAATTAATGGTGGGGATGTCCGATGTCAAATTTCACATATACCTACCTGATATCAAATATATCATGTTCTTCTTGATTTGTTATCTCCATCTGAACCAAGTAGAATTCATTTAACAGGCAAGGTTGTTGATGGTGTAATGTAACATCTAAGTTAGCAGTACGGGGCACAATCCTAAAATATTATCAAAAAATTACTCATGAGTCAGAAACAATCACAATTTATCTGATTTTATACATGTACAGAAACAATCACAATTTATCTGATTTTATACATGTACTTAAGTCTTTTATCTTATAGATATATCTAACATGTTACTCATGTATCTATATGACACCCCACAACACTTAAGTGGAACTATCTATTTCATTTGACATGAATCTGTATTATTTGAAGTTTTTAAGTAAAAAATAATGCCACTCTAATTTAAACAAGAGGATGTAAATTGTTTCTCTTTTGGTCATATAAATGAAAATTTAAGTCCTTCATAATTTATTATCTAAAGACTTAAGTTGTCAATAATTTTTACAGGCATCACTAAATTCTGACAATTTTAACATAAAATGTACCTAGCAAATTGCTTTTGAAGTCTATCTTAAATTGAGAGGAAATTTTTAAGTTAAGTAGATTTCTCCTCTACAAGTACATGTATTTAAACTTAATGTCTGCAATACCAAACTAATTTGATACCTATGAAATATTTCTAGTTACAGTTTCTGCTTTCATTGAAGAAAACTTTCCTAGTTTAAAACTTAAACATCTTGTCAACATTAATGTCATTCAAAGTCATCAAAAATATTGTTCTCAGTTGCTCTAAGAAAAATATTCCAAGCATGTCATATAAAGTACATAATACCAAGTAAAAAGTTTATAAAAATATATCACCTTGTTGAAGACTTGATATCTACAGATTCCCAGTCAATATGGTCTGTAGTTACTGGTTTCTTTGGTAACAAAGATTGAGCTGTCTGCAGAGGAACAACAGCATCTCCACCACCTCCCATCCATCTTAGCATACAGCGCTTTCCTGATTCAGAACCAAACTCCAGCACAATGGTAGATATCTGGGTGAAAGTTATTATGTATGTACATTTAAATTTATGCATTTTTCAGAAAATCCTTGAAACTACAGATCCAGAATTGTAGGAAAATTAAAAAGGTTCATTTTAGATCAGACTAAAAAACCAAAGTTCTCTATTTAAGTGCAATTCATGGATAATTTTAAAGTTAAACAGAAAACGAAAAACATGACAATGGACTAGAGAGGCAGCATTGCTAAATTTGGTTTTAACATACAGGTAACAATTAAAGTTGGCCACTAGATGCTGCTGGAGAGGACCGAGGTGTCAGAATTAAAATTTAGCTTTCTAACACATCTAATGAATGAAACAAAAATTTTAAACTGATGAAACTATAGATGAAACTAACACAAGGGCATGCTAAAAGCTGTTGAATGCTTTTGAACAAGCAGGATTAAGTAAAATGTCAATATTCTTACCTCAAGTTGTTGATCGACATCCTCTCTGACAGCTAGGAATGTAAAGTGGTATAATCTTGGTTTATCTGGTACTAAATACAGATCTCCTTCCTTACTGTCAGACTCTGAGGCAGCTGATATACCATGACCATCAATTACCTGACAGTACTGGCTATACATCTGAAATCAAAACAAACAATAATAAACATAGCACAAATGACTAATTTATATCTTGACAGTACTGGCTATACATCTGAAATCAAAACAAATGATAATGAACTCAGCACAAATGACTGATTTATAACTTAACAGTACTGGCTATACATTTAAAATCAAAACAAATGATATTGAACACAGCACAAATGACTGATTTATAACTTGACAGTACTGGCTATACATCTGAAATCAAAACAAACGATATTGAAGATAGCACAAATGACTGATTTATAACTTGTCAGTACTGGCTATACATCTGGAATCAAAACAAATGATAATGAACTTAGCAAAAATGACTGATTTATAACTTAACAGTACTGGCTATACAACTGAAATCAAAACAAATGATAATGAACTTAGCAAAAATGACTGATTTATAACTTGACAGTACTGGCTATACATTTGAAATCAAAACAAATGATAATGAACACAGCACAAAAGACTGATTTATTACTTGACAGTACTGGCTATACAACTGAAATCAAAACAAATGATAATGAACTTAGCACAAATGACTAATTTATAACTCATTAGTACTGGCTGTACATTTGAAATCAAAACAAATGATAATGAACACAGGACAAATGACTGATTTATAACTTAACAGTACTGCCTATACATCTGAAATCAAAACAAATGATAATGAACTTAGCAAAAATGACTGATTTATAACTTGACAGCACTGGCTATACAACTGAAATTAAAATAAAGGATCATGAGCATAACACAGATGACTGATTTAGCATGGAACTATAACCTTATTGATATCAGTAAAAACTTTAAATACCTAAAGATATGTGTTTTGGCAACGTCCTTCTCCTTCTATTTCAAAACTTACCTGGTTACTCAAAAACACAGACAACTTGTGGAATCTGACAGGAAATGGACATTTGACTCTGAAAGAAAGAACAAAAACTCTTTGAAAAAGTTTGAATTTATGATTAAGTATGACAGACAGAAATTAAACCAAAGCTTACATCATCATTCATGAGGTCTTATTATTATTTTTTTAATTATTTTTACTATATGTACATGAAAAAGATTTTCCTTCCAAACTTCACTCCCATTTTTTATCTTGCAGTGTTTAAACAAAAAAGAAAATGTGCAGCAAGTTTATATAAAAACAACCCACAACTCCTAACACAGGCTAAAATTGTTCTTCAAAAAAAGTAAGGGTATGATATCTCTTATTTCTGGTACATTCTGCATTTAAGAATTATACCTAGTTGTTGTGACAAATAAAAAAAATAAAATAAAAATAAAACTCACCTTAAGTAAACTTGTAGTTCTACTTCTTTATCAGCTGGTACTGTATCTGATGAAAATCTGGTTTTACACTCCACTATTAGAAGAAGAAAAATATGATAACTATCATCCTCTATTTAATTAATACATGCAATCATCAAATCAAGAGCACATTTCAAACAGTTTTGACAAATATAAAAAATATACATGTAACATTACATACATGTATGTGACCATTTTTCATTTACATGTAAATGTTACATGACATACATGACTATTTATTTTATGTAGTTTAGACCTAATATGGTAAATAATTGAATTATGTTAAACCCCTTTACAATTCTAAAGATAAAATTAAAAGAAAATTTAAGATATCAAAAATGAAGCTTTAGTAAACTACTACAGCAATGATACAGTAGTAAACATATTTATGAAATGATCTGGGGTGCATTCAAATTTACCAGGTTTATTCACATTATTTGATTATGATTCTAAAGCAATTACCAAAAGGTACAATATTCTGCATGTCTATGCTGAATACACAAGGTTCTTGAGAGTTGGCATTCCACAAAGTTCTAGCGTTCTCTACACAAACTGGATCAAGTCCAAGTTCAGGTTCTGGAGCATCATTCTGAAACAAAGCCAATAAAATCCCGATGATACTAATATACATGTAAATACAATAATAAAACAAAAAGTGAAAAGATGTGGGATTTAATAATGTAATACATGACACCATTATAGTAAATATTATGGAAATAGGTGAGATATTCTTGAATTATTTTTCTACAATAAAGCTTCAGTTTATCCTATAATTGGTTAGCTTTAGAAGAGCAGAAACTACTCTTTTAAATCTAAAATCAGACCTACATGTAATCAATTCTCTTTTGAAATAATAAATAAATTCAAAATAAGCCCCACTTAAAATTAACAAAGAACTCAAATAAGCACACTTAAAATTAACAAAGAATTCAAAATACCACACTTAAAATTAACAAAGGAATTCAAAATAGCCACAACTTAAAAATTAATAAAGAATTCAAAATAACCACACTTAAAATTAACAAAGAATTCAAAATAAGCCCCACTTATAATTAACAAAGAATTCAAAATAAGCCCCACTTACAGACATTACTCTAATTAAATTCATCTGGATTCTGGTTTTATCTTCCAGTGGACATTTTGAATCTGTGAAGTTATGAATGAAGGTCAATGTGAAGTTTCAAGTTTCATGAAAATCAAATAATAAAGGATCAAAAAAAAAAATTAATACTAAATGTAGTTTAAACTACAGAATACCATCAAACATCTCTTTTACATAAACTTTTACATTTTCTAGTAAGTAAAGTGTGAAATCTTCAAAAAAGAACCTGCAGTATGTAAATTTGACAAGGAGAAACTGTATATTTCCCCCACAAAATGGCAAAGAGTGATTGATTCATTGATTAGATTGGGTTTTATATTCTACTCAAGAATATTTCACTTATATCAAGATGCCAAAAGCTATAGCTGAAGAAGCAGAAAGTTTGACCTTTGCAGTGCACTCAGAGCAATGTGCAGGGTAAGTTCTTTACTTTCGCCATGCCTACCATGACACAGGGTCGGTTAAAGGTCTTTTCTGATGGAACCTGTGACTTTCATTTCTAAATGTGATGTGCTTGGCGAAAGAACAATCACTACCAATTAAAAAGTCTTGGTCAGACATGGCCAGAGTTCAATCCTAACATCTCACAAACAAAGCGAGCACTCTCCAACTAAGCTACCATAGTGGTACAAAATGGCTAAAGAGAAGTGTTAAGTTTGGCTTCTGTGGCAGCAGACATATAAACAGCAAAATATATTACAAACAATGTTTTGAGATCTCTTTGCTTCAAATTTCAGCCAAAAAGAACCTCTATTTAAAAGTGACATACGTATCTAAAGTCGTTATTTTGTAGGCCTTTAAACAAGACTTGGATGTAAAACATCATTATTTCCTTCCTCCATGTTATTATTTTTAAAAGGATACAATGTCCAATGAGCTCTATGCAATTTGATACATATTCATTAACTCTGGCAGTTAAATAAGCACACTTTAAAGAGACTTCTAAGATGGATGTTAACAATGGCCACCAACGCTCTCCACGGTAATCCCACATCACCTTATTCAACAACCTAGAAGAGAAAACAGTAAAACAATAAGCTACAACAATACACAGACATATTAATAGCATCAGCTGAAAGGCTGCATGGTTTTAACCTGATCATTTAATTTGACATTGCCCCAATCTACCCTGTTGCCAAATGAATGTATACCAGCCAATAGAAGTTTTGTGCTCTTGGTCACCTCAAATGACTGAAACTGAGATAAGTACACGAAGCAGAGTATAAAGACTTGAACTTAAGACTTAATCAAAATCTTAAACATGTATTTACATATATTTACAGGGTAATACTTCAAATACATGTATGTTAATGTTGCTTTCTCAGATACCAAAGGTAACTCGAAGTGATTACATTACACGTCCATGGTTTTTGTACTTTGTTTATCAACTGAAACACCTGGATAACCCAAGAGCCAAAATCAGCTCTATGCACATTAAGTCACTAAAGTTGTATATAATGTACATGTATATTCAAGTATATCTATTGTAGTTAATAGGGATTAAACATTTCATTGCCATGCAACTGTTTCTCAATTGCAACCTCAAAATATTTTATAAAACAATTATCCTCATATGATACAATACTTTTTATACACCAAAACAGTTTAAAGCACTTATTCTTCTTATTTTTTTTTTAAAAAAAGAAGAAAAATCCTTGTCATCTTTCCCTAGTAGCACAAGTGCTCATCCCATTATAATTTTTTTGAAGTTGATAATATTAATTTTTTTTCCACAAAAATTATATTTCACAAAAAAGTAATACATTAGCATGATATTGAAGTATCAAAACCTCTCAAAACTCAGGTTTTAGCATTATTTTGTATTGTATCAAAAAGCATTGAACTAAGGTCTATGTATCATGATTCATGTTATATCCTGAGATAGGCATATTGTTTTATCCTTAGTGGCTGAAATAACAACATGTACTCACATGAGAGCTTTATTAAAATCTTTGGCATGGAAATATTCTTCACCCATTTGGACCACTGAAATGCATGAATCGTTTATCATAATTATAACTACCACCACAGTTTTATTGATAGCATTAAGAAATGTCGATTAAAAAAAAATAAATGTAACGTACATATTCAGTTCAAAATTGTGAATAAAAAACACCAATTTAGCAAAAAAAAAAAAAAAAAAGTCAGCATATGTCATATAATATTTGAGCTTGACCTACATTCTAATTGGGATGACAATTAAACACCTCAATCAATTGCGGAATTTCTTGGAACACAATTTAAATGAATACATCTCATGTCCTTGTTTAGATACAAATTACAGCTGATGAGGAATGTCCAAATATGTAATTGTTTTCAGAAAAATACAAGACAGGAGCAAATAACAATGTACATGTAGGTATTTTGACAGGATTTTGACTGAAAACTTACTCAAGTATCTTTTCATTCTGGGTGACTTGTACTTCTTAAACTGGGCAACAGCATTACTTAACAGAGGAATTATCAGCCACTGTAAAATAAAAATTGAGAGTTACTATTAATATTCAGGAACTGTCTTAACCAAACTTTAATCTCAAAATATCTCTCAATTTAATTACATGTATTATGATGTTTCAGAACACCTGAAACATATGTGTATTTAGATAAACAATTACATGTACATATTGTGTATTTATAATGTACATGTATGTTAGTAATGCAACTCAGTATGTGACATCTTGTAAATGTTGTTCCATCTTTACCAGATTTACTTACCATCATTTTTTATCAATTTTCATTTGTTACTATTTTATTTATTATTTTTTATCAAATTTTCATTTTTAAGTATGTTAAATTTGTGTTTACTTTATTTGTCATTGTATGTTTTGAATTCTACCTGCTCAGAGCCAGATCAAGTGGCTTAATTTGAATTTGAATCAAGTTTACACAGTTTATGCAAGCTAATTCTAATAGACAGGCAAGGGTCAGGTAAGTTACTGGTACTGATTATATTAAAACTTACAGAATGATCCACGCGAACTTCTAAATCTTGTAAAGCTGTTATGCCATCTTTCTCTTTCTGCATATCAGGAGGATCTATACCTAGGTACAAATGCATGTAAGATAAACATACATGTATTACCAAACAGAAAAGAAAAAAAATACTAGTATATATATAATCAAAACATTTTACATTAATAAAAAGACATATATACTGTTGACCAATTTGTGTTAACACATACCAGTACTTATTTTAGCTGTTTAAATATGATGTTTGTATCAGCACAGTTTAAGTTTAGCACTAAAGACAACCTTCAAAATTTTGAAACATACATGTGTATGACAAAATTTGGTGATAGTTTTATTAAGCACTTTAATTTAACTGCAAACTGTGTCATATTATAATCATTGTTAAATTTTCCAAGTTAACTTCTAGAATTACAGTTTATATGCATGCATGCACATATGAACACACACACACACACACACACACACACACACACACACACACACACACACACACGAAGTTTATAAACATTTTGTAATAATGTGTTTAAAATAGAAACTATACACAAATGTTTATAAAAATTCAGAATTTAGAATTTTGAAGAGATTGAAAGAGAAAAAGAGTATTTATTGTAGTATAACTGCTGTAGCTGTTCCAGGCAAACTGAACAACATGTTAAAATGGCCAGTTCATAAAACCATAAAAATCAGTTCACAATAAGTGTAAATATAAAATCTAACTTTGATGTCCCTGTCTCCATGGTCTCTGTCCATAAAAATCTAACTTCTTCAAATTTTCTAATGGATCAGGATGCATGGGTTGTGAAATGAGCTATGAAAATTAAAAAAATAAGTACATGAAGTTCAAGGACGTATATAAACTTACAACAAAATCAAATACAATTTACAGATAAACAACTTTAAATTTATCCTACATTATATATATACATGTATAAAAAGAATAAATAGATTTTTATTTTTGATTTTTATTGCATTTAAACATGCTTGAAACAACACAGAAATTACCTTAGCAAAACCATCAAAATACAGTAAGAACTATATATTTTAAAATAAAAAAATGTCATAAGAGTTTAAAATCATTTATAGCAAATAAGCTGATTGGAGAAAGTGAAAAAAGAAAGACGACTATCAGGTATGAATTCTTTTTGGTAGAGTCAATAATTCTTACTTTACATAATCCTCTACATAACTGTTTCCTGGCTACAGCATGGTTAGCAGCTTGTTGGTAGTAAAATCCTGGATGTTGTGTCTGAATGGCAGTAAGTCCTAATTTTATAGCTTCATCAAATAAATCACCAAACACCTGAAATCTATATGTATATATTTGTTTAAGACTAAAGTCGGTTACAAGGATTTAATAAATTCTGTGAGTCTCCTGTATACAAGTAAATGATCACATTTTATATGTGATTGATTTTAATCAGTAAAATACTTATAAACTGAGATAAACAGTTTATACAAAAAAAAAAAAAAAAAAAAAAAAAAAAAAAAAAAAAAAAAAAAAAAAAAAAAAACAAAACCAGCAGGAGTTAAAATTAAAACAAAATTACACATGAACCTTCAATGATGAATTAGAGTGTAGTGATGGTGTTTTACGCCCGAGTCAAGATTCTTTCACTTATTTCAAGGCGGTCAGTTCTGGGATGGCGGGGGAAATCAGAGTGCTCAGAGAAAACCACTGATTTTTGGCAAGCAAACTGACAAACTTTCTCACATCAAGATATGTCCAGAGTGGGATTCGAACCCAGGCGTTAAGACGTGCTGTGATCCATAAACGGCACTTAAGACCACTCGGCCACTGAGGCCCCCTTAACACGATGAAGATAAGACCAGGAATTCTGGAAGATCAAGTAATTTTTCTTTTGATAAGGAGTGAAGTGGAATGATGGAGTCAAAATTCTTTCAATTAAAACAAAGTGGTTAGTTCAAGGATGGTGGAGGAAACCAGAGTGCCTATAGAAAACTGCAGACCTTCAGCAAGTGAACTAACCAATTTTATCACACTAGGATCTGTCTCAAGTGGAATTAAATCTAGAGGTGAGAGGTGCTGTGACCCCTAAACCACTGAGTTCCCATTTATGAGGGCTGATTACCACAGGTTTCAGTTATGACTTACTGTTTTGACATCCAAGCGCTGTGTTCAAATGCTAATTCTGCTATACCAATTTTACTTTTAAAGAAATCTATATGTTTTCTGAACTGTGCTATGGCATCCAGTGGTGTATTATGCTGGAAGGATAACCTGCATATCTGTGAAATACAATGAAATAAATTATCAAAAAATTACTGTTATTTCAATATTTCCATAACATCCTACATGCAAATCTTGACATTTCAATATTATGTAGCCATTATGGGGCTATAGTGCAACTTGGCATTTGTGTAAAACAAACAGTTCTATTGAGTATGAAAAAAAATTATGTATCAATTTGCTGAAATATGATCACAAAATGAGATTCTAAAGAGGCATAATATGTTAATTCATGATGTACATAGTGATTTTGAAATAAAACTAGGCTAATGTATATGGAAGATACTTAACTTTTTGGATTTTCCATAAAAATTTTGGTTTTTCACAGAAAGGTAGAAACTCACTGATTGTTATTATTTCTGTATTTTTTTTGTTTGTTTCACTATTTTTTACCACTTTTTTTAAACACCTGAATGTATAATTATAATCATGGTATTTGTTTTCATACATAAATGTTCAGTTCACCATGTAGCAGTTTCCTGTTACATTTGAAGTGAATTTAAATAAAACAGTATACCTTATAATTAATAAATCCAGCTATAGTTTTGATCTCTAACAAGTTTGTATCATGCATTCGCAGTTCCAGTAAATGTCCATAAGCCTGCTTGTAATGTCTAAAAAATACATGTAAATCAGATAGAATTCTTGAAATGAAAAGGTGACTCAGACACATTTTAGTCTCTATTATTATATATATGTACATGAAAATGTGAAAACATGTGATTGTTCAAATTACAGACTAAACAAAGAAAGTAGCAAACTGTTTATTTGCAATTTTTGGATGAATTACATTATCCTCGTCAGTTATCTTTAAAAATATAACATTTACAGAAATAATTGTTAAAACTATGCAGTTCTGATTATTATACATCAAGGTCACAGAGCATATGTTGGAAAAATAAGCTTCAGAGAAATTTTTGAAACATCACAGAAATGATCTCAATGATTGAGTTATGTGTTGTGGTCTTGAATTATTACCTTGACGTAAAGTTCACAAAAGGGTGATCAAAATATGAAAGTATTAATTCCTTTTGAAAAATCTCTTGTCACACTTAAACTTCTAAAAGAGAGTAGAATACCATAGTCTAAAACGATTAATTTAGTCTTGATGTGAATTTTCATATAGCATTTGCCTTTTGAATTCCTGACAAATTTATTTAGACTTACTTCAGTGCTGTGTGGCTATCTTGTTTTAGTTCATTGAAGAAAGCTATTTTAAACTGATGTCTGACAAACAGTAGCTGTAAAAAACAATATATATATATATATATATATATATATATATATATATATATATATATATATATATATATATATATATATATGCAGAATTTGATGATGTTAAAAAAAATAACATGAAGTAAAGAATATATGTACATGAACAGAATAATCATATTAGGTAATGTAAATCTCAACATCTAGTTGGATATAACTTCTTTTAACTAGGCGTCAACTCAATATTAAGAGATACAGTAATTTAATTCTTTAAAATGAATACATATACACTTTACACTAAAATTTTGAACTGTATGAATTCTGAAACACTTTACCTGATGGGTTGTTTTATTTAGAAAGTCTCTGTGTGATTTCACTTTCCTTGCTTCACCATGATAGTAACTCTGTGCCAGCTCATAAAATGCATTCTCCAATCTGTAAGAGAAATTATCATTATCTTATGTTAATTAAATAGAACACATGTTAACTTTAACCTTTATATTGGATATTTTAATATACAGTGCAATCAAAAACTTAAATTACATCAATTAAAAATATTAATGGCTTTTAACCAGTTTAAAACAAATAAATTAACAAGGAAAAAAATATGTGAAGGCCATTCTAAACACTCTGCAAATCTGTTTTAGAATAAAAGATTTTTTAGCATGTCCAAATTAGTGTTAATACTAAAAATTTCTAAATTTCAACTTCAATGTTTCACATAAGGAGTTTACCCCTTCTAAAATCTTCTATACATGTATTTTAATCAGATATGCCCTACTAATAACAAAAAAAAGATTTAAATATTCTTACATGTAATTAGTTTTGCTCAGTTTTTCATGGCTTCTAACAATAAGAAGCATCTGTACCACTCATAGGGGTCTATTATTTTCAAACTTTTAAGAAATGTCTACAGAATGCAACAAGACTCATGGCTTTGGATTTAGTCTTCTCAAGAAGACTTTTCTAAAATGATATAGCACTTGTAATAATTCCAGTGTAAGTAAGATATGTAGATTATAACAGAAAATGAAGGCGGTAAAACAATGACTTTTGAATTTTACAGTGAACTATAGTACCTTATAGTATATCCAATAAGATGATCAGTGTGAGGTAATACATAAAGCTGCTTTGCAGACAAATCACAGGCACTACATAATGATGCCGCTCTCTCTGCTGCCACAACATCTTCTCCTGGTGGCAATGGGGCATTTTTCTGTATTAATACAACAGCCACTTTGGTTCCTCTTCCAGCAAGACTGTTTCTATACAAAACAAAAAACATGTACCAGTACATAAGATATTACAAATACTGGTATGAGCAAGCATATTTGTAAAAATCTAAATATTTCTTACAGTTTATCCTATCATGTTTTACCTAATCTAATGGTGTTTATTAAAACTAACATTTTTTAATTTCATTTTTTAAAATTTATTTTTATAGACATTACTTCAAATGCAACCTAACCAGATTATTTAAAAAGTTTTCAAAACTGAATCATTTAAAAAAAAGATATGTCATTTATAACTTTGTTTCTTAAAATGGCTTTTGTAAACTGAAAACTAGCCTAATCTAAAAAATCATTCAGTCAGGAAGGTGATTATTTAGATTAGGCCACACTGTATTAGGGTTCATTACCTGACTATTTCTACTCTGGTAGCACATTCCATCTGTCTTTCCTTCCACATTGGTTCATCCCAATCCAGATCAAAAAACACAATAACTACAGCAGGTACTTGTGTTAAATGTTTGTTCATCCAATTTGTTTTAAGTATACCTTTAGGAATGTACCATTCATATGATTGTCTCTGTTAAGAAACCAACAAAACTTATAACTAAAGCAAAAGCATAATATATTATATGTATGTAACTTTTCCAAATAAAAAATAATACATGTCTTTAATCAATACTTCTTTAAAATTTTCAACGTTTTTTTAATGTAACAGAAATAGTAAAAATTGCATGTTATTAAAGTACTAGTTTGCAAAAACTTAGGAAAACTATTACCTGGTACATGTAAAAACATCAACATTTATCTATGTTACCAATTTTTTCCCAGCAAAAAAATAATTCAACCTGAAAGTGTAGTTTCTGTAAAGAGAGAGAGAGAGAGAGAGAGAGAGAGAGAGAGAGAGAGAGAGAGAGAGAGAGAGTGTGTGTGTGTGTGTGTGTGTGTGTGTGTGTGTGTGTGTGTGTGTGTGTGTGTCAAAACCTACTTTATTTGTACGGCATTTTGGATACTCGTGATCACCCTGGACAACTGTAAACTGGAGAGGTACTCGATCTGATCGTCTGTTATTACAGAAGGAATCCCAAATTGTTTTATGTATTGCATTGTAAGTGACATCAAGTCCAGTTAGTGAAATAAGACCTGTTGGTCTGCATAGCAACTCCTGTGGAAGGTCACTTGACCAAGACATTTTGGTGAATCTGAAATCTAAATTTGAGCAACATGTTTAAACTTATGGTCATTGAAACCTGTGCTAATATGATTTAGATATGTGTTTAAGCATGGTGAAATATGTCTGTGTAACAATTATCCCTCTGGCCAGTGATTTTGCTATGGTTTTTAAAAACTACCTTCCACCTTTCAGATTGGGAAAATTTGGACCCTTTTTATGTCAAATATTATGCTCAGAATTTTGACATTCATTGCAAAAATTTTATATTGTGACAATATCTAACATTTTTTGTCTGTCAGAACAGTTTTGGACAACTGGATTTAACTTAAACTATTTGATTGTGTGTCACTGTTGCCTTTTGGGGAATTTTAGTTGTCAAATTGGGAAATTTTAGTCTTATTTCTCAGGGGAAACTACCTTTATTCGGTAGTAATTTTAGGCAAACAAAACCACTGCTCTGGCATATTACATGTATTTATAAAATAATATACTGGTAATTTGAAATTTTTCAGTAAAATGACATTCTTGTAAGTTGCAAAATAATATTTCCATGACCAATAAAACAAGTCAAGCAAATATGATAGTATGCACCACATGGTGTTAATTACAATGTCAAATCTTATTCATGTAAAAATTCATATTATTTAATCAAACTTTGATTTTTTTATTTTAAAAAATACAAATGTATGTTATTTCTTAAAGAATGATATTTCAATTAAATTTGGAAGAAATATTTATGTAACTAAAGTATCACACCTGGAATATTTCACTAAACTTCTGAAGCTATCAGACAGATACAAAAGTTCTGTGAGAAGAGCATTCACTGGGAAGGTCTGTGTTTCCATGCCTATCACTGCACCACCCAGTATGATTTCAGAGCAGTAAAACAATGCCCATTTTATCCTTAGATTATTTATTCTCTTTACAATCTAGAATGAGAATGTCACAAAAATAGTCAAAAGAAATTCTTGGTCATAATATATATGCTCAAAATGCTAACAGCACATTGCAACTTGCAACTGGCTCATCATGATATGAAAACTGGCCTTGAACAGTTGAAAAGGATAAAATTATTTCAACCCAGTCACGTCATGAAATTTTTGGAAATACTATGTTAAAAATAGTGTTTAAATAACCTTTTGGACTTTTCAAAAGTAAAAATAGGAACAGAAACCTGAAAATAAGGTATAAACTTACTATTTTGGTGGGTTGACAGTTTACACGACGTCCGGAAATGCAGAAATATTTGTAAAATATAAATTAGTAAAAGAATCGGAACAGATTTTGTAAACAGATTGCTTTAGAAACTTTATTTAAGACTTTTTGCGAGCGAAAAAGATTTAATAAATTCTTATATTGAACTATTTTATCGGTTTTTTATCCAAAAAGTGAAAGTTAAATTAAAAAAAAATCTAATTTTTTAAAAATCCGAAAACGGTGCTGTATCATTTTCTAATTTTACAATTACAAGTTACAAAATGTCAGCTTCCATGTGTTAGAATGTGAATTTCATCTGTTTTAACATATTTGTAATTATCCGTATTTCTGTCTTGTATTTAATCGATTATTTTATACTAAGATATATAGTTTCGGTCATAAAACATATCCTTTTATTCATAGTATAAAACATATTTTCCGTTTTTTAAAATTCCAGGTTCAACAGAATCGACTGAAACCCACCCTTTACCTGTTTACCATGATCACGATCACAGTCTAACTGTACTGAAAGGTTTTTTTTGTATTTGTCAAATAAATTTCTGAGTAGATTGTCAGTAATCGGTAATTTATCACCTGCATAGAACTAGACAAAAACTTGATTATGTGTTTTTGTCATATTTTGCATGTCTTTCTAGTTGCTTACATATACCATTAGGCCAGGATAGAAGTTCTTGATTTCATTGAAAATTTCATGATAGTGACCCACTAGATAAACATGATCATCTTAATCGCCAGATGAACATTTTCATGGATTAATCTACCAATAGTCCCATTTGACAGTTAAAATTGTGTATTTTCCCCTCAACATATGTTGCAATCAACGAAAGATTCCAATAGACCATAAAATGTATCCATTTTGAATCAGAGAAATACCTTTTTTATTTTAATCTAGGGTTTTCAGAGTTTCTTTTAAGTTGGATTATTTCATGCACCTCCACTTTTCTCAGTGAAATCAGTTGTAATGCTTTAGTTTCTTATCAATATAAGCTGTTAAGTGTGTTAACTTGATCAGTTTATCACTAAGTCACTAAGAAGGGTTCTTTTAGGGGGATTAAAAAAAGAAAAGGATTAATTTTGATTTTAATCAATACAGGAGATATTCACTGATGTTAGATAAGATAAGTGTTTACTTCTGGTGCATCTTTTTAAGATTCTAACTTTGATTTTTTTTTTTTCAGATTAAATTTTAGCACAGAAGAAAGCACTACATCAATCATGATATAAATGATGAAAATTTGAAGTCTGAAAATGACATGTAAAGAACAACAAGAGGTAATAGTCAATAAATGGTCATGATGGGTCAGTTGATAAATCTAATCTGAGGGCCATTTTTAATTCTCCTATGACAGTTTTATTGTCAAGCAATAACTTTGTGCATTTTACAATATCCTAAGAAAATCCATTCTGTCTAAAATAGGTTTCATAACTTTCATCTGAAATTTGGAATTAATTGAAAACTAAGGTTTTTTCCCTCATGCACAGCATTCCTTAGCTGGATTTGGATTTATATAATTTTGAAACTTTAGATTCATTATTTTCAACTGTTTGGCTTATATTTTTTATGTATCAAACTTTTCGGTCTAAGTGTCACTGATGAGGAATGAATTTCCGAAATGTGCACATCTGGCACATCAAAATTTAACTGGTATTTGTATTATATATTTACATGAAGTAATTGGTGCTTGTGACTTTAAAGTGCCAGCTAGTTCTCTGGGTTAGTAGTTGCAGAGGTTGATGTCCACTAGTAACAGTATGAAGTTACTTGCCTAAGGTCACAACATGCTGACGTGTCACTCTGGTATAGAAATAAGTACCTACAGTCTCTTGCAGAAGATGAGTCTTATGAGTTCTTATGAAATATGTATGTATTGGAAGTGGAGTTATTTTTATAAAAATATAACTCTTGTAAAACCTCATAATTTTGCCCCTCTGTAGGTGCTAACTGTCAAAGACAGCAATCGAATATTTTATTGTCCTACTGGTCCATTATCCTGACACCAGGAAATTCATCAGCAATGTAAAGTAAACAGTCAAGATACTAGTATGCTCCTTGCTGGATTAAAATCCCTGATCCTTGGATCTGGAATCTGGAGTTCTATGAGCTGAACAACAGATCTCAAGGTAAGATCTGATTTGAACTGTGCTAATAAAGTAAACTGTAGATAATTAATATGAGAATGTAAATGTTAAACTCAAATGTGAGAAAAGGACCGTGACACTTAGGAGTATATACTTGAGTAGTTGTTGAAGCCAAATTGTGTTTATATACATATACCTTCTAATTGATACTTAATTATCTTAAAAAATATTTTTGATATTTAGGAAGAACTTGAAGTTCTACACTCTATTTATGAGGGGGATGAATGTTTTAAAGAAGTTAACCCAACCACATTTCAGTACAAGGTGAGATAATTACACAGGTATTCTGATGAATAGAAAACTAAGGAAACAAACAAAACCTCTCTGACAAATTATTTACATTTATCATAATGCTGCATATGTAGATGTTTTAATTTTAGATAATTCTAATTCCTAATTAAAAAAACATCTCTTAAGTAACAAGTTAATGGACATATGATAATGTACACACTAGTTATATACTAGTCTCACTGGACGTACTAGAACTTGTTAGCTATGTCTAATTTGTAGGGGTAAAACATTCTTCTCAAAAATAACACCCAACTGGCCTGCAAACATTGGACTTCTAATTTAGTATCCTGTTATTCAGAACATAGCTAATGAACCCAGAATTTACTGGTTCATCAGATAAGTAGCTGAAAAATGTTTACTGTTTAAAATGTAAAAATAAGACATCTAATGGAACACTAAATAATAACCCTTCATGTTGTAGAGTGATAGATATACATGTATGCATATCAAAAATGATTTTTAAAAGAAATCATTTAAATTCTTATATTTATTTTCTGAATTTTGACTTGTCTGTTATTACATCAATACTGCTGGTCAATTGCCTATTCATAATAACAATTTAAAAAAAAAGATATAAAAAATTTATAAGATCAAATGTTGGTTTGAAATTGATGCCGATCAAAATGACTTTTTACCAGTCAATTGACAACTGGGATAAAATTTTCAGATTTTCCGAAGATATATTGTAGGAGAGGTAGGCCAGGAGATTTCTACATTCTCTCTATGGTATTTTGATTTTTTGTTGTAAGTCTGAGGTGAGGCACGACAGAGATGTATGTATTTACAAACTTAAGATGACCCACAACTTCTTGTTTCAATTTTTTTCAATCATAAATAAATCATAATACTGTATTTTGATAATATTAAGATTGTTTTTGCTTTACAAAATTTTTTCCTTTTTATGAACAGTATGGTGATGATGGTAGTTACAAGTCATTTAATGTAGAGTTAACATGGACAGATACTTACCCAGAGGAGAGTGGACCTGATGTCAATCTAAATACATTTTATAACAAACACATGTAAGTCTTATATGTGCATGTATAAAAGTAGTCAGTAGAGTCAGTGTCAGAGGAAAATCTGTAGACAGACTAATCATCACATGCAGTCTTGACTCGGTGATGTTACTTTGAAATTAAAAAAAGTTATCAATTCTAACACCAGTTACACCTGTGTATTTTTCAGATGCAGTTTTTTAATCTGTCTTTGTTAAAGCTTTAGATAAGTTTTATTTTAGTTATTGATCTTCTTTGAGTCTAACTTTGATAATTAAGATTTTAATTCTAATCAAGATTATTTTACTTAAACTAAAATGTCATCAGATATAACTCCATAAGTGGGAGGTCGTGAGTTCCAACCCTGACCGGGTCTGACACAAGACTGGAAAGTGGGTAGTGACTGTTCTTTTGTCAAGCACTTGACATTATGAAATGAAAGTCACAGTTCTTTTGGATGGGAACTTAATAGGAACTTGGCATGGTAAAGAACCCTGCTGTATAATGCCATCAGCGCAACACACAGGCAAAATTTCTGCACTTTTGCCTATAGCTGGCGACGTCTCGATATAAGTGAAATATTCTTGACTGGGATGTGAACCACCATTACTCAACTCAACTCATCAGATATAAGTGAAGTTGACGGAATTCATACATGTATATTGGCAAAACATAGCTTGATTGGTAGGTGCATTTTAGATATACTGATGATAACAGAGCCAGAGGCAACAAGACAAAGAATAATTTGAAGGTCATCTTAATTTTGGTGTCAGTGTTTTCATTCGTAAAGTATGTGATTAGAGTTACATATATGTACACATCTTTAGATATGTATAATGTTTTCATTTTAGACTTGAGTGTGTTAAAGGGAAGATTATGGCTGGAATTAATGAGCAGGTATGTTGTGATTATATAAAAATTATGAGATAGTAAAGTTTGTATCTGGATTGGGAGTGTTTTATATTTTGCTTAGGTTTGGAAGCATATTTCAAAATAAAGAATATGTTAAAGCTGCATTAAGTTTTCCAAAGAAAAAATTAAAACGGCACTAATCTAACTAATGATGTTCCTAATGAACAATGTTACATTTGGTTCAACGATAAAAGCTCGAATAAATGCAGAAATCACAATATTTCCCCAGCGAGATGCAGCATTTAGGATCTAATATTAGAACATGGTTACGTCATCAAAAACCCGGGTAATTTAAACACAACTTTCAAAACGGTGAAATACGATAAATTAAACACAGAACTTCGTTGAATTTGTCATTTGTGACTTAGTAAGGGATACAAAACACCATTTCAAATACATCCGGATATAAATGAAGGACAATTAATGTAATCTGTTATGTTTCACTTTCGGTTTTAGGGTTTTTCCGTACATCCGACATGATCCGTGCGCATGCTCCAAGCTCATAATTACCATCGTAAAACTCTGACCAACCGGTCAGAGGATTCCGTTTATTTACAGCTAAAAGAAATGAAATTTTAGAAAATGAATGTCACGGACCGTGGTTAGAAGATATCTATTTTTAAAAAAATATATTTTTAGAAAATCAAAAAAAATTCAGAAAATTGATAACCTTAATGCAGCTTTAAGTATGATCCTTGAGTATACACATATACATAAGTACTTTTTAGTGTAATATACCTAGATAAACATTCACACATTTTTAAAACTGAGAGATGCAACATTTAAACAAAAATAGATTTGTAGTGTTGTAGTGTGCCTTATGTTTAATAGTTTAATTGCTGTCGTGGTCAACATGGCAACAGGTGTTTTTAATCCATATTGATCAAATTTGAAGACAAAATAGGAATGATTTGTTTGTCAGCAGAATACCATAACATAAGAAGAAATTCTGCATTACATTACAGTACATGTAGATGAAGAAAACCAGCTATTGAATGGTTAAATGTAAAAGATGATGAACACATAATACTGTTAAAGTCACTTTGATTCTTTAATTCAAGAGAAGTCTAACTTTTTTTTTGCAAGTGGAGTTTGAACTAATTAATTTCAACTGTAACTGTAAAGAAAAGATTAACAGTTCAGATTTCATTCACTCATTTATTATTTATCTTTTATTTATTATTTATAGATTCCTGACATTATTGGCTGTGCAATGACATACACAATATTTGAATGGGTGAAAGAAAATTTAGATGATTTATTGGCAGACCAGCCCGATTCTCCACCAGTAATTCAGGTAAATTGAAGATAACTGCAGATTCCCTAGTGTTAACAGTATTTTTAGCTCACCTGAGCACAAAGTGCTCATGTGAGCTATTAGTATCAATAGAGGCAGACCCTCCGTCATCTGTCCGTCCGTTCGTCAACATTTGCTTCAAATGACTTCTTCTCAGAAACTTCTGGTCACATTTTGTTCAAACTTGGTCAAAAGCATCTGTAGAACATTGCCTTTCAAATTTATGTTTTTGGTTGCCATCGCTACCAAATGTAGGTCACATTGACCTACATACCGGTAGTTGAAAACCTAAAAAAATATTCTTCTCCAAAACCACTTCACTGAGATAAAATCTGATGCGATATTTGGCATCTAAACATCTTATATACCAAGTTTGTGAATTTCAATAAATTTTGTGAAAAATTAGGTTATCGTTTTTGTGTTTACCTGTATTTTTTATACATTGTAAATAGTATGAAAATTGTACCTAGTGTGCCCAAATATGAACAATTTTAGATCTAAAACACACATTCTTCCGATCATCCTAAAAATAAACAGAAAAAGTCTGTAACAACTTCCGTAATTCGGAATACCTCTGATTTACAGTAGTCGTAAAACGAAAACCAAAATGTCAAAAAGGAAGTGGAGTAGCATGCTCTCGTTTTTGCCCAAAAAGACCTGAGTTGATGAAGAAAGCGGTAAATATTGAACAAGATTTAAGTCAAGACATAGTAAAAAGAATGAAAACACCCACTTAAGCCATTGTTTATTTATTGTAAACATTTGTTAGGGCTGTTGCATGGTAGCTCAGCTTCAGACATCTTGAAGCCAGCTGATAGGGAATGTAACATTGATGATAGGCAATATTTGTGACAATGTTTTATGATTTTTTAATTATTACTATTAGTCAAATTGTTTTCTGTATTAACAGAAAATATAGTTTATGTTTTTAATTCTTCGTTTAATCAAAGTAAATTGAAATGTGGACCTAACTGAAACTTGAAAATTCTGTATTCTTTAGGAACGAAAAAATTATTGGCCCCGAACTTTCAAAACGGGCCCCTCATTTCCGCACAGAATGGGCCCCTGGTTTTTCAAAACAATCTGAAGCGCTGTCTTATGGATAGGCACTCTGCCATCCATTCATCAAAAGACTTCTTCTCAGACACATTTCATTCATATAAGTCAATAGCATCTAAAAACCATTGCCATTCACATTTGTGTTTCTGGTTGCTATGGCTACCAAAAGTAGGTCACAGTGACCTACATAGCTAAAAACCAGAACAATAAAAATAATGTTCCCTGAAACCACTTCTATTGAGGCAACATGTTATGACCTACCAGGTATTATCAAGCCATACCAGTTACATTTAAACTCAGGTGAGCAAATTAGGGCCATCTTGGGCCTCTTGTTTTAAGTAGACAACCATCTAAAATAGATGTTTTTAGTGTTTTTGTTAAATAGATGTTTTAAGTGTGTTTGTTGAACTTTGTTTTACCCCACATGTGCAATTTTTCAGCTATTTGTGATGAGCTAATTTTTTTTAAATCTCCAGATTAATCTTACTACAAGTTTATGTGATGCTTGAGTGTACATGTGTTTCTGATCTGCATTGTCTTAGTACTTAAATAGATTTGAAGTGTCACATAATATAAACATCACACTACTCGGTCCATTATACCGGTACCAAACCAGTCAGTAAGAGTATGTGACAAGGAAACACCTTACTCTCTTGTGGTCAACTGGGAGCAAACCAACAGCAATAAGATGCCTTTAGTTAAAAGACTAATGCCTTTACCACTTAAATGGTTATTATATCTTATGAAGAAAAAAAATTCAACTGCATTTTTTTTATATTTCAGATTGATGACAAAACAGAAAACAATCAGAATGCAGATGTCGCTGGAAAAAAGAAAGAGAAAAAAGAACAGTTAACTAAAAATCAGAAACGTAAAATGTATGAAAGATTCTCTAATTGTGCGACTGGTGAAAAGCCTCGAGGATGGAACTGGGTTGATGTTGTCAAACATCTAAGTCAAACTGGGTCAAAAGAATAAAGAAAAGAGATGGTTATTGGTGCTTTCAAAATCAGATGATATTTTTTCTAGTTGCCTGTATCATTATTTTTATTTATGAAGATTGAAAATCTTGATTAAAATTGATAATAAATAAATAAACACGTACGTGTATCTATAATTTATTTAATATAAAAAATCTGATAATTTGAAGTTATAATTCATAATTCAAAATAAATTTTTGAAAGATTACAAATACTGAACTTATAAAAATTGGATGTCCAAGTTTGTTACTCTGTGTTTTCCATGGTGCTGGGAATCAAAATGAGTCTGTTAAATCAGTTCTGAACAGATTGTTTTAAAGACTTTTTAAGATTGTTGCTTTCACCTCCGATTTGTTATCTTAATTCATGAGTTAAAACCTTTTAATTAAAATTAGAAAAAAAGCCTAAAACTGATATATAATATTATTTATATACATGTATCTTTTGAAGACAATGTAGTTAGAATTATGACTCATTTCATATAAAAAAAAACATTGTAGATGCAGTTTTATTTTCAGGACAGTTTAATGTTGATTTTTTTATCATTCTTGGAATCAACTTTCATTTGATAAAATTATTTATCAGCGCTAAAGTTTATGTTTGATTTAGAAACCATTCAAACATTGTAAATCGTGAAAACATTCAGATGTTGTAAATTGTGAAAACATTCAGACGTTAAATCTTGAAAATTCCCAGATTACTGTTATAGCTCTTGCAAGGTCTTTGTTGTTAAAATATTCAGAATTGATTAATTATATTCAACATACATGTATTTACATTTGTTATGTATTTTTATGCTTATAAATGCCAATATCAGTATATATTAATAAATCACAAATGCATCAAAGCTTTTAGTATTTATTTATTTATTTGATTAATAATTTCTGGTTTTTTGCAGTTATATTAGTATATTAAACTTCATCCATGTACAATTAAATTTCCTGAAATTCATGACCGGAAAATTTGTTTCCAGAAAAGGAATCATTGTTTAAAGTGCACTCAACCTAACAAATTTGATCCAAGAATATGATTTAAATTGTTAAGAGGCTTATTGAATTATTATTTATGAATTCTAGGGTATGAAATCCACTGTAAATAATTGGAGACTACAATAATTTATTAGGGGAAATTTTTGAACTACCTTATGTATTGGACATTTGTGTTGCTCAAATGAAGTATTTACAATAAGTATCACATAGTAAATGGGAACAGGTTGGCTTTCACGCATCTTTTCTTTTTCCTTTTAGATATAATTGATTATATATTCATATTTCCAGTTTATTATTGACTAATTATGATTTAAGGTCAGTTTACTTCATAATTTGAAATGTGTTTAACAGACAGAAGCCATGCCTAGTAACATAATTGTGAAATGTCTGGCAGGGGTTCAGAAGGTCCAGATGTTAGTTTGTTAGTTCTTTGAAAATCTTGTTTCTTGATATTGGTATAAATGATTGTTCTGTCTCCATTTTATTCAGCATGTCGCTTCTTGAATTTGCAAATTTTAGAAGTACACCCTAAAATTTATGATTAGTTCATTACACATTATCAGAAGTTTATTAGAGGTGACATGTGCAAAACTCTATACCCTGTTAACTGAATCTACATATTTTAAAGAAGGCACCAAACTAAATAAAGTACAATCCATGCAGCTGTGTCCTTGTGTATTTTCTTTTCAATGATCCAAGTTATACCAGGTCGCAGTTTCACAATTATTCCTTAACTAAGATTTTATTTAACTTAAATCACGACTTGATAACTTTATTAATTTGTATAATATGTAAGAATTTAAGGTGCCGTTTTGAACATCGCCTCAAGCTTATGACATTTTTATTATGTTTTGTCCAAAAGGTTTATCAGTAGTTCCAAATAAGTTTGCCAAAGTTTTCTGAATTTTAAGTGAAGTTAAATCTTAGTTAAGAAATAATTGTGAAACCAGGTTATACCTTCTAAAGTGTCGTGTACAGAAAGAAAAACAGTGCAAAATAAGTATGTTTCATATGATTTTATTCCAAACTAAATAATACAAATACAAAATCGACATATCCATTTAATTACTTCCATTTATTTCCTGAGGGACCATAAAACAAATATTAGTTGAACTTAGTATTGTTTACCTCCTGTAAATAAAACAAATACATGTGCAAATTAAAAGTAAACATCCTGATACGTGTCAGAGGTATGGTAAACACTTCTGTATCAAAGTAATGGCTAACAGTTAATGAAAAGGTATATTTAGAGAATCGCCCTAATCTCTATGAAAAAATAAATATGTTACTATTGAAAAACTGAGCTTATATTTATAGACACCCTTTTTCTTTATTCTGAACTTATTAATGTGCTTTTACAACTTCAAGAAAAGACATATGCTTCTTGCTTTCAAAATGAGATTGTTTTTAATTCATATTCAATAAACTCGGTATTTGTTCAAAAATTCTCGGAAATCCTAAAACTTTTTTTTTAATCTTTTCTATTGATTGAAGCAATATTTCAATATTCAAACATTGTATTGCCAGTTTGTACTTTATTTTGCTATGGTCTGTTTTAATTGCTATTGCATGTACGTTTGTCAAATATTTTTCATGAATTGCCCTTGCCTTTTCTCCAGATGCCACCATTGCCCCAGATTCCATTGTTACGCCAGTTTCCGTTGTTTCCAAATTGCCAATTTCCGTTGTTTCCAAATTGCCAATTTCCATTGTTTCCAAATTGCCAATTTCCATTGTTTCCAAATTGCCAATTGTTTCTCCAGATTCCACCACCATTGTTATTTATCCATCCACCATTTTGCCAACCGTTTCTCCATCCCCCACCCCCTATCCAAGCACCTAACAGAATTTGAATATTAAACTTATTATTTTAAAATTAAGGAAAAAAAAAACAAACTTTTTTTGTTTTGTACACATTATTAGCATAGTTAAAGAAAGATAATTATGAGAAAAAGTGAAATATAGCCAAAAAAGGCTCGTTAGACCTTTTTGAAATTCCCTTCCTCATTTTTACAATAAGTTTAAAAAATAAAGTTGAAGGTGAGTAAAGGAACACGGTACAGGATAACAAGTGTTTTTAGGTAATTTGATCTAAATTATTAAAAAAAACTTTGGTCAGGCATCAGAAAAGACAAAATGGTATAGTTAGTTATTTAATTTTAAATGTATATTGATAGAAAAAGAAAAGATATGATGTTTTAACATGTAATTATAGATGTAGTCTTTTAGACTCGATCGTTTCACACATTATTTTATTTTTACATCTTGGTCTTGACACAAGATGCTTACCCTTCCGGAGCAATCGACCTTACATCTCTGATATGAATTTGGATTGTGATTTTAGCGTCTTCTGGTATGTTTGTGTTTGTTTGAAAACACAATGCAATGGTTGTTTTGTACAGTGATAAAATATCATTTTATTAATTCTTACCACCACCGTTATTCCAGGGAATATTTCCGTTGTCCCAGATCCCACCACCTCCACCAATCCAGATTCCTCCGTTGTCCCAAGGTCCATTATTATACCAGTGATTGCCATTGAATTTCCATGGCCATTTATACCAAGCTTCATTCACAACGATCAAGCACGCAAAGATGGAAATCAACAAAATCTTCATCTTTTAAGGCTAAAAAGAAAACATTTTTCAAAAGTAATCCAATCAGGCAAAAATCATAAAAACAGAAAGTTGCAAACAAAGAAATAAATCACAACTTTTCTGTTGGAATCTTTACAATAACGTGGTTTAATGGTGCATTAAGAAAACGTTAAGGGGACCTTTTTCCTTTTAGAAAGTATTCTTTGCCGATGAATAAATTAAATTAAAAAATTAAGACGGCTGAAAATTTTGCTAAATGGTATTTTTTCTGACAGCACAAAGAACTGCCTACTGAGTTATGGATACCTTTGGGGAGTTTAAGGAGAAAATTTCCCACCTTTTGCAAGCGAACTTTCTCACACAAGGATCTTTTCGACCGGTATTAGAACATAGGCTTCGAGAGGCACTGCTATCTGTAAGCGCGCGCATTATACCACACGGTCACAAAATCCCATCGAATTTCATTCTCGCACTATCTCCATTTAGATGATTATTTATGGTTACATATGCTAAGCTAAATATATTCAGATTACATTCAACAGAAGCACTCATTAAGTACATTCTACTGCGTAAATGTAAAGTTGATGCGATTTTATTGCTCTATTAAGCACCTAATTGTTCGAAGTATGACGAGTTTATCAATGAATTCTGTATAACAAGGAAATGTTCTGAAAATGTTTATAACCATCAAAAGTTGATATAGTTTTTTTCAGCTGAAGCAAATTGATCTTAAATGTTTGATTCAAAGTCATTCAATCATTTGAACCTTTTTTTATTAACAAGGCTTATATTTACATAAATTTGTAGTTCATTTGTATTTGGCTCTTGTATTTATTATTTCAGAAATTTAACTATTTGTTACTTGCATGCAAACTTTTAAGTGGGTAATTTAAGTTAAAAAGATTAAGTGCACGCCTGTCTTTAAAAATAAACTTTCTTAACTTACAAAAGAGTTCCACAACCGCAATGATTACATTATAAGAGAACTTACCTTTGACTATTTATCCTTATGGATGACTGCTGAGATATACAACAGTTCAGTATATAGGGAAAACGTGGAGGAAACAGACATGATTATTTTTCTTCCAACATTTAAAAAAATATTTTTTTTAAAAAAAAGTCAAAATTGATTGCACACTTTTGAAAACATATTAATGAAACTAAATTTTTTGACATGTTTATTGTTTAACACATGACAGATTTTGTTCAATTCTAGTGTGATTTTCAAAAACTCTTGTTTGACAAGCTGTTATGTCATCTTGAATAATAGGCAGTAATTTTATTTACATGCAAGATCATGTCAGGTGATAAACAAACAACCATTAATAGATAAAAATATGCGTTTGTTAAGGGCATTTGAAGTTTTTTAACGTTATTTACAAAGTTTGGAAAAATAAAATCCAGGTATTTCAAGAAAAATGCATTTATTTTGTTAGGTCATTTGTGTCTCATGCGTCACAAATTATAGGCTGCAACATTTGTTTTGATACAAACTGATTTCCGCGTTTTAAAAATACGTTTTTGTAGACAATATGTTCGAAATGATGAAAGGTAGTTCTTTAAATCTTAAATTATAATTTTGTTAAGAGTGAATTTTGTTTTTACTATAACTTAGCAATTCAAAATGTTGTAGTAAATAAAACAATTCAGCTAAAATTAAATGTTAAATGTCTTCGGTTTTAACATTTTAGTGATTTCTATCTGTTTGAAAGCGTATTTTGCAAAAAATAAAATCCACAGTTTAAATAACTTGAATGAAGTTTTAACTATGCTTATTCGTAACGGAAAAAAACTATACGCAATCTTGATAACCATAGAATATTTCTGTACTGTCAAAATGAAAACGTATCGAAATATCTTTTTAAGGGAAGACTATTTTGCACAAATGACGCAGTAAATTATCAACGACATTATTTCCAGTAAAAGCGACCTTTTTAATGTGTAAGTTTTAAAACCAGCGACGTTGTCCTCTAATCAGAGATATTTCATGGTAACAGGATGCGCATAGAAAATTCAGAAAAAGACTATGTTTTCACGTAGGTAAGCGATATTAACATTTTCTTAAGTAATTTATTTCGGTTAAAATTTTACATTTGTCAACTGTCAAAAACATTATCATGATAGTTAAGATAACGCTGCTTTATTTAACACTTATTGGTTCATGGTGCATCTTTTTTTATGCTTTCTCTTAATTCTTGTAAGCATCTATCGCAAATTTTTTTTGCGTAGATTGTGTTAAATTAAGCCTATGTTTATGATGTTTATATCACTATGAGATGATAAGAATAATTAAAAAACGCATAAGTGTATTAAAAATTTAATAACTGGCTAGATGAACATCTCCAATAAAAACAAGAGAAGACTATCCTTTTGGTTTACACCATTTGCAGTTTCTAGTTGAAACAACATGTAAAAAACCTGTTTACTTATGGTATTTTTTTTTTTTTTTTTTGGGGGGGGGGAGGAATTTTCAGCTCTGCTAGAGCAGTCAGCTTCAACTGTACAAAATGAAAAATATGAAAAAATAGTCTGGGTCATAGGAGATGTTTTTAGATTTTGATAAGCACATGCATGCACATATGTTTGGTAATTGTTTTGTATTAGTTTGAAGTACGATGCATTTAAAATGGCGTCCTGACAACGACAAAACAAAAAATTGTGTGTCGACTTTTTTGACTTATATAACAGTCTTCCTTTTTGTCATCCATCATTCAACATCAATTACCACGAAAGTAAATAACATTTCCACTCTGACAGTATAAATCATTCATGAAATCCAAACGGTACCGAAGATTGCTTTGAATATATGAAGATTGTTATATTTGAGTTGTTTTAGTAGTGGGTATATAAATACAAATACCATTGTTAATATATACTAGCACATAACAAGAAAAGACTATCGCTTTGGTTTACAAAACTTCTGTTTTTTTTTTTTTTTTTTTTTTTTTTTTTGGGAGGGGGTTCATTTTTAGCTTTGATACTTGTTAATTTTGATGTGCCATATGTGCACATTTCAGAAAATCATTCCTCATCATTTAAACTAGGAGTCGAAAAGTTTGAAAGATAAAAAAGATAAGGCAAACAGTTCTAAAATTATATCAATCCAAATCCAGCTAAGGAATGCTTTGCACGAGGGAACAAACCTTAGTTTTGAACATGTTTTAAAAAATTCAGACGCCTGAAAATTTTGCTACATGGTATACATTTTTTGTCATCACAAAGTACTGACTATTGAATTAAGGATACCCTCGGGGAGTTTTACTGCACCAGCAGTGGTACCCGCTAAGTTTTCAGCTGAGTGAAATGAATATTCACCCAGAGAATTTTTCTAGTTAAATGTCTAGATTTTTCTCACGCTTTAAGCAAGAAATCTTACCATATCAATTTTAAAGAAGGTAAAGAGAAACAACCCTTGCTCTATCAGACATAAGTAAAGATTGAAATTAAACAATATGAATAAAATAAATTTAATAAAAATTTGTTTATTTAATTTAATGGATAGCAAATACTTTGTTACAAATGCAAACATACAGGCATAATTCTCAAAATAAAGCATATGAAATTTTATTTGTTGATAGATCTTTTGAAATGCAGTGTTCTGTTACAGAATTAGTTTGCATTATTATTATTTGGTAAACTTAGTGTAATGGTTTGAACTCTGCAAAAGAACAAGAATAAACATCATACAGTGTCTTTCCAAAGTCGAGGTTTCATTAGTTTAAAATGTTCGTTCTTTTACCCTGTTTTTTGTTTGTATTTTTTATCATTTGCTTTTAACAAGTCGATGTTTTGCGATGGAATTTTTTTTTATACTTTGTTTGTAGTCAATCAGCTGTTGTGTGGATTTTGAGGCCTATGCAATAAACAATAGGTATAACACAGACACACCTTCTGTCAATTGTTGTTCAAAACACTAACACAATTTTTTGTTGACCGTTGTAAATTTTGTCTTCGATCATTTATTTGGATGCCAGATATTTCCTGAAAGCAGTGTGTGTTCATCGGAAATAAAAACAGAAGAACGTACTGATACCTTAGTTTATACTTACTGTATTATCTCTGGTATGCCTGATACAGATAATTTAATTAACCTGCTACCTGCTAAGAAATTGAATATACCCAGAAAAACATTTTATCAAAAAAGATATTCATAATAATCGACATAATAAAATTCAAAATTTATTTTTGATTTAGTATGATAATAAAAATAGTGTTTGTTTTATGAAGTACAAATAAATATACATGGAAGAGCTGATGGCTAATTGTTTCGTAGAATAAGACTTTTAAATTTTTTGATCTGCGTATTTATAGACGATTAATTGCAAAAAATAGTACTATAAATGTATCATTGAACATACATATTAATACCAGCCCAAGATTCTTATATTGCCTTGTTTGGCTTTTTCATCATTTTCTTGTATTGTGTTTTTTTTTTTTTTTTTTTTTTTTTTGGTTGTGCTGGCTGTTGCCAGGTATATTTTTATGCAGTTTCGGATTGTAACAAATTTCCTTTTAAGACATTCACTTTCAAACTAATTTTGACGGAAAATGTTATTACATGGTCCATACTGCAATATATTACAGGCCAATGTGGTAATCGTAAAAAAGTCTTATTTTCTGTTATCTAGCCCTTTTTGTGATTAAGTTCTCACAACTTGAGGCAAAAAAAAAAAAAAAAAAAAAAAAAAAAAAAAAAAAAAAAAAAAAAAAAAAAAAAAGAATTAGTGGCTAACAGTTGTGAAAACAATTGCCTTAACCAATTTTCATTTACCAAGGATAAAAGATTGGAATATCATAATAATTGTTGATTCAAGCATGGTTAGTTTGTTTACGCACTTGTGCAATTAGTATTTTTCAATTTTATAAATAATATTATTTGTACGCGATTTAAATCACGCATTTAAATGTTTACCATTGGTGATGCTGAGGTATTAAACTCAAGTAAAAATTTAGAGTCTTAAGTTTTAAAAAAACCTTGCAAAGAAAAACAGTTGATGCTTTTTATAAACTTTAAATGGTTGTTATGGTCTTGTTTGTATTTGCATGGTGGAATAAAATAAAACACAAACATACCAGTCTATGTCCAAATCACAATCCCTAAACTTTGAAAGCTGTCATATTTAAGTATACACTTTCCTTTATAAGCCTAGGCTTGCAATATCATTGAGTCTTCAATTTAATGGTAAGCAGTTTGTTTCGTTGTAGAAAGTTCCCGTAGTGAGAACAAGCTCTACTGTAACGTATTAACTGTAATACATATACACCATAAGCAGGAATATTTCTGCAAAGAAATGAAAAGTTGACAATAGAAAAATTGAAGTCATCACGTTTGTCTTATATCTTCAGATGAAACCTTGTGTGTCATAATTAAGGTATAAGTCCAAATATAAAGCAAAACATGAAGAATCTGTCGTGTCTTTTATTTTAAGTTCACTTGGATAGATGGCATTCACATATTTTCCAAATTTCGTATTATTTAGAGATAAAACGTCATCTATATATCTGTATGTGTAGTTGAATGATTTAGCGACAGTCTTCTTTCCAGATTTGACAAGATTCTTTAAAAATTCTGATGTTCACTAGTGTTCAGCTTTAAATAGCTGCATATTATCTTTTTTAAACATTTTTGAATATGAGTTCGCGAAACACAAATTCTATTACTATCCTAGACCAAAGATACACCTAATTTTGGTGACCGAATTTATACAGTTCCGACTTACAGATAACACAGTGACTCTCAGTAGTTCTGTTTGATTCGAACTCGGGCAGATTCTTGTCTGAAAAGATGTTTTTGCCATTACGCTATAATGTTGACAAATATTTCAATAGCAACTTCAACTTGCACATACATAATAATTTGAACATGGAGCCCACAAAATAAAGAAAACAAAGAAGGAAAGATATGTTTCATATGATTTTATTCTAAACTAAACAATATAAATACAATATTGACATATCCATTTAGTTTTTTCTGTTTATTTTCTGAGGGACCATAAAATAAATGCTGGCATACTTAATAAAATTTGCCTCCTACAAATAAATAGATAAATAGAAATTAGTAATAATAATAGTAATAATAATAATAAAAACAGTGGTAAAAATGATAGGTTAGACCCTCCATATTGTAATATAACAACATTACTTAATACCAGTTATATTAAATCCTTATTGTCTTCATTTCTTCAGCTTAAACTGGTTTACGGCATGGCATTTTATTTAAAAAGAATGAAGTGAATTCTTAAAAATTTTTTTGCTTTAGGAATGCAGTATTTGTCAAAAAGTAATACGAAATCTTCATATTAATTTAATTAATTATTGATATGTTTTAATATTTAACTCTTCTTTGACTGTTGGCTATTTTCAGTCCCAAATGTTTTTATATATATCTTAATACACTACAATGCTGGTGGTTTGAGTTGATTTTACCTTTCTTAAAGCTGCCACCTTGATTTATCCAACTTCCACCGTTTCTCCAAATACCATTGTTTCTCCAGATTCCTCCACCATTGTTATTTATCCATCCACCATTTCGCCAACCGTTTCTCCATCTTCCACCTCCTATCCATATACCTAGCGATATAAAATTATCAGCAGTGACAAACATTTATTAAAACCAGTGTGCAGAAATTAAACTGTCCTTGTGTGTGTGTGTGTGTGTGTGTGTGTGTGTGTGTGTGTGTTAGTCGTAGATCCAGAGTTTTTAAGTAATGGTCATTATATGTTTATCATTTCTTGACATGTGTTGGCTATTTTTACTTGTAACTTGTTATGTGACTGTTGGGTGTGTGGCCGTTGTCAACTACACATTGAAATCACAGTTTTATTTTTATTATTAATCAAGGGGTTGGATTTCTTCTTAATTTAATAATGTAAATACGTTTTATCCATTTTTAGAGACATAAATTTCTCCTTACCATCACCATTATCCCAGTGACCATTCCCATTATCCCATATTCCACCACCTCCACCGATCCAAATTCCTCCATTGTCCCAATGTCCATTATCATCCCAGGGATTGCCACCAAATTTCCAGGGCCTATGGATCCATGGTCCATTCCATGCTTCATTCACAACGATCAAGCACACAAAGACGGAAAGCAACAAGATATTCATATTTTACAACTGAAAAATTGCGATTCATATATATTGTTTAACAACAACCAAAAAAAAATTAAAGGCAAAAATACAAAATAAACGAATATTATCAACATTTTAAAAAGTATTTTGTCATTCTTATTAAGGGATTCTACCTTGTACGCAATTTTAGTATTTAAATTTATATAGACAATATCTAGTACATATGAAATAGGTTTGACTCCGAACGAATTGCAAAATAAAATATATCAAATTACAAAAATGAACCTAAAGTCTACTAGCATCAAATGAGTGAAAAACGCATTTAAGAAGTAAATTAAAATTTCGGTATATAACACTTTTATTTTTTAACATTTTATATGTTGTATATAAGTCAACAACAAAATTCTATTTTTTTATTGTTATTTTAAAGAATTATCCAAATTTTTAACTAGATATTTTATGACCTAAACTGATCTTAATTTTATGTTATATTGTGTATTCCTTTTTATTGAAAAAAGTTTAGATGTGATGCACGATCTTATACAGTTGCATTCTTTTTTATACAGATATATTTAATTTAAATTTAATAACCTACGTAATGACGGGTCCACTTTTTTCTGTTTAACTTAATAACACATTCTTGAAAAAAAATGTATTCTTTGCAGAGCTAATAACGTTTGATAAGTATATTTTCAGTCAGTATTTGCTTTTAAATATGATATGATATTCACTTTAACTCGAACTTTTACTTTTTACTTTTGACTTTTATAATTTAAAGTGTCACAAAAAAGTTGGTATGTATTGAGTATTCCTTGTGCTTCTGAAATGAAAGGTTTTGATTTCAATAAGTTGGAATCTAGACCCTTTGTTCTGTTATTTCGATTTAACCAATCAAATTATTTTTCCACAATCTTGCCTCTCTGATAATTCAACTGGTCTTCTTTTTTCTAAGAAACCATTGTTATGAATATTTTTGAAAATGTTTTTCAATAAAAAAATTCAGTATATATTTGGAACCCTTTTATTAATAATTTTCTATTTGTTTATTGCAATCGTTGATGAATATAATTTTTTAATCTGGTGAAATTTTTCCTTTTTTTTTCCTTTTCTGGTCAATTAAAAAAATCTTAACGATTATTTCAGAAGAGGTACCATTTTACTTATCACAATCTAAAAGTTATAAAAATGTAAATGTAGTTCTTACCTTAATTGCTGTTTCTGTTGGAAGAGCTGCTGAAACATACAACCACTCAGTATTTATAGATAAATTTTGGAGGAAACAGACATGATTGTGACCATATGTCATTTAAAAATGATATATATATTTTTTAAAAAATGAAATTAAATTGTGCATGCTTTTGTAAACAAACATTTTAATAAGATTTTTGACGTATTTATTGTTTAACACCTGACAGCTTTTGTTCAATTCTAGTGTGATTTTTTAAAACTATTGTTTGACAAGCCGTATGTCATTTTTAATTATAAGCAGTGGGTAATATTACAAGTAAGGTCATTAAGAGTCGTAAACATACAACCATAAACAAATTAAAATATTCTTTTGCAAAGGATATTCGATTTTTTTTAGTTATTAACAAAGAAGTGGCTGAAAATTTGATTGTCAAAAATATCTTGATGCATATGTTAATTAAATTTATTTATTACTTTGTACTTATTTCGACAAATTAAAAGCTGATAGATCAAATATTTAAAAGCCATCTGTTTTCTGCAAAATGTTTTCTTCTGAATTAAACACATTTAATGTTTTTATTGATTTCGAATGTATGAAAAGCAGTTGTTCAAACAGAGTGATTGGTCTATGCTATATTTTTGGTTTTTGGTTTTGAGATTTCAGTATTACCGAGTAAATAGGCACCTGAATATATGTCCAATAGTGTGTTTAAAGTACTATTTGATGCTAATTATTTTACAAGTAAATATAAATACACTTGAGTCAAATTAAGATTATTTAACTCTCATTTAAAAAATAATGATCAGACCATTTTTATTTGTTAAAAACGTGAAATATTCTTATATTTATTTTATTGCTTTTTTCAGAATTGTGACTGCGAAAACGAATAATTATTTTAAGTGTTAGAGCAGTATTCATTTTATATGGTGTGGATAAATTATTATCTTTGAATAAAAGTTGTTTATTTTTACAATTTTTGGATACTTGTATTGATGTTATTCACGTACACATAACTTAAGGTAAGCAATGTTTAACTTAGTTTCTTATTTACTCTTCGTACGTGAAACTGAGGTCAACGGAACACCTACATTGCACTGGTTCTTTAATTAGCTGTGTATTTAAATTATCTAACTGGTCTAGAGGAAAAACTGCTACGTTAACAAGTATACATGTATATTCGATTCTTTTTATATTGTTTTTACAAAATATTAAATCTAAATAGTCACATTGACTATATTCACCATAAAATTTATTAATTAATACTTAAATAGTAGTATTTTCTTCTGAAGTAAATTCGCCTAAAGCTATGCATTGTGGATTTTGTTTTTTGTCAAAGTTTCATTAGAATTAGTAAATCATAAAAATGAAACTGAAGGTATACCAACATTTTTCTTTTTTTTAAAGATTTTCAAGACTGTCAGGGATCTATTTGACGAAAAGCCGGGGTTTTTAGAATCTTGATTCCAGACACGAGTTCTAAGTTATTTTGTTTGAAAAAGCTAAAGCAATCAATAAGACCTGCACTAGTACCTTAATGTAATCCATACATGGAAAAACATAATCCTGGTAAAAAAGCTGTAAAAATTAAACTTAAAGATTAAACTCAACAGTAAAATTTGAAAAAAGGTTAAATTTTTTATTTAATTTACGGGATTTTTCTACAAAAGTTAAAAATATTTGTAATAAGTTAAATTATTGTCTTTTTTATCATTCCAAGATGTCAGTCTTGTCAATTAAAGATAATTTGATCACTTAGTCACACAAAAGAAGTATGTATAAATTGAAAATCATAGAGATCATTAAAAGAAATGCTCTTATTAGTAGGTTATTAATATCAAGGTGTATGTATGCAGTGTGTTTGAAAAAATGACTAAATGTAAGACTATAGCGCGAAATTGACGTCTCACCTTCAGCACTTCTATTTTTTAAGTTTTTTCGGAGCACGATAACATTTATCATCTAAAATGTGCATGATTGCAATAATTTATACACGTTTACTTGAACTTGTTTTTCATTATAAAAACAACATATGTATATACAATATTATACTTTATAATTTTTAATACCTTTGTTCTTAAACCTAACTTTATCGAATTAAAGAAAATCAACTCAATGTCTAAGTGACGTTTCAAATTCAATATAAATAAAATAATATTTTAATGTGGGATAATGCAAAATAATCTGTAATAATAATTCACAGTCCCGACAGAAGGTGTTTTTCATGTTATAAATCTACATCACTGTTAACCTTTGGAATCTTATAGTAGCAATTCCTTTAAAACTAACAGAGAAGTAAAGACGATTTATATATTTACAAGGAGTGGATAGAGACTTTTAAATTAACGGACTGTAAGGCCGTTGTTTTATTTTCCAATTATTGTGTTTTTTCGAAAAGTATATCAACAGAAGAAGATAAATGGAATAATTGTGTTACAACCCACTGAAAATTCTGTTTTTGTTTCTATGTGGTCAGATCTGGGCGGACAAAAAAAAAAACAAAAAAAAAAAAACAAGTGTTTAAAAGAAAGCCGCCTGGCTTCCTCAAACAAAGAGACAGCCCTTTTACACTATAATTTGCCCTAAAAGATTTGAACTTTGGAAATGGAGGCGGGATCCGTAAACGCATGCTTTAGACCACTTGACGTCTAAACTCCTACTCTTTTTTTGTCATTTAGTTTAGTGTCCGTTACAAGTCGGGAGTTTAATAACCAATGACCTATCTATGCCTTGAGATACTGCAAGACGGGAGAACAAATTGTCAAACCTCCCAAGTGTGTCCCTCGTCAAGGCTAACAATTTTGCCCAATAGCATGGGCTATCCCGTCATCTTGTCATTTAAGCAGTTCTAAAAATAAGTCGTTTCAGCCTATAAAGTGATCAAGAAGGTTTATATTAAGCTTATGTAACGAGGTAAAGGTAAACTTTTTGTTGGTAATATTCCAGATGGTTTTTAAAAACTGCTAAATCTGCTTGTAAGACAATTATTGGGTAATAACAAACGAATTTGGACACCTTATTGTCTGACAAAAAAAATGGAAGCTGAAGGTATTGAAAACGGCGACTTTGTAAAATAATAGAAAGTTTCAAGTGCAGAATTGTTAGATTGTACGGTAGTAATAACATTTTACAGGTTAATAATAGGAATAGGAAGAAAGAAAAGTCTACAGGAGTAATAAAGTCAATTTTTGTTGATCACAACAGTAGTCTCAATATATAGTTACAAAGTATCTGTAGGCATATTGATTACTTAATGCTTCTTTAAACTGTGCTGCTACTGTTGTAGCTTTCAGAAATATACAGTCACTATGCTCAATGCACGTGATAAAATTTTTATAATTAAGCTTATCATTTAAAGAATATCTATTAATAAGCCGAAGACAATAAATACTTTAAATATGTGAGCATAAAAAACAGATCTCTATGACATACGTAAAGCACAATTAAGTTGAGACGAGTAATGTTGTTTAAAGTCCCAGTCAAGAATATTTCACTTATGTCGAGACATCGCCAGCTATAGGAGAAAGTGTAGAAATTTTGCCTGTGCGTTGCGCAGATGGTATTATACAGCAAGGTTCTTTATTCAACCGCGCCAACCGTGACACGGGACCACGTTTATTTTAAGTTCCCATCCGAAAGAATCGTGATTTTTATTTCGTAATACCAAGTGCTATGCGAAAGAAAAGTCACTACCCACATTCATTCTTGGGTCAGATCCCGTCGGGTTCGAACCCACGACCTCCCACTTACGGAGCGAGCACTCTACCAACTGAGCTACCGCAGTGTTGATTTAAAGGCAGTTAAGATTATTATTCTTTGGAGTACTGGTCTTAAATGTTTTTAGGATCTAATTCTATAAATAACTTGGTTAAAAAAAACATTTGTTTTAGATCTATCAAGACTCACACTATCCAACGAAGCATTTGTTTATACATTGCCAGATTCAACTTAAGGCTTAAGGTCCGCATCTTTTTCAACGTGCATTATAAAAAGGTCAAAATAGAAAATAAAAATATAGGAAGATATAAAAACATAAATTTGGTTATCCAGATTTTATTCACGGTAATCCAAAAGTCAATGCACAGAAAGAAAACTCTACATTTCAAAAATACACACTACATTTATATACAGAAAATACAAAACACCGGTACATTCCATGCGTTCGTTTCCTTGGGGACCATTATTGACACTAACTGGTATTTAATAGGTTCTCTTTCCACCACCTGAAAGTAACAGAAAAGACAAAAATAAATGAATAAAATACAACCCGATTTTTTTAAAACAATAATTAAGGTCCGATGAACTACAAAGTCTTCTGAAAATTTCTGTTTCTAGAAAAAAAGTCAAATCGTGATTGTCACTACGGTAACAAACCTTTGTTCCAACCACCTCCACCTTGGTTCCATCCTGGATTACCCCAATTACCACCTGGTCCATTCCAGTTTCCACCTGTATTTCCCCAGTCCATAGCTATAAAAAAGTTTTACAAACCGATATTAATATATGACTAATCGTTACCTTGACGACGACAAAACTTGAGATCTCCATTGGAATGTAAATTAAAACTTGCTATAATAAAAATTTATAAATACCGCCCGTATGTAATGGTTGGCGTTTTAAGGTCCAATGATTGATACACCAGATAATGTTAACCACTGTGCTGCTGCTTATTAACATCATAATTATTGGTTCTCATAAGTAATCTTAATAATGTCAGTGGTTGACTTGATAAAGTTTGAATTCATCCTCTGAATGTGTTCATTTTTTGCTGTTTTCATTTTTTATTCGTTTCTTTGTGTTTTTGGAGGAACAGTGGCAAATATGCTTTTTTACAAAACATATTTTGCTGTGATCGAAGATTTATAAACTTAAAACTATAATACAACATAATACTTTTTTTAAATTCCATAAGTATCTAACAAAAACACCTGTTGAATTTTGATCATATAATTAATTTTCAACTGTTTGGCTGTGTTTTTTATCTATTAAACTTTTCGGCTCCTAGTGTCACTGATGAGGAATGACTTTCCGAAATGTGCACATCGGACACAGCAAAATTTATACAGGTATTTTTTGTTAAATAATTAATCATTAAAAGGTTTTTTGAAGACAAAATACAAAATTTTTCTGTCACAATCGATTTGTTTTTTTTTTTTTTGCTATTGTTAAAAAAATGGAACGGGTCATTAAACCAAAACCTTTAAATCATGTTATTTTGTCATTTTATATAGTGTCCATTCAAAGTCTGAATTTTGAAAATATGTATTTATCCTTTTTTCAGTTTATGATTACAGTTTTTTTGTCACGTTTATGATTGTTTGGAGAATCACATTTTTAATAATTAATAAAAACCACCTGTTTAAGTTTGATGTGCCAAATATGCACACTTTGGAAATTCATTCCTCATTAGTGTCACTATGGGCCGAAAAATTGATAGATAAACATATGAAAATTAATGAATCGAAAGTTCCATAATTTTAGGTATTACCAAATTGTATTTTTCAGACAGAAGAAAGCTATTTGTAGACAAATCATGTAACAGGTCATGCGAACAAGAACATTTTCCAAACAAAAGATTGAAATTAAGACCACTGATTATGAAGTTACGACTTGAAAGTACACAGTATCCAGAATCATTCTAACCATTTTATCTTTTCTTTCTACGTTCTTTAAACGGAAAGGAAATTGATTACTCTTTCATAACTGTCGGCCTCGCCTTTAATGTTAAAGATACTTATGATTTTTCGAAACTTTATAAAAAATGGTCTGAAGGAGTATTTCATATTATTGTAAAAAATCTAAAATGTTCCTTAATTTTCTTAATATTATAGAACTTAAATGTATTACTCACCGCCGTTATTCCAACCGCCATTCATTCCAGGTCCCCAACCGCCATTATTCCAACCGCCATTCATTCCTGGTCCCCAACCGCCATTATTCAATCCACCATTCATTCCAGGCCCCCAACCACCATTATTCCATCCACCATTCATTCCAGGCCCCCAACCACCATTACCTAAAAAAGCAAACAAAAACTTTAGTATTATAATAGCAATGTTGCAATAATAATAATAATAATAATAATAATAATAATAATAATAATAATAATAATAATAAATAATATATAAATAAATATAACAGAGTGGATAAGACTATTTTAGTGGTAGAGTGCTAAAACTTACCAATGATAGTTCATATACTGGCACCTATACATCAAAATCGATATTTTACCAGTGGTAATTAATATAAACAATGCACTTTGATAAACAATTCTTACTTAAAAACTGATCATTTTTGAAGCATTCATAAATGATTTGAAACATACTGATGAATACTGAATGAGCGGCAAGGAACTCCTCACGGGGACTCAGGGTGGTGACTTTATATGACATTTTATTGATATTTTATGAAACAATATTCTTTTTGTTTTACCACATTCTATATTGTACGGAAATCATAACGATATATGGGCATATATGTTTAATATGGTGAGAAAAGAAATCTTACCACCAGGCAACCACTGATTACCGCCTCCGATTCCTCCGTTTATTCCATTAGGGTACCATGGGTGTCCACCTCCTATGTTTCCACCTCCTTGGTTCCAAATTCCTCCTCCTTTATTCCATCCACCACCGCCGTTTTTCCATCCACCTCCACCTCCTCCGGGATAATAAGGTAATGTTGTAGCTCCTCCTAGAATTGATAAGAACAAATATTCAGAAAACAATAATTAACAATTGATCCGATTTAAAATTATGTTTATTATCATTATGAATGCAAAAAACATTGCAAGTCAAACTGAATAACGCGCGTTATATTTTCGTTAAATATTTAAGAATAATTTATTGATTTCAAGACTCAAAACTTCCCTTCTATAAAACATGCGCCTCAAGAGGAGTCTATTAGACGCAATAGCCACGTAGAACGTGCATTTTACAAAGAGAACGTGATTTTCGACCGCAATATAGTCCACAAATAATAACACAATTATTTTCTTGAAATTCAATTATTATCATTATCATTATTATTGTTATTATTTAAGCAATAAACGTTGATTGTAATCGATTTATTGGCGTGTTACTTTATTGGGTCACGCGCAAATTGAATGAACACCGAAGAGGTTCATTAGTTATGCGCCAACAAACCAATTACAATCAAAGTTCATTGCTAATATTTACGATCCTATCCATGTTTTTCTTAACGCCTCCTGAATAGAATTGTCAAAAATACTGTGTAAAAAAGCGCAACCAGGTAAAAGGCGTGTTCCGCCACCATTAACTTTTGTGACGTCAATATTTTGAAATTTTTGTGACGTCAAAGAAAGAGGAAGAATCTCGCATTCATGAAGCAATCGATTTATTGAAACGTAGATAACTTTTACTAGACCAAAAGTTTATTGAAGGGAATTTATTTTGATTGTAAATATTAATATATATCTAATATTCTCATAAATATATTATGTTAATGAAAAAACGAGAAAACACCATCAATATAACTGAAATTAATATTAGTTTTCACGTGACGTGGCAGCAATATCTGTTTTTATATGATAATATTAACAATAGCACCCACTTTCCGCCCATGAAAGCTATTTCTCAACATTATCCAAAATTTGCTTCATACGGCTATGAAAACGTATGTTTGACCTTTTTGAACTGATCCAACAGTACCGCGTAATCATCAATACATTACGTCACAGACCCTTACACGACAAGTAAGTTCCCACACTTCTGGTGTATTTTCTAATTCTTCTTTTTCAAACTATACTTTTAATTTAAATATGCAAATGTAGCTGTTAAATATTGTCAAGATTTAATCGTTTAATTCTGTCATTAAAACAACTGTATTCCATTTAACGGATTAGTTTTTTTTTTATCAATGGAAGTAGGCGGGGTCACCTGTCATCCCACTTATCAATGACGTCATCCCACTCATCAATGACGTCATCCTTTATTGCGATGCGATAGACGGGTTCAACGATGCACTAAAACAAACGGAGGTAGTAAATTAACAAAAATGAAATCCAGTAATAGTTTTAAGTCGACATAGCAGATAAGATGTAAGAATATTGTAAATATAAGAAATGACATTGTTTTGGGGGCACTTCATGCTAGTATGAAACCGGGTGTTCCGGGTACAAATTTGTACCCGGAACACCCGGTTTCATACTAGCATGAAGTGCCCCCAAAACAATGTCATTTCTTAATTGTAGTTTTGGTTTTATGTATTCATACACGGAGTCACGTGTTTTTTTTTTTTTTTTTTTTTTTTTTTTTTTTTTTTTTTTTTGTGAATATATGCTCTCAAGCTTGGAGAAATGGGAGTTTCACACACGGCAAATGAAAATATAACCAAGTCACAGTATTTAAGTTTCAACTGTAAATAATATTCACGGCGTTAAACTGTGCTTTTAAATGTGCTTTTTCAAAGATGAACTCTGATACATAAGGCAAACGAACTGCAAAACGCAATAATTAAAAACATTAGTCTTTGTTAGTAGCAACTTTAAGTTTAAATCTATATTGTGTCATGTTTGGAAATGTTTATAACAACATTATCTTAAGTTATGTATATCACACTAGTGGAATATGTAAATAGTGGCAATAATAGAATAATATAAAAGGAGTTCTGTTCTTCTTGAATAAGATTCATTGTATGGTACATGTGCTAACTTGCTGGTGACAATTTATTATAGCAGTTGTGAGGCATTTCTTTATAGCTAGATAATAAATCACATAATAGGGAATTGTAGATTATCTAGAAAAGACTACTAAACTCAGATGGGATTCTTATAACAAAATATGGCATAAATCCTGCCTTTGGAAAATTGAAGAAATGAACAAAAATTGTTTGTAGTTTGTAGTTTTGAAAGTATTTTGTGAATTGCCTAGGCAGAAAATGTTCCTAATTTTGGTTTAAATTTGGGAAAAAATAAATTTTAAATAAATAAATAAATAAATAAATAAATAAATAAATAAATAAATAAATAAGAAGAAAAAACTGACGAATCAAAAAAGATGACAGGAAAAGACAATACACATTAGAACCAGTGATTGTAAAACTCCAAACTTTGGGTAATTTTATACATGGTACTAAATGATAAAATTAAAGTAATATTTATCGTTCTAGCTGTCATTTTTACATCAAAACGAATGGTCTTTAAAAATTAACACAAAAAATAAATTGACATACCTCTGGATTCTACATAGTATACCAAAGCGGCAAAAACGGTAAATAACAAGAGCTTCATATCTGTTAAAAGAGAAAAATAAAGTGTCTAAAACAGGTGAAAACAAATACAAGGTGTGTAGATCTACACATAAGGCTTTAGTTAATGTCAACAATTTTAATTTAAAAGATACAATAAAGACAACAGTTATTTTTAGAAAAGGCAACGTAAAAAACCTACAGCATTGTATGCAATTTTCGGTACAAAGGGAAGTAATTTATAGGTGTAAATTATTTTTTTATTTTAAACGTTTGTCCGGTGCTAAAAATCCGTTAGCAATATTTATTCTACACTTACAAAATTTTCTGAGTTTATAGTGACTGAATTATGCCATTTTTGTTTTTTTTCCCCCGGAAGGTTTACAAGACGAAGAGGCGAAAGTTTAAGGGGGTAAAGTTGCGAAATAACACAACGTAAATAAATAAATAAATAAATAAATAAATAAATAAATAATAATAATAAATAAGTTTTAAAAAGTTAGCACATATTAGCAACTATAGAAATGACCTATAGCTGTTACATATACACTATCAATGCAAGCCTTGTTCCTCAAAAGAGGCGTTATACCAGAGAGCAAGTGAAAAAGTTAACTAGTAAACATATAAGGAGAGCATATAATATTCAGAAAACATTACAGATATTGAAATATGAAAATAAAGTTTTAAGTAGTCCATTGTTAACAGAACAAATAAGAGCGAAATTAAAATTATATAGTATGCATAAAAAATTGAAAACAGAAAAAATAAATAAGGTTTTAAAGTAGTTCATTTTTTATATAAATTTTCAGAAAAAAATGAATTCAAAAGAAAAGTAGTAAAAATGAATATGAAAATAATTAATGGTTCAGATTCATTTTAGATTAATTTTTAAAAATTAAAATGTATTTAAATACTAATACAATCTTACCTGCTTGTGCGTATACACTTCTGACTGGGGTGAAACCATCAACTGGACTATACTCGTGGCTTTAATGGTTCTCAACCGAGTATATATAGCCGAAACAAGAGGAAACAATTAATTTGCCAAAGTCTGTATTTAGTGTTAAACATGATTATAACTGTCCAATACTTAATGTTGACTCGTATAGAAAAAACATAATTGATTAACAAATTGTTAAGATACTTAATAAACATTATTTGTTGACATGTTTATCGTAAATATATTTGAAGTTTTGTTTTTTATTAAAAAAAATGTTTTGATGATTAGCCCCCCTTTGTCATCTTGACCTGGAATTGATTTATAATTGAAGTGAAACAATACATGTTCATGAATTCTTATTCTTAAGAAACCAATTGCCTTCACACGACGTTTGTATTATTAAGAAAAAGAAAGTTTTTAAATTAGGAAATAAAGGTTTGATTGACCAGAACCACAACTGACAATGTACATCAGAAAGCTTACCATCTCCGTGTTAATTAAAGATATTCTTGTTGGCTTCTATACAAACTCTTCAACGCACTTAAATGCATCTTATGACAAGCCCTTATTTCTTTTTTCAAGTAATTGCTGTATTTTTGAAGTTGTATTGTTTAAGCATCGCTTCTTATTGTCAAGAACATATTTTGCACCTGCATTTTTTGCAGATAGTTCTAATTTTTTTTTTAAATTTTACATTGTTTTACGTGCACACAATATTAAGATAACAAAGAACCTATCAAATCTTTTTTCTTGTTCTCTCTGTTAATTCGTTTTGTTTTGATGTATTTTCTCAAAGTGGATGGTTATTATCAAGAACATGTTTTATAAGGTATAATCTTATTCTATTCCATCTCTATCCAAGACTTGTTACAGCTTAGCATTATACTGATCAAGTTTGTAGGTATGTAGACCGAGTTGATCTTAATCTGGGTAAAGATAGATAATTGGTTGTGTCAGGTCAATAAGTATGTGTGGACATTTAATTACAACGGTTGCTGACTGACGTAACATAATTGCAACAGATTTCAATATAACTTACAAGTTGGACTTAATCTGCTTCCTCAGTCGGCACAATGAACTTGATGCCGACTGGTTTACACACCCCAGTTCTTTGTTTGGTAATCCAGGCTTAAGGATTATTCCGGTGGTTTAGATTTAAAACAATCGAAACTTGTTTTTTTTCTCTAAATAGGTATTTATAATAATTTCTCATTAAGCATTAGTCAGTTAATGATTTAATTACTATTTAAAATGATGCTCTAGCGTTAAATATCAAAACTTTTTTTTTTTTTAGAATTTTAGAAAACCATGGCTTTTTCGGAAAAATAAAACACGTGTTTTGTTTGAATGTATAACATCGTGGGGATTGAAATGCATCTTCTTTTGTTTCTTTTTATGGCGTCAGTGCCCGAGTGGTCTAAAGCACTCGCTTACGGATCAAGGCGACTCTCACAGCCTTGATTGAATGCCCACTCAAACATGTCTTATTGTGAGAAAGTTTGTCACTTTGCCTGCCGAAGTTTGGTGGTTTTCTCCAGGCACTCTATTCTCTTCCACCATTCCAGAATTGAGCGCCTTGATATAAGTGAAAGAATCTTGACTTGGGCGTAAAACACAGCTAATCCAATCATGTTGTCTATAATATTTAATTTTTTCGTATTGTGTTTATGGTTGCTATGGCTACTGACAAGAGTTATTTCTGGGCTAAGAAATCCTTTATTCCATTTTAAATTTTAAAAAAATGTAGAATTCAGATGGAACATAATTTTATTAGTTTACCTGGCTTCATACTGCGAGGCATAGACAACATGCGAAAGATTCATGGATATGCCTGGTTTGTACAGCGATGAATTAATAAAGGTCCTATAAATCGTAATTATACGTAAAAAAGATATACATATGTCATAAACCCAATTATGACACGCAAACAGTTTACATAACAAAGGAAGATTTATAGATAAAAATGTCACTTCAGTTTGTCGAACATTATTATATAAATCAAGATGAAATATTGACGAGTCTGGTTTTAATTAAATGAAAAAAAAATCGACGTTTCGGAAATTCCTAAAGAACTTTTTCATAAATAGCATGTTAAAATCATATCCCTTGGTGGTCTGTTTAAGTTTTTATAGTTACTTGTCACGACATGGTTTAGAAACAGTTTTTACGATTAATTCCTTTCTTGAGTGATTCATTCTTCGCCGATGATATGCTTGAATGAAAATAGCACATATAGAATATATTGCTAGGGGCTACTTATAATTAAGTCAAACTGTTTTTCATCGAAGAAGCACTATGTATAAGGAAAGGGGTGGGGTAGAGGGGGTAGTGTCCGAGTTGCTAAAGACGATAGTCTTCAAACTCAAGGCGTCTCAATGCTGTGGGTTCCGACCCGTGTCGAACTCAAGCGAGAATGATTTTTTCCTTGCCGCAGGCCTTTATAGGTTGATTAGGTACCAGTATAACGGACTGAGTTGTCTGTGACGTTATGTACGATATTGCGGGTTAATTTTCTAGTACTAAAGGTAGCAATAAGTTAACACCTAAATACAACACAGATTAGAATCACTTGCACGTTCACGCACCACAAAAACTTTTGTTAAAATAATTTCTGAAGATTAATATAAAAATTACTAATGTGACGTTAAACAACATTAAAAATTTTAACCAACAACACTATTTAAGGTGTTTATTTATCATTTTTCATTGTTCTTGTCGCAGTCAAGTTTTTTTTACTTGCATCGAGAAGCTCAGAAAACGGAGTACCCGGATAAAGCCGATTGGCTTTTTCCCGCGAATGACAAATTTCCTTTCACTTTGTTCTTTCTAAGTTAGATTCAAAACTAGGCGGTAAAAGTCTTTGTGCTGCGTATAAGGACAATTTATATTTTGGTTATGCTCAAAAAGCATACACCTAGTAAACATTTTAACATAGAACAGCTGGCTGTTAAATACGAGGGCATACGGTTTGGATATGTCCCTAAACAATTTTTAATGACTGAACGAGGGTATATGGTTTGGATATGTCCCTAAACAATTTTATAATGACTGTACGAGTGTATATGGTTTGGAAATGTCCCTAAACAATTTTTAATGACTGAACGATGGTATATGGTTTGGATATGTCCCTAAACAATTTTATAATGACTGTACGATGGTATATGGTTTGAAAATGTCCCTAAACAATTTTATAATGACTGAACGAGGGTATATGGTTTGGATATGTCCCTAAACAATTTTATAATGACTGTACGAGGGTATATGGTTTGGAAATGTCCCTAAACAATTTTATAATGACTGTACGAGGGTATATGGTTTGGATATGTCCCTAAACAATTTTATAATGACTGAACGAGGGTATATGGTTTGGAAATGTCCCTAAACAATTTTATAATGACTGTACGAGGGTATATGGTTTGGATATGTCCCTAAACAATTTTATAATGACTGTTACAGGTATCTTTTGCTATTTTTTGTACTTTCGAAGTCTAGAATGCAGTTGTTCAAAGCTTCATTATTTTAATCAGTGATTTGCACAAATGTCAAAACATGAATAAAAAATCTGGGTCATTATTTAAATGATAGTTCGTAATCGGTATCAGTTTAAAGGAAAAAAATGCAAGAAACAAATTTGACTGATCAATTTATCAAACTTATCAGCCTTCGAACAAGTTGGATCCAGAATTATGTACTCAACGCTTACAAAATATATAATATGTACATGTGTTTCTTATTTCAAACACTTTTTTTTATATTTTAAAAATTATATCAGAAGAGGAAGTTTGTGTACTTCTAATTCCAAACGTTTTAATGACGGTTCGTGTTAATGTCAGAATGCAAGTGGCATTGTAAACGAAACCAAGAACGAGTGCGCTATGTGAAAAAAATAAAAGATGGCGTCACGCTCCAACGCGGGACTATATTATTCTGAGGAATGCGGATCTATAAAATATTACATGAACAATAAAATAAACATATTTATGCAAAAATTTTGTGTTTTTTAAGATTTAACAGGTTTTTACAGACATTATTCATCATTCATTATACCTTTCCTCATGTCTACAACATCGTTTTATTATATTTGTAAGCTATGAATAATTACTATTACAATCATCACAGGTGAAAACACTATAATACATGGTTATAATACTTTGATTCTCCGAATCGACAAAAAGTAGCCATGTGACATTGATACACTATCATGTTTTGTTAAGCAAGAAACAAAAAAAAAATTCTTTCATCTTTTTTTCCTTTTTAATGTTAAAGGTAATAATTCCAAAATGTTGTGTGATATAATAAAGCTTATTCTGAAAGACCGCTGATGATATAAGCGGCATGGTTTTGGTGAAAAAAATTCTTGTACCGCTGAACCACCAATTTTGGTAAACTATCAGTGATCTCAGTATGTTTATATTTGTCTTGGTTCTTCATTCATTCGTCATTACCAATGTACTACGAATATCATTAGTACACCTTTACTATGCGGACAGTTTCAAAGAGGTATCATTAAAGAATAGAATGAATAGAACATGGTTACCATGGAAAATAAATAAACAAATCATAAGATCGTTGTAGCTTAACAAGGTATACTTGAAATTATCAGGACGTGCAAAGGAAAGTTGCAACGAAACAGAAATATCAAGAAACTGTTAAAATACGTGAAAGATATAGAGTGTAATTGAGTAATATTTATTACGCCTAAATAAAGATTCTTTCACGTATGTCGAGGTACATAGATCTAGAAAACCGGAGTGTCCGGAGAAAACCATCGATCCTCGATAAAGAGAACTGACAAACTTTCTATAACTAGTTAGCCTCTAGTAGGATTCGAATCTAGACCGCGAGAGGCTCGGTGATCTGTAAGCCCGCTTTGACTTCGTTGCCACCGGGGCCCCTGTATTGATATATTGAGACTGGATGCCTGATGATAAACCTCCGGTCTGTAGACAACACGGTCCCCCCGGCCCCTGTATTGATATATTGAGACCAGATGTTACATGGCCACCGGGGCCCCAATATTGATATGTTGAGACTAGATGCCTGATGATAAACCTCCGGTATATTATATATCGAGACCAGATGCCTGATGATAACCTCCGATCTGTAGACTACACGGTCACCTCGGCCTCTGTATTGATATATTGAGACTAGATGCCTGGTGATTAACCTCCGGTCTGTAGACAACACGGTCCCCCGGCCCCTGTATTGATATATTGAGACCAGATGTTACATGGCCACCGGGGTCCCTGTATTGATATGTTGAGACCAGATGCCTGATGATGAAACCTCAGGACTTTTGATACTTATGTGATAAAATTACAAAAATGTATCAAATGTGGTTAAGGTGTTAACCACACCTGCAAAAACGGGGACCAGAATACTGTATAAAAAACTTTCTCAAAACATTACATAAAGAATTCGGCATAGGTACGATGAGTATGTTTTATAAAAATGTCATTTTGTTCTTAAAACGTCTGATAATTTTCATCACATTTTTGATACCGTTTGACATATACACTTGAGGAATACATTTCTAAAACTATTGGTACGCCCAGTTTTATTATGTCGAAAATGGAGATTAAAGGGGAGATATAAATGTTGTTTTTGAACTCTTTCAGCCATTAGCCGGGTGTGTCACAACATTTTCATAATCCGTTTTTATGAACTAAGCCAGTTGCCTATATTTTTTTCAAATGTGCAGTTTTTCCATTTAACTCGGATTGGAATCCAACCTTACTCTTTCCGTTTTGTAAGGTCGATAAGACTTTAATGACGGTTTCAAAACAAAATCGTTGTATGTCGACTCAAATAGATTGTTAGGAAAAATACTTAAGTACAACAATGGATATATAGGAAATATTTAGACAATTCGCAAAACACAAGGTGAAAGAAAGATAACTTTTGCTATTTGTAACGGTAAAATTAATAGTTAATTGCTACAGTTTCTACATGCCTTTTGATTATTTAACGGAAGAATGATTACATGAAAACACCCACAGTCCATATTTCAAAGCAATAATTCAGCAAATTATTATGATTTTTTTTAAAATGTCTATTTGTCGGTCATAATGAAATTTTGAATAATAGGGTCTACCATACTGTAGATACTTATAAAAGCTACAAATTTATTTTATTTGGTGTCCATCGTTTTGAAATATTAAAGAAAACATAAAAAAGAAATTCAAAATAAGCCAAGAATTTAACTATTATGAACACCGTCTCGGTGACTCAGTGGTTAAGCATAGCATCCGTCTTTAGAGAGGGAGGTCGTGGGTTCAAACTCAGGTCGGTTCATTCACAAGACATATAAATTTAGATACTGTTTCCTCGCCTGGCGGTCGTCATTTACTGGGCAGAGTATAAGGTGTTACAGGTGGACAGGGGTACTGACTCAGAAAGCTAGAACAAAATTTCGCCCTAAATGCGCTTGTACAATCTAGATAATAATTCACACTCGCACCTCTAACGCATGCACATTGTTTTTAGATTAACCTAGGTAAAAATCGCTGATACGACCGTATTGCGATGTAAACAGCATTACAAGCACCAACGTAACCAGTATATTCGTCATTTTTATTGAGAAATAATACATTCAAATAAACATTTGTAGTTCAGACTTTCACAGTTGGATCGATAAGATCATCCTTTATGATAAAAATGACTAAATATAAGGGTGCAACAGTTGAGAAAATGATGAAAAAAATTTAAGGTACATAAATCTGAATAAAAAAGGCCAAACTGACCGTCATTTAAATGTCATTGTTGAATTTATAACGAGTACACACAAAATTATGTTCTAAAGTATTCCATCAAGATATATAAACTTTCTTGCGTTATCTCGCTTTGTATAACTGCTACATGTTAGACAATTTATGTTACCTCATATGGCTTTGTACAACATACTAAAGTGTTTTCGACATTTTTGCCTCATGAATTTGTTTAATTAATGTATGTTAAACATTTCATTTTACCTAATGGTTATTATTTACAATATATTTTTCACTTATAGATACAATGCACGTATAAGTTTTCTCAGTATTTATTTGGCTGTTTTTTTTTAAATTATGTTGTTCCTTTGTGTAAGTGTTATAACACTCGCAAACAAAATTCAACATTAACCGTCAGTGTGGCAATCCAAGGACCTACTTGTTCTACCAGGTTCTACCTGTTGATGTTGTTGTTGTTGATGATGATAATGTTGTTAATGTTGATGATGATGTTGTTGTTGCTCTTGATGTTGTTGTTGTTGTTGTTGATGATGTTGTAAAGTTGTTTACGTCGTATCAGGTTTATTCTTATGTATTTATTTTAGAACAAGTTCGCACACAATTCAGTCTTCAAAATTATTCATGGCATAGTGGCAGCTGTAAGGGAGAAAAAACACAAAGTACAATAATTGAGATATAGCTATTTTATTTATTTATTTTCACATTAACCAGATACAGGGGAAAGAAAGACAATTTTTATTTGTATCAGCAACATCAAATGGTTCAATGCCGAGATCTGCGTCCTTTCTAATCATTTACCCGGGACATGGTCACATGACAAAACTAGACTCAGATAATATTTCAAAGTATTTTTTTTAGCAAATGATTCAGGAAAAAGGTTTTTAAAAATTTTCAATAAACTGGTCTACTATAACAGTAGAAACTCATAACAGCTACAAATTCATTTTATTGGGTGCCCATCATTTGAAAATACTTTAAAAACATATAAAGAAATTCATAAAAAGCATAGAAGAATCGTACCATTATGAATACCTTCCCAGTGGCTCAGTAGATTAGCGCTCGTCTTAACAGCGGGGTGTCGTGTGTTCGAACTTAGGTCGGGTCATTCACAAGACTTAATTACGATACTACTTCCTCACCTGGAGTCTGGCATTAAGAGTATAGACTGTTTCAACCCGTGCAAAGATAAAGTGAGTTAGTAAAAGAATGGAGCCGCATCATCAATCTTGCAGATATTCGCGGCTAGAAAAGCGAAAAAAAGATACAATAGTATCAATAAAAATCTAAATAAAGGTAAATCTATTTGTATAATAAAAAATACCCTTAAAGTAAACTAATAAATACCAGTAATATCACAGACAAATTATATATAAAACACTGGAAAATATATAGTAAAACAATTAAATTTTACCAAATAAGTAAATTTCCCGAAGGATGTTAAAAATTTTATGTCCGTGGACATTACACTAAAAAGGTCTTGCATCGATGATGCTGAATAAAAAGCACCCCTTGTATCTGAAAAGTCAACACAATCGCGCAATATGTGCTGAATAAATAGTTGACTTTGACAAGGGACACATTGTTGAGTCATCACCCTTTAAAATAAATGAGTGTGTAAAATAACCATGGCCGATTCTACGGCGCCGTGGAACAATACTATCACGCCTACTCTACTGGGATAAAGGTATAAATCCCAGACAGGGCTGAACTGAATGAAGCTTATTGTGTTCTTGGCTATTCCAATAACTTGACCATTGATGCAAAGATAAAGTAACTGTTGAGGTAGTGCGCTTGTCTGCGGCATACTGTACGGCTAACCTAGAACATTAACACGAATTTGTACTTAGAATAATCTTTAGAGATTAATAAACTTGTCGCAAATTGCTGATGCTACAGAGACATCGTTATATAAGTATATTCATCATTTTAATGTAGAAATAATGCATTTAGATAATATTTTTTCTGACATTTACAACTGGACTGATAACAAGATCTTTCTGTTCAAATACAACTTTTTACATTCGAGATAACTTAAAATGAGGGTGTACCGAAGAAAAACAAAAGAATAAATATCAAGATACATAGATGTGTGTAGGTTATCTTCTTACTTATTGCTGAAATTTATAATCATTACACACAAATAAAATTTCATTAGTTATATAAACTGCGCATATGAAAATTTTTGTGTTATCTCGCCTTGTATTACTGCTACATGTTAGACAATTTATATTCCCTCATGGCTTTGTATAACATACTAATGTGTTTTCGACATATTTTACCTCATTGTCAATTAATGTATGATTTACACTTTATTTTCCTAATGATTATTATTTAAAATTTATTTTTCACGTATAAAATACAAAACACATATAAGTTTTCTCAGTAATAATTTGTCTTGTTTGGTTGATGCGTTGTTTAAGGTTCATACCCCTCGAAAACACAATTCAACATTTATCATGAGTGTGGAAATGCTAAGACCTACTTGTTCTACCAAGTTTAATTTTCGTGTACATCCATACAAGTAGAAATTTAAATCAAAGTTGTTGTTGTAATGTTACTTTACGTCACATCAAAATTTTTTAGCTTTTCGCGTTGAAAGCAACGTAATTTAACTCAATGGATTTATCTTGGAACAAGTTTGCGCGCGCGCGTGTGTGTCTTAATGTCTGTCGTGTACTACCATGCACTCAGGGGGCCTTTTTGTAAGGTGTTATTTCACCGAGTAAGTCTGCCGCAGACAAGCTTACCACTTCCCCAGTCGTCATTACCCTGGCACCGGTTGAACCAGTCGACATTTAGTTATCTAAATGCCGAGTGCCAGGCGAGGAGGCAATGTCTCATTTTTTAAGTCTTATGTTTTACCCAACCAGAGTTCGAAACCATGATAATTTCTAGTGCTATGTATTATTATTATTATCATTATTATTTTTATTATCTTTAAATAAAATTTATTAATAAAAAAACGTGTTTTTATATATTCTATGCACGATACTACTTTCTGTAATATTATTTAGTCTGGATTGCTTTTTATCACGGGCAAACCTAATTTCAATAACATCAGCAATAAGCAATATGGCAAAAAGACCATGCTTTAATCATGGCAAGGATAGTTAAGACTGAAGAAATTCCAGACTTAATAATCTGTTTGGCATGGCTATGCTATTCATGGACAAACCTTGTAATTTATCTTGCTCTTAAAGTTATGCAAGTCTTATTTTTACCTAGTTTTTGAGTCATATCATAATACACAGTTATAAACATGCGTACGTTCAGTAGTGTCACATTCATGTTTGTATGCATATCATCATAAAAAATTGACAATTTTAATTCCTTTTTAAATTGCAACATTGGAACATGTTGCAGAGCCAATTACACACAAAGGAATGTACTCTGACCTCTGGTCATTTTATTCATGATTTGATTTTGATTCATTTTGTTTATCATATGTTTCATCGAGGATTGTTTTTTGCAAGCGAACATTTCCTCTCGGTAAAATATCTCCAGTAATTTAATTAAAAAAACCCATAGAAATAAGTCACAAGTAAAGCTTTTCTGTTTAAACTTTACACAAGTGTGATTATTCCGTAGTTTTAAATTTCTCCAGAAAATGTCCGGAGATTATCTCGTTTTCGAAAGAATTCTCTGAAGGATAGAATTCACCGTTAAAGAATGATTCAAATATTATGAAAGATACACAAATTGTTTTCCCTTTTAATATGTCATTAAAACTACTTTCGAAAACTTTTTTTTTAATTATGTCACCAGGTAACGATCGTTTGTTTGACTGCCCATTAAGCTTTAACTTTTTAGGTAATATGTATTAAGAACAAGAAGTTTGCAGTTATTCAGTTTAATTGTCCATTTAACCAATAAAAATAAAATATGATATCATAAAACTAGATTAACATGATATTTAAGTACACGTTTTCGCGTTTACTCAAGTAATTTGTACAATGAATATATTTAAACTCAATAATAAAATATGATATATGGGGATGACCTAATTTAATAACCTTTGCTTGTAACAGATATAAATATGAAAGGTAAACGTAAAAATAATTTTTGTTAACACAGACAAAAACAATTGATAATGTAAACTAAAACATTTTCTATATACTGTTTTCTCATCCATGTTTATCTAGATGTTTACTGTAAAGTCATACAAACAAAACACGTGTATTACATAGCAAGCGGATCCTGATCTTGTTTCAAATATATAACAAATACCTGCTGAATTTTGATGTGCCAGATGTGCACATTAAGGAAAATGATTCCTCATCAGTGACACTAAGGGCCGAAAAGTTTTATAGATAAAAACATAGCCAAACAGTTGGAAAATATTAAATCCAAAGTTCCAAAATTATATAAATCCAAATCCAGCTAAGGAATGCTTTTCATGAGGGAACAAACCCTAGTTTTAAATAAATTTAGAAAATTAGGACGGCTGAAAATTTCAACTACTAGTATTCAAAAATATTTTTATACGTAACACATTGTATTGATGTTTTTCTAAACACCTCAATATGATTAACTTGCAGTCAAGACAATAGATCTTCATTGGACATGTGAACTATAAAATTAATTTAGAATCAGTGATGCAAAATTACAGAATATTTATTAACACCTGAAAACAATTTTATTTCATGGTCTTATGTATTTGTCCCTCCATGTACTGGCGTGCTAGCTTGTTTTGTGATGTGATTGTTTTTACATTGGATTTTGCTAGATACATAATTTTCAGTGACTTTCTTTAAAATTATTATTCTATCTTCATTGAGACACTTCATCAAAATATATAACTTTGTTTAACTACACTCAACGAAAACCAATGGGCAAAAGTTAAATGTAAGTTGCAATTTTCCTTGCTAGATAAAATAAATAAAATCAAAGCGGAAAGATAGATATTTAATCTGTGAAGGAGGCAATTATTAACAGTCAATGCAACTAAGAACACAAAATTAGAAAACGAACGAGATAAGAAATAGCATAATTAACCACCAAAAAAGCTAGTTATATAAATAATTATAACGTTTTTAGGAGTTTATAAAGAATCAGTTTAAAAGTTAAAAAAAATCACAGGTCTATATTCAGGACACTCTACCACACTCTATAACTCTGGGAAGCTAAGAAGAAATAGAGCTCTTTAGTAAATGAAGATCACAGAGCTTTTAAAAACGGGCTGGTTACTTACATGTCATTACTAGTTTTCAAATAAAAGATATCTCAATGAGAGTGAATCAGTTTTACCGTGTTGTAAACATATGAATAAGAAGGTTGGGAAAAATGACAATAAATAATGCAACATTAAGCTGTAATTTTTTAAACTAATTGTATTTGCCATTTTACATTTCTGTTCGTTGTTAGCAAATTTATTTTAACCAACCAACGCTTCTTTATCACATTTTTACAAAAACGGTCAAATAAAAAATAGAAAAAACTGAGTCACAGTTTCGAATTGCGGTTGAGCGGTCTGTCTCCAATCGCTTTAACACGTTTAATTGGCACTAAAATCAGAAAAACTACCCCAATAAAATGAAGCATTTCAGAAATAAATACGAAATACATGGTAAATTTACATTATTTCTATGTATAAATTTATATTTGATGTGTGTCTCGTACTAATAATGACTGACCTTTTGTTGTAGGCATGTCTTTGTTGTTTAAGGGAACACTAGACTAACCACAAATAAACAGTTTAATTGTTGAAATTAAGTAATCAAATCGTTTGAATTATATTTTAATATTGCACGCATTTCCGCTTAATTAAAGTATATAAGGTATCTAAATTTCTTGCAATTTGCATTCAGACTTCAGGGTTCTTCAGGGAATAACAAACAAACAAACAGGTAAGGATATTTGTATTTTTTAAATAAGAAAAACAACTGTAGGATATTTTCATTATTAGGAATGAATACTGTCGGAAATGTTTATGAGAAATGAATTTCCGAAATGTGCACATTCGGCATAGCAAAATAAACAGGTATTTTTGTTAAATATATTATACTTAAAAATACTTTGAAAACGGGCCAAATTAGTTTGCACGTGAACTTCCATCAAGGAGGTGAGGCCGGGTGCACCTCCTGTCTAGCTAGCTACACCTGTCACATGAAAATTGTACAAAGTTACTTATAAAGTGTGCAAATAACCTATAAAAGCTATACAGTTAATATTTTCAAAGAGTTCTTATTTACTATTACTACACATTCGTTTTTAGATGCACAAACATGAATCAGGCTGCAATTCTTCAATCATCACTTTCTTGATGGAAGTTCACGTGTATAACATATTTTGCCATTTTGCAAAGTTTTTATTTTGTTTTTGGGATTGTGATATGGACAAGGACTGGTATGTTTGTTTTATTTTTATACTATTTTAGCTTTATGTTGCTGACATATTTTGGCCTTAATTCTGCTATTTAAACTCCATATTTTGTTCTTTATCTCTTTATCTGATGTGGATTCTTTTGGTTGCAACTGTAATAGTATTTAATCTCCGAATACAAATTTTGATATTGTTCACATTGCTTGTACAAAATTTAGCGTTTTATAATCATTTGTCTCAATATTAGTTTATTATATCATGTTTTCTTTTTTTGTTAGTTTGTTACTTCAAGTTCTCGGTTCCAAGCGTGATTTCAAGGCTTATTTTTTAAACCAAAGAAAAAAGTTTGCAAAGAAAGAACTGTTTTGATTACAGACAACACAACCAAAAATCAGGAACGTTATTTATTTTAATAATAACATAAATTCTTTGTTTATTGGAGAAAAATTTCCTGAGACAGATGATTTTTTTCTTTTTTAAGTTTATGTTGTTGTTTTTTTTTTACAGATAAGCCAAAATGAACCGTTTTGTGTTAGTGATCTCAACCGTTATAGTAGCAGTTGTCGCCACAGGAAAAGGTGGTGGAAACGGATGGATAAGTGGTGGCAACGGGGGATGGATAAGCGGAAAAGGTAACAATGGTGGAAATAACGGGTGGATAGACGGTAACAATGGTGGTAACAATGGTGGAAACAATGGTGGGTGGATAAGCGGAAAAGGTAACAACGGCGGAAATAACGGATGGATCGACGGTAACAATGATGGATGGATAAGTGGCAACAATGGCGGAAATAACGGTGGATGGATAAGCGGAAACAATGGTGGATGGATAAGCGGAAAAGGAAATAATGGCGGATGGATTAGCGGTAACAATGGAGGTAACAATGGAGGTAACAATGGCGGATGGATTAGCGGTAATAATGGCGGATGGATCAGCGGAAAAGGTAATAATGGGGGAAACGGTGGATGGATTAGTGGAAATAATGGTGGAAATAATGGAGGATGGATCAGTGGTAACAACGGCGGATGGATAAGCGGGAAAGGAAACAATGGCGGAAACGGTGGTTGGATCAGTGGCAATAATGGCGCATGGATCAGTGGTAACAACGGTGGATGGATAAGCGGAAAAGGAAACAATGGCGGATGGATCAGCGGTAATAATGGTGGCAATAATGGCGGATGGATCAGTGGCAATAATGGCGGTAATAATGGCGGATGGATCAGCGGTAACAACGGTGGAAATGGTGGATGGATCAGCGGCAACAATGGTGGAAATGGTGGATGGATCAGTGGTAAAAACGGAAAATATTAATCTTTAGGTAAGTAAAATACAACAATTATTGTGCTAGAAAATATAATTCTAAACATCATAAACTTCCAACCTTTTTTGAGCAATTAAGTAATTTACCCGATTTCAAAGTCGAAAATCTAGTGTCTGCAAATCAGTTCATGTCAGATTTCTGAATTACAAAATCGATTTCTTACTTGATAGTCTTGAGAATATTGAAAGTCAGTCAGTCCTTGTTATCTCGTTATTTTATTTACAAAAATAATTAAAATTTCGGTACATATCTTTTAATACTGTTAATTTATGCTAATCGACATGTAAACCTAAAACCATAAGAGTCTTTCTGCTTTACTTTAACACTTTCTTTTTACAACAAATCAAAGAGAGAAAAATTTGCGCGATTAAATCAATGCTAAGCATACTTTACTAAACAGAATTGAAAGCATTTGCTACATATAAAGAAATTACCACCAAACTATAACAATATTTGGTCATTTAATATGAAAACACTCTTTAAGAACCAGAAATTTACTGGTTAACCGTAATAAATTGTGTAAATGTCAATATGTTTTTTACCAATACAAATAATTATAATAATTATAAATTAAAAAAACAATAAAATAAAATAAATAAAATGAAAACTTTAGTAAACATCATGGCAATAATGATAGGAACCTAATCTTTTCAACAGTAGAAATATAAAAAAGAACTAAATAATATAATAATTTTTATCTTATTGTTTGTTGTATTGTGTTTTTAAATGTTTTGATTATATTGCTTAGAGCTCGTTTTTCAGCTTCACATTTTAATTTTACACATTCATGTTTTATTATATATTTTCAGATAAATGGACGTCTAGGACCTTTTTCCTACGTAGCAGTATTTTTGATATTTTTGTTTTATTAGTACCTTTTTAATAGTTTATTTGTCAAATAAATTAAAGTCTGCATGCCAAAACAGTTTTCTTTTTATTATATCTTGATATGTGAATTTTTTATCATTGGATTGATTATAGTTGCTATCTCTAATCTCATAATACAAAAATCAACATAAACAAATTAAATGTTTTATGTGATCTGTCATTTGTGCACATTTCGGAATTTTATTCTTCATAAATGACAATAGGAGTAAAAAAAATTACCATACATGTACTAACATCAAACCATAGCCTTACCACTTCATGTTTGTAAGTAAGACTTATTTTATGATAAGATACATCCTTTTTGTCAATGTATCGACCAGTCCACTGCAATTAAGTTGTTAAGGTGTAAGCTCTCAAAATCTTAATCAAAGATTCAACGTTGTGGGTTTGACTGCAATTAAAAAAGTTTTTGATTCAAATATCATGCACTGAGTTGTCTCCGATGTTTACTGCGACATTGCAAGCAAGTTTGAACCAACACTCTTAACGTCAAAACAAGTGTACACTTGGAATAAACAGAAAATAAAGAAACTAACATCCCCGGCTTTTATCGAACACACACACACACACACACACACACACACACACACTATATATATAATACTATGATGTGGTTAAAATTCTATTGCAGAGCCTTATTATTTCATTTTAATTGCATAGGAATATATAACAATTTCAACTGGCGATTCTAAGAAAGCATAGAAATTTGTTTTCATTTTTGAGCAAACTTTGCAGAATCATAACATTTCGTGTGTGCTGTCAAGGTAATCTACTATGTATATAGCTTAAATTCATATTTCTAAATTATTATTACATTATAATACCTTTAGTTTTCTGACAATAATTGTCTTCTTAAATGCAACATATATATCAAGAAAACAAGTAAAAGTTTCAACCTCTTTTATTCATAAAACAAGTATAAAGTACTCAAATTCATTACATTTTTTAAAAATAAGTATATTAATACAATATAATTCCACTTTGTTAAAAAACCTCCTACTTTTAAATATAATTTATTAAAAGACAATAATTCATCCTAAACTTACAAATTATGCATTTGTATAACATATGGTTACTGTATTCAGATCGTAAAAATTAAGAAACAATTGCAAAATAAAAAAATCTACTGCGATGGATGGTCTTAAATAAAAATATTCAAAGGTACCGCATTGTGTAAAATTTGCTAATTTCTTTCATTGACATCTATCCAGTTGCAATATTAGATGAGACTTTTAGGTACCCTAAACAGGAAACGAGTGGTACAAGAACTATTAAGGAAAACGCTCCCTTATTCAATAAGGAACCACTAAAAATCTCGAAGACAACGTGTTTCAAAGAACGTTAATGAATTTCCTTTTTTAGCCTTTATAGTTATCTATCTAATCGCAAACAATATCAAGAACCTTAGAAAAACGAGAACGTTCAACTCAATCTGTAATATTTGTTTATACAAAAAAGAAAAATATTAGAGGTACATTTTGGCATTTCATCAGTGAAAATTTAAATGTTTTGTTTTGACAATTTAGTGCCATAATGTTGTATAAGTGCATAAAAGCCTAATGAATGATGCAACTACCAAAATGTTGAGTGTAGTTATTATAGTGAATATGTAGGGTCCTTAAAAGGTCAGTTCAACAGTTATGATCATAGTCAGTGCCGGTAAAAGGTACTTTTAACCTTACAACTGATCAACACAAATAAATATACTTGTATAATAATTGTCAACTGCAGATAGAGAACAAACTTGTTATTAGAACATACTAATTCGAACGTCATTGCAAAATAATTACTTCAAATTTAGCAATAATCATATATCCATATCTTTGACAGAATAAATATTGATGCACAAATAACTGCAAACAAAAGAACTGTTTCGGAAAATAAAGGGATGTCTATCTAGCAAAAACACTGATGTGCTTATTCAGCTTGTTGGCAACGGTTTCTACGCTGCGTGCCTCTTTATACCCATTCAATGGTTTGCTTTTAAGTTGGGGCTACAGTCTTTTGCTTCCAAGGATGAACCTCAGACTTACACAGGATGGTAAATTTGCAGTGGTCTAACTGATTGAGTGGTAGGTCCTGTAAACACGAACAACTATTGAATTTAGATGAAATTGAACTAAAACTTGCAAACGTTCTGTATATTTTTCGATTCCGTCGAAAATTCAGTTGATTTGGGGAATTTTATTTCATTAGCATGAGGTTTCATGATGGCAACAATGAGAAATAAATGGATTGCTTATCATATTGACGACATATATCTTGGAACAATGACCTTTTATTAGAAAACGCTTGCTAAACGATATCAAAAGAAAGAAACATAACTGCAAGGTCGGTTATTTTTTTAAAAAAAATATTTAAAAAAAATAATTTAGAAATTCTAAAAAGACGAAGAAAGGTAGTGTGGTGCAAATACAAAGAACTAGCAAGTGTCAGGTCCGCAGTGTATAGCGGATGTTGAATATAATGCCAAACCGTTTAGAGTTTAACATGGCTGCTTAGAAAGAATATTCTTTGAAAAGACCGTCAGGAAACGGAAAACTTATCAATTAGACAGTAAAATACAGATTTTGTCAAATTTATTGACATATGATTCAATCATCCGTGATTTCTCAAAAACTCTTTAAAAGCTTATTCTGAAAAATAGCCTGGTATTCGTCGAGAATGCATAGCAAATTTTTAATATAGTTTCAAACAAATTTTTAGAGGCTGGGCAAGACAAATCTTATAATGCGAAAGGGTCTTCTTAATCTTTGTTTAAAGAACAGTGGCTTTGAGGCGTAAGTAGCTGATGATCAGTTGTTTTACATATACCAACAGTTTTTGTCTAGACACGGACTAATCCTTTCAAAGCGCTTGCATTAATTAATGAATTCAAACGACCAAGTTTTTATAAATGGAAAAATAATTTTAAACTTGCAATTGAATACGCATTTTTTGCAGTCACATGTTACATTCTTGTTTATTCAAAGAAGACTTTTACATTGAACTCTTGTCCGGTTCACAAACGTCTTGGATTTCAGACATATAACAAATCGATTCAAAACTTTTAATCGATAATTGTTTAATAAATGTTAAAACTATTTTTAAATGACTAGACATTTATAGCTAATGAAAAAAACTAAACAGTTATATTATTACATTAATGTTACAAAGATATCAAAAGTTAAACAAAAAAAATCGCTTTTAATAAAAGCAGAAACTAATTTAAAAAACCTTATTTCTATACAGCCACATAGTTTTAACAAACATCGACTTTATATCTGATAAAAGACGCATTCATTAAACAGGAATGATGATATCTCTACATGTGTGCGTAAAATAAGGAGTTATGGAAGTAACAACACATACAAGAATGGATAAACCTTTATATTCGTAGTGAAATATGCAGTTTGCAGTTACAGTATTGACTGTATTAACTGTCATAGGTTTTAACAAGAACTGCTTTTACTTCCGTAATTACAAAGACTAACTTGAATGATTAAAGACCAATTTATAAGCCAAGATTAATTCCAGTTGCGCAGTAATCGAGACCCTTTGTTACGTTTTACAATAAGCATTTTACAAGTATAAAATCCTAGATACATATTTTAATCAGCAGGTGACTTTTAGATATACGTTAAACTTTTGGACTGGATGCCAAACACCATTTAAATAAATCATTCTTCATTTACACAGCTTCATGTACATGTCGTCATTTTTAAGACAGCCGATTATATCACTTAAATATATAAACATGTTACAAGTGACCACTTAAGTTTCAAATGTTTCGTATGATTTCAGTTATTATATACAATAAACACATGTCAAATATCTCAAAAAATTAATGAAAGCTTTAATTCTAAGGCTCATAATCAATTGCATTATTTAATATTACGCAAACAGAATACAAAACCTTACTTCCAGAATTTTATTTCATTTACCAAGTAAATAAAACAAATTCAATTCATTTTTATATAAATTGTTTGCAAAGATATCGTCTTCATCTAGGCTTTGTGTTGATCCAATACAAATAAACAGCTAATATAATGTTTTGGTCCTATATACGTAAATTATAAATTTCAGACCAATAACGAATCTGAATTTAGAATTTATGTCTTCATCATTTCTGGTTTGATTGGATATAATTATCTTCTAAGCGTTTAATGATAAAATTTTTCATACACCGAAGTAAATTTCTTACAGAAACAACTTATTTTTACAATGCCGTATATAATACACTGCAGGAAAAAAGAACCGAAACCGATTACAGTTGTAATATAGGGAAAAGTTATATAAACAAGTTAAAAGAGTTATTGAAGTGTGAAGGTTGGTTAAACAAAAACCTTTAGATCAGCTATAGCGGAGACCACCTGAGCAAATTGTCACATTATCTAGAAAAGTGGTTTTAAACCTGTTGAAAAACACTAATCAATGCAAATAATATAAATTTTTCAAACTGGACTTTTAACACAAACGAATCGAAACTCGGCTCATCAAAAATTCGTGTGCTCGGGAAGGTAGGTACTTCATGTCTAGCTGGCTGCACCTGTAGCATGCGGAATAAAAGGAACATGGAATAATAGGGCGTCAAATAAATCCACAATAAATTTGAATACAGCGATAAAAACATAGAAGACTGAAAAATTACCTTTTGAAAGACTCTATAGGGAATAGTTCTCAATGCTACTTACATAACGGATGTAGATAAAAAACAAACTTAATCCCTTTAATTTAATAAGAACGTATTGAGATTATTTACAAATTGTTTTAATTTGAGACATTATTACCATTGTTGATTTTTAATCTCTTTTAACACGCATAAAATCGACCTGATGCAAAATACCCTTATGTGACATACATATAAACACTCATAATATCTATTGAAATTCCTTTTAAAACTTTAAATGTTTTGAAATTTGTTCACATTTGAAAAATTGAGGTCAAGTTTTTAATTGCAAAATGTGTCTGTTCGGAGATAAATGATTGTTTCGCATTACATACATAACGCGTCTGCAAATAAATTTGTAATTTATACCTTGTGCATATTCGATTATGTGAGTAAAGTTGTCATAGGAAAAAAAAATCGGTAAATTTTCATTTCATTGTTATAGTTGAAACATGATCCCAGGTATTTGAATCAATAATCAATAATTTTAAAACTTTTCTTTTTTGGTATTTATAAAACCATCAAATGTAAAAAGAATTAGTCATTTTTTTTAATGTGGTTTATGCGGTTTAAAAACCAATCTCTTGACACGTTTAATTAGCACTAAATCAGAAAAAATGTAAAAATACAATTATATGTCTTTGTGAAAAGTTCCTATTGCCATGTATCTCTTACTAATGATGGTTGATAGGTGTCTGTTCTTTAATATCTATGATAATAATAATAAATAAATAGTTTAATTGTTTTAATAAGGTTATTATACCGTTTAACAATCTATTAATTCTTTATGAACTTCCGCTATATGAAGAATACAAGGTCATAAAACTTTTGACAATTTGCTTTCAGCCTTTTGATTTTTTTCTTTTTACGATTTTTTAAGTCGATTAAAGTCTGATTTTCGGGAACAGGTCATTTCATATCTTTTAATGAACTTAAATCTTCTTTTGATACCTTTTTGGTTACTTATTTTTTATTCAAGTTTGAGCGTTCAGCTTCTTTCTAAATCGCAAAAACCTCGGTAGATTTTACGAAAAATTCAGATGGCATACAAAACTTTGAATTTACAAAAGAACACCAAATATACCAGTCCATGTTAAAATCACAATCCCCACCTCCTTTAAAAAGAGAAAACTTTGAAAACTGGCAATTCAGTTAAACACGTTGTCTTCCATCAAGGGAATGAGGCCAAATGCTTCGAAAGGGTTAGCACCTCCTGTCTACTTGGCTACATCTATCACGTGAAAAATCGAATTTGAAAATGAAATGAACATGAATCTATGGAAATCAAATATATTCAGTATAACTATGGATACAGTGATTTTATACTTATCAACAATATTGTTATAACAGCCATAGAATTTTTAAAGGCCTTGATTATCGTAGGCTAGCATTTATGGTTTTCAAAAAAAATCTATTTTTGATACATTTGTAACTGAGGTCTGTGATTGTGTAATAGTCGTATTGTACTAGTGTGTTCTCAATGTGACTTTTTGTTTAGGAGCTAGCTCATCGAAGATTAGCATATTACTCCCCAAGTCATATGATATAAGCTCCGGGTGAACTAGTTGAAACTTTGTCTGATTTTAAGCTTCAGGCGGGACAGCATCGTCGGGAGTGGATTGTTTTCTAAAATGGTGCAGTCTTCCTACAAATAGCTATGTTTTTTGTTTTTTTTTTTTTGTTTGTTTTTTTTATTGTTGAATGCACCACGTAGGTGTATTCGAAGCCCGCTCTATCCCAAAATTAGGTTTTTTTTTAAATTGTATTCTTATATACAAAAGAAAGAATCAACAATTTTATAAATCTACATCTTATTATTTGTTCACTATCCAAAAAACTAAAATTTTGTCATATTTTTCTTTCCTCTTTTTTAAAACTTTCGGGGGTATAAACATGTATTAGAAATCTTTTGTCTTGATTCATAAAAAATCTGTAACTTTCGATTTATTAATTTTTAATCTATTCCGTTTATATTTTTCATCTATTAACCTTTCGGCCCCTGTCACTGATGGAGAAAGATTTGCTGAAATGTGTACATATGGCATATCAAAATTTAACAGGTATTTTTAGTAAATACATGTATCATATACTTTAACCATTGAGTATAAAACTTTCTGCCTTTGTATTTTAGTAAACATATTGGTAAATGACCAGAATGTGGATATAGTACTGTTAGCAATTATGATTAACATTCACACCTAATTTTCAACAAGGCATCTATAGATAACCACACCTTAACATATTGATTCTTAAAATAACGTATTATTTATATGAATATGAATGAATTTCCGAAATGTGCACATCTGGCACATTAAAATTTAACTGGTATTTTTTTTTATATAAAACAAAATTCTAATAACTACCATTTCAAAAGAATATCATTGACCTGCTTTATTTAACATTTATAAAGTTTTTCTCTTGTAATGAGTTCGACCAATAAACAAATGATGTCGTGATAAGTATACAAAGGCTGGAGTTTTTATACGTTGCTCTAGCAATTATAAGTGTATCCATAATATTCTATCATACATCCTAAACATAGTTTTGTTAATATTCTGAAAACACCATTAGTAATAAATGCCAAATATTTACATATATTTGAGGATACATGCACTGAAGACAAGAAACAGTATTACGGAAAATATTGATGAAAAATTTTCATCATGGTTTCTTAAAGTAGAAATAATTAAAAATAATTAAAACGGTATTTGAATTAACCAACAAGTTTGAGGAAGGTTTAGTCATTAATAAGAAAGAGAATCAAATTAAAAGTCTAAAAATTAGTCACGAAATCCAAATGCGGTTAACATGGTTTCTATTCAGTCATTGTGACACAGTTTATTGGCACTAAAATCAGAAAAAAATCTTAATACAAATGAAACATTTCGGAAATAACCATTAATTACATGAGGTTTGACATGATTCGAAATGTTAAAATTTACATTTGATATGTGTCTCGTACTAATGAATGTTGACCTTTAAATATACATTCTTTAATGTCCAAGAAAACAAAGAACTTAACACAAATAAATAGTTTAAATTGTTGAAATTAGGTAATTAAATTGTTAAAATCATTTATTAATATTTAGTGCATTTCCGCTCAATTTTAGTATATAAGATACCAAATTCTCTTAACAATTCGCATTCAGCCTTCAGCCTTTAGCTTAAATCAGGGAAAAGTCGCCAACAGGTAAGCAAAAGTTGAATTTGTATGGGGTTTATTTTTTTTTTTTAATTCAAATTCTTTAAAATTTTCATAAATTATTTTTATAATTTTACATTTTAATAAATATCAAAGCATTAAATATCTATCTGTTTATAAAGAACGCTTCTCAATTCGGTATATATTAAATCAGTGTTTTTACTAAATGATTAAAAAAAAAAAAAAATAATCAAAACTAATAAAATGATACTTGAATCATTTCTTATTTCAATAAGTTTACTTTCTTGTCACATTTAAAATATTTTTTGATATAGTTTATTTGAGACCCAGAAATCTCACCTTTAATTCAGAACTTTTTAAAAATAGATTTTTTTTCTTGTTTCTGGATAAGAAAAACGAGTCTCAAAACTGGGAAAATATTTAAACAAGGCTTGTTTCCGTTACAGATTTATAAATCTGCATTCGATGGAGGTAGTTCTGAATATACTTATTAATTTAACAGTGCATCGGAAAAGATGTTGAATTGTCAGAGATTAAAATAGATTCAAAGCACAGTCCTCTAGTTTGTAGCGATGTTGTTTCTCCTTTACATTTGACTTTTGACGAGTATTGTTAGACAAATGAACATCTTATGTTGTTATTATAGGTTTTTAAAATATGAAAAGACAATATTGTACTAAAACCATAATTATCAAAAAAAAAAAAAAAAAAAAAAAAAAAAAAAAAAAAAAAAAAAATTAAAAAATATAGATAATCAAACAAAAAAAACCTCTAATATAAGCCTTTTCTGCTCATCAACAATACAGTAAATAGTATCAGACTATAATCCTTTGTAAAAGACTGTTTTAGAAGAAGTTGCATATGATGAGTTTGATTGATATTCATCTACGAAACATATAGATTACCTGTTGTTTCTAACTTTTTCCATTGCTATTGTCTAATTTCAGCAAAATGTTGCATAATTTTATCTGTAAAAGAAGAAATCTAAATTGTTGATTTTTTCTCTATAAAGTGATTGATTTATAAAAGTTGAATTTGGAAGATCATAACATTTGCTTAAGAGTTCGTAAATAGGTGACTACGATACCGAAAAAATATTGATGTAGTGCAGTGCATACTGCATAAATGTTGCTTTGGAAGAAATAAGTGTAATAAAAAATACACACGATTTCCAATCCAAATTTTAAAAATTGAAATGTAAATTTAACAGAGTCTTTAAAAGATACATGTTATATTTGTTTTTTCATTCATTTAAATGAATAAGTCAATAAATAGACTAATCTTATTGCAGTTTGATTTCATTTATTCAGACGTAATCAAAGATGAACCGTTTTATCATCGTCATCTCATCATTGATAGTAGCAGTTGTCGCCTTTGGAAAAGGTGGTGGTAATAATGGTGGTTGGATAAATGGCAACAATGGTGGAAATGGCGGATGGAAAAACGGAAACAATGGCGGTTGGATCAACGGTAACAACGGGGGGTGGATAAGCGGTAACAATGGTGGAAATGGTGGATGGAAAAATGGTAACAATGGAGGATGGATTAATGGTAACAACTGGTGGCTGGATTAATGGAAACAATGGTGGAAACGGTGGATGGAAAAACGGTAACAACGGAGGATGGATCAATGGTAACAATGGCGGATGGATAAACGGTAACAATGGTGGATGGATCAATGGAAATAACGGTGGAAATGGCGGATGGAAAAACGGTAACAATGGAGGATGGATCAATGGTAACAATGGTGGAAATGGCGGATGGATCAGTGGTAACAATGGTGGAAATGGCGGATGGAAAAACGGTAACAATGGAGGATGGAATAATGGCGGAAGGTATTAACCGAGGTAAGTCACACATGCAAATTTTACAATAAACCTTCTACTATTTATTTCAAAAAGTGTTTATTATCAGGTTTACAAATTTATCTTTTGCAAAACTTGTTTTTTCAGACTAAAAAGAATTGTTAAAAGTGTTACTTTGTTATTATTTGCCGTATATATATATATAAATATATATATATATATATATATATATATATATATATATATATATATATATATATATATATATATATATATATATACTAAACAAAAAGTTTAAACACGGTCAGATTTTGAATAAATTTTTATGTATTCACTTACTTATGCTTTCACAATCTTTAGGTTATAAATTATGTATATAACGTAACTAAGACATTTAATTATATCGTCAAAATCTTAATTATTATCTCCCGTTAAAGCTTTTGAAAGATTAAAAAATAATCTCTCTTTAGCCTTTAAAAATACTGCTATTTCATATATGAATTATATTTTCAGGTATAAAGGACGGAACTAGCATAATATTCTACCTACTCTTATCCTATGTGTTCTTAGTAGTTAGATTGATACTAGTGTCATAGTTTGTTTGTCAATTAAAGCGTGCATTTAAAAACAATTTTCTGTATTATTTTATCCTCGTTGCAACTACCATCCAGCAGAATTTATTTGTAATATATACTTAAAAGCAATTCATTAAAATATTATGATTATAGATAAAACGGCAGCAAAACTTAATTTAACGTAATTAAAAAGTATGAAAATACAAGGTATTTCATATATCTGAATTACATAAAGATCTTGTTAGTAAGAGGTTAAGATTTCAATAGCTTCTAAAGCAAAAGCACTTTTAGTTACTGATGTTAATTGACAGCAAGTGAAATAGAGATTTTCATCGGGCTTTAGGTGGAGGCTTACTTTTGGTATAATTACATCGATTTGCGTGAATCCTTCCGTATTGAGAGCCAGTTTAAAGACGTTTTAAAGATGCATTAAATTTTCCTTGGTTATTTAAAAACGGCGTTTTTATTTTAACTATGCCTCTCATCAAAAATGCTTCAAGCTGATAATCAACAGCAGTAACTAAAAGCGTTTTTGGTTTTAGGAAGCTATTGAAGTCTTAACCTCTAAACTTTTCAGGATTTCCATTTTTCTGGGCTAATAGTAACCTAAGAAATAACTCGCACATCGTAAAAACAATGATTATTAAGTTACTCATTCTTTCTTTTTAGCGACTTTTTATTAGTTAATTGTTTTATCTTTGTATCTGCATTATGGCCGGTAATAAGTAAATCATATAGAAACATGTATAAACTACTTGATGAATCCAATAGTTCAGTAACAACAAGAACATGCAACAACAAAGAAAGTAAAATAATGACGTTTAATATCTAATATTTAACGTCTCGGTCATGATCATTTAACCTATATCGAGGCAGTCAGTTCTCGGATGGACGATAAAACAGATATGTCTGATATGTTCGGAGTAAGCTACTGGCCGCAAATGTTTTCCAAATTAACTTACGATCCGACTTTGTATGATTTGATTAATGTCAACCTAGGCATCGTTACAATATTAAAACTTACCACGTAAGAAAAAAATATAATAAATATTTCGTCTTTAATCTCAACCTATACTTTGTACACGCGCTAAGAGATAAAACAGCAGTGTATAAAAAAAAAAAAAAAAAAAAAAAAAAAAAAAAAAAAAAAAAAAAAAAAAAAAAAAAAAAAAACAAACAAACAAAACTGTGCGGGTACCATTTTAACTATATATATATTATATATATAATTTATAAGTGTTGTTACATTGCTTATTACAGTTTTTTTATCTTTAAAAATACTTCTTTTTATGAACGACAATGTTTAGGCAAATAAATAAAAATCATCACTGATAAGAAAACTCTTGATTTTTGACTGGCATTGAGTATTATTAAATGATACAATGATATACATATTGTCCAAGTTATTTTACGAACAATTGTAAATAGCACATGTACTATAGGTTCAGTGATTTTAAAACTACCAAAGCATGGCGATTCAGCCATTAAAAGTCGTAAAATTAAAATTTGAATTATATTTAGTTATATAACATATAACAGATACAAGATAAAATTATATTGATAACACTGATAATAAACCTCCTCATGATCGAGCATTGATATGATTGACTTATAACTATGCATTTTGTACAGCTTTCTTATTGTAAATAGGCATTTATACATACTACTTTTCAATCGAGTACGGTGAAACGACTTGTGCTTGGGTCTTTTAAAAAAAAATTTGAGAATAATTATAGGATATTTTAAAAGATTATTAAAAAAGTTGCTCATCCCACTAAAATCTTTACAAATTAAATGCGTTTTGAATTGTACATGTGTCAATTCAGCGTTTTAAATGTTTTTATACAGATAAAATATATACGGAAATATATGCAAAAAATCCTGTTTTTACACATTAGACCCAGTCGTTTTCTGCTACAAGATAAGGAAATAAGTCACTAAAACTTGTTTTAAATGCACCTATTAACATTGCATAGAAACTTTATTTGTAAGTTATATATCTTTGGGAACTGTTTATCGTGTATACTTAAAAAACAATAAAAATATTAGTCAAGTTGTATAATGATGAAACAGGAGTGGCCGAAAAAATCCACCCATCTAAGGTAAGGACACTTATAAACTTTTGACCAAAAGGAATTCGAACCTAGGCGATGAGAAGTATTTGCCGAACGGGCCACCTGGGCTACTTTCCCTAACTTTAAGATATAAAGCGTTAATAAAAATTTAAGTCGAAATTGTATGACACATTCTTTATCGGACGTTTTAAAGAAACTTATCCTTTACTTAATGTTGTAAATTTGTAATGTTTTCAAAATTTAATCTAGTTTGTACCTGTGTCAATCAAATATAAAAATTATTATATTTGGACGGTTTGATTGAAATATTGATATTTTGTGTTGAAGTAAAGTATTAGTATTATAAGGGGTAAAATGCCCCTCTTTTTTACTGAATATCCATATGTCATTCGTTACTTTAGATTAATGTAACTTTCGTTACAAGTTCTCAAAATCTCTAATACGGTAATCATTAGACTTGTCACACATTGCCCAATTGATAGCCAAGAATTCTAATTAATTTGTTTGGTATTTTTTGTATTCGGTTAATCTTACACTAGCAAAGTTATCACTTTTTCACATCATTCTAGATAAAGCACTATACACAGTTCCTATTTTTACATAATATAATGTACTTTAAAAGATTAGTTGAACTCAAGATATCCTTAATTAGATGGTTTTGTTAAACGTTGATTGAGTTCCTGAAATATTGATTGTTTTATTTTCCTTCTGTAGTTAATTATTTTATATGTTTTCTTTTGTGATGGTGGCATAAATTCTTGCTTTGTGTAAAATTCAATATAAAACGTCTTCTGTAATACATTAAAAATCCTTATAATCATCTCACTTTTTTTACTTTGTCAAGTCCCATACTTTTTTTCTCACATATGTGATAGATTTATCTTACTGAATGGGTGGTACGATATTTTTTCCATATTGCACCCCGCGTGCGCACGTGTAGCCTATCTCAATTGAACGGGTCTACATTTTTCAATTGGCAAGGGTCATAATATTGTGGGAAAAAATTATATGAAAACGAAAAAAAAAAGAAGACTTTTATGATGAATAATATCATTTTTACTTTACGATGTATATATGTAAAAAGCAAATTCGTTGTTTTGTTTTGCCGCGTAGGTTCACATTCTGCTGTGAGTGAAACGTTATTTGTTATTGTTGCGTGTTTTGTATTTCATCCGCTAGCAAAATCCTGCAACGTTATAGAAGGGATTCCAGTATTTACTTACAAACTTACTTACATTTCATAATGCGTTCTGAAATATGCGTAACTTGGCTATCAATTTTTAATGTGTTTAGTATAATAATGTCAGTGTCTTGTTCGGATAAGAGTATTTGGTAACATAATTTATTTTATATACAAATTAATAAACAAAGACTAAACACAAATTGCAGAGGAATACTAATGTTAAATTTTATTTAATTCTACGAATTATAATTAAATCCAATAAAAATGTTAAACAAATCACCACCATTACCCATTTTCAATTGCCGTTTCCTATCATTTAACACCAGCTTGTTTTTGGATCACACCCTGAAAGATAAAGTAAAAGTATAAAAAACTAAATTTGACATACTGAAATACAAAAAATGTTATTGGTAAAGACAAATGTAATTCTTTAAAACAGATAAGATAAGAAGGCTTACATTAAAAGATCAGACAAGCACATTGTGACCACTGATGAATTGTGTTTACTCGAAATGTTATTCCGGAATTGTATAGATCCGGTTATTTTTGTACCATCTCCCTGCGTATGAATATGTGATATTCAACAAAGTAGTTCGCGTCAACCATTGAATGATTGGAGTCACGTTGTTTATTTGGCCAGTCGGTCAAACTTATTTGTGTTTGATGATCATTTAATTTTTGAAAAAATTGACGGTTAAAAAAAATTGAAATTCATTCTAGCCTAAACTACTAAACGCCAGAGAGAGAGAGAGAGAGAGAGAGAGAGAGAGAGAGAGAGAGAGAGAGAGAGAGAGAGAGAGAGAGAGAGAGAGAGAGAATTACATATAGGGTTTTTCCAGTTGTTGTTGTTGTTGTTGTTATTGTTGTTCCATTTCCAGGGTATATTGTTGTTATTGTTGCTTATCCATTTCCATCCGGGTATATTGTTGTTGTTGTTGTTGTTATTCCATCCAGGTATGTTGTTGCTATTCCAACCGGGAATGTTGTTGCTATTCCAACCGGGAATGTTGTTGTTATTCCAGCCAGGAATGTTATTGTTGTTGTTGTTATTATTATTCCATTTCCATATAGGCGGCTTTCCTAAAGTAGCGTTTATTGCCACCAACAACAGTGATGCTATTAAACCTACAAAGATCTTCATGACTGCTAAAAATAATTTAAAATCTTTTTTAAATTTTTTATATGAAAGCATAAATCTTTGTTTTCTCTAGTCCAATCTTTAAGTCAGCAATTTGGGAGGCATTGGTAATATATTAACGAGAATTTAATGTTATAAGGGGAATACACAACAAACAAAGTGTTTTTGAAAACGACAGATTACCATATTAAATATTAAAACATAAATAGTGCCAACTGATAAAGCATGAATTTGGATTTAATTTTTTTCATAGATACTGACAGAAATTTACTTGTGTTTAGTTATAATACATTTCAAAAAGATGTTAAAACTATTTTAAGTACATTTGATTTGTATTTTCAGTCATTGAAATTGTTCATGCATTGAATTCACAGAAGATATGTTTTAACGTCATACTATCTTCTTCATACACCCATATCATCATTATCGAAAAACTATTGTGATGTGTATTGAATTTTAGTGTCTTCGAAAGAAGTTTGAATTTTCACTTGTAAATGGCAATAGCAATAATCCGTCTATGTCTTGAGAGGGTTTCTGCTATTGTCGTAATAGACAGAGGAAAAGTCAATTATAATACGTACCAAGCAGTAGCCACCATAATAACCGACATGTTGCAACAATACGTAAGAAAAAACAAGGTACATATTTTAAACAATTGATTATAAAACTCCTTTCTACAGAAACGTATTAGATGTCATAACGAAATGGTAAATAATGATGCAGTTTCATAACAATTTTCTTCATTGTAAAGTTTTTATTATTAAGGATAAATCGTTACTGTCATCAGCTTCTCCGTCCGGTGTATATAAAAAGAAAACTTAGACTTATCTATAAAAAATTATTTTTTCAATTAGCGAAATTAAAGTGTCCTTTAGCAATCTTACTTTGTTCACTAAAATGATAGTATTTACCACAATTGCTTAGTTATAGATATTTTGTTTTATATTCACTTACCTTCTTCTTTTGTTCTGAGTGAAATCTTCAGTGGTGGGATTTTACTGTAGAATTTGACGATTCGAACGTCTTTTATACAGATAGAATCAATACGGAAATACAAGTAATAAATTTTTTATTCACACATAAGAACATAAGTTTTCTGCAAATACTGCACAATAAGGAATTAAGTCATTAAAACATGTATTAAATGCACCTATTAACATTGCATTGATCGATCAATTGATCGATAAATTTGTTTAGGAAAAATGTTTTTCATGTATTTACTATTTTTAAAAAAATTATATTATGATAATAGTAATGTAAGGAAATACACAAAAGTGTGCAATTTACATAATTAAAGTAGAAATAAGTCTACCTCTGCTTCCTGTATTTTTTATTGCAGTTTTTCGTCAGGCTATAAAAAGAGCGTTAGATTACGTCGCATTCTCACAAATTTGTCATCGTTTAAAAAAGGCAAGCTATTTTGAATTACTTACGATAACACAGAAGTAAGTTGTGAACTAACATGGGTAGAATCTACCGGGAATACTCAGACCATAAATGCTCTTGTTAGGTTCTAGTATGGGTATCCGTAACAAGCACAAGCGCGATAACAGACTTATTTACTTAAATTTCGCATATATATATATATATATATATATATATATATATATATATATATATATATATATATATATACCATGATACCATGCTGGGCACATAATCCTTTACGTTTTCGGACAAGCGACTTTGGTCCTTTCGTTTTGTAAAAGAAGTTGACCTACCTTTGTTGTTGGTATCATTCCAATTCTTTGTAGTTTAAAAAGTAATATTTTTTTAGATTTGCTGTTAAATGCCTCAGTTGGATGTAAAAATGTTTTAAAACTTGTTATAGATAACCAGTTCATGGTAAATAATATTTTCAATGTTTGGCATAAGAAAAGGATTTTAAAGAAAACCTTTTCTTATCTAAATGTACTTTTTTAGATATCAATCACATTGTGTAAAATTAGTTAATTGTAAGGTAGAACCAGAGTTTGTTCATAAAAGGGATAGTTATATTTATATTTAGCGGATATGAATATGTAAAATAGTGTCTTGTTTTCTTATTTCGATCGTAAACTGTTCATTCTTTTGGGTTGGCGGTAAAGCCACTTTTTTAAAATTCTTTTGACCTTCGTTCTATATAACCTTTGAGTAGTAAATGTCTAACAAAAATATCTGTTAAATTATGATGTACCATATGTGCAAATTTCGGAAAAATATTCTTCATCAGTTAAACTAAGGACGTAAAAAGTTGGAACAGAAAAAACATAAGCCAAATATTGGAAATTATAAATCCGAAGTTTCAAATTATTTGAATCAAAAATTATTTTTAAACTAACATTTTACAAATTGCATAAAATGGACATTCTGACGTAAAACAGGTGTTCCCAGCAATGATTTTGTGTAATATAGTCACACACAAAAATTGAAACTACCGAGGTAATAATAAAACGTTTTATTTAATGTTTTATGTATAGAAAAAAAGGAAAACATGAAAAACACAAAACATTTTGTTAGAAAACATTGTTTATTAAATACTACATTATATGAAAGAATCGGGAATCGAGATGCAAATGACAACTCATTTGTTGTTCGGACACATACTCCTGATGAAACATCTACAATACAAAACATATTCAAAAATTAAACTTGCAATTTGGTTCGCCAGTTTACCGATTGATATAGCCCTTAACGTTTCATCAAAGCAAAGCATACAAGCATAGATCGCCGTTTATGTAGCATACGTTATGTATAATACTCAAATACCTGTTAAATGTTTAGGTGCCATATATGCACATTTTGAAGATCATTCCTGATCAGTGACACCAGGGGCCGAAATGTTTGATAGATAAAAATATAAGCCAAACAGTTGAAAATTGATGAATCTAAAGTTCCAAAATTATATGAATCTAAATCCAAGGAATGCTTTGCATTAGGGAACAGACTTTAATTTAAAATAAATTTAAAAAAACTTTGCTAAATGATACATTTTCTAACTACAGACTCAGCCTACTGAGTTACGGATACCCTAAGGAAGTTTTATATGTGTTATCACACTGTATGTTGCCGAAACCTATTGCTACAAATGTAAATTCAATCAAGTTGTTTTAATATAATATGGTGGATAGAAAAACCATTTTCTGAAACCTTAACACCGACACGTACAATGAGTTAAGTTAACTTATTTAACCACTAAATTTATACAGCTCGAGATCCTTACGTCTAATAATTCTTATAACCATTAGTTTTATATGATAGTTTTAGCAAATGGAAAAAAGTAATGAGAGCCAAAGTCATTGAAAAAAAAACTAAGTAGCCATATAAAAATATCAGAAAAAATATTTTTAAAAAATCAAAAATAATGAAATGATTCACAGGCAAAATGCATCTTAAATGAATCTTAAATGTTAACTTAGGTAATCTTTTAAAAGTTCGAATGGAAAAAATAACCTCACTAAAATTGGATGAGACGTGATGTAACATCAAACATTGAACTTTTGGCTTATAATAAGACATTTGAAGGTAATTTATGTAGGTCTTAAATGAGAAATTATCTTGCCAATTGTATGGAAGGTTACTTCCACTAAATAACTACAGGCGTATACTATATTTATGAGTTATTAGTTTTATTAATGGGGGGGTATTATATTCTATACCTTCATCTTGTAATGTTTTTATTAATCACTTTTAATCTGTATGGAATTATATGGGTATTGCCAATGTGGAACCACCATTTGTTGTTGCCAAACTGGATGCCACATTTCTGAAACAATTACGTAATTCAAATTACTTTTATAATTAGCAAATACAATTGTATAAATCAAATAAACATGTTTAAAAAAGTTTAGGAACTACTTGCATTTCATTCGCGCCATTTGGCTGATCATTTGTCTTGATTCTATATCAACTACAAATTTGGGATGTAAAGAATTCACTTAGGTGTATAAAATATTATAAAATAACTGACTAGATGAACATTTTAAATGAAACTGTTAATAGTAAGAAGCTCAATACTGTTCATTTTCAAAGTGTATTACTGTTCATTTTCAGGCATGTTTCTGGCTCACCATTCGCTTTTACAGTCTTCTTATTCGTTGAATATTTAGCTTAAAATCAACTCAAATAGTAGCGACAATTTTTCTAAAAGTCTAACATCAAACATTGTAATAATTTCACGTAACATATAACGCCTGTATTTTGTTCAGATCCAATATCTATCAGGTGTATTATGTTAATGTCACATGTAAGCTTGTCTTTTAATAAAACGTCAAAATACAGGAACGTTAATGTAGTTATACGCCCAACTTAAGATTCTTTCACTTGTATCGAGGCTGTAAAAAGAGAGTGTGGAGGAAACTACAGTGTAGTTTAGCAGGCAGGCAAACTTTCTTCAAAACAATAATAGCCCAATGTATCTGCCACAAGTGGGATTCAAACTTATTCAAAAACAAAAGGCTTCATCTGAATACATAAAAAATTGTTTAGTACTTACGCATTGAAGAGCCCATGGAAGCAAACGAAGAATGGCCGTCATCCCACTTTTTATTCACTGCAAAGGAAAACAAATTATATAATGAAAATGCAATGTTGTAAAAATATAGTTATACAGTAAAGAGGAACAATTTTCGTTAGATCCCAAATCAAAATTCTTTGACTTATATTTTGTCTCTTGGTGTTAGATTGGTGGAACAAAATCAAGTTAAACAACTGCCGTTTGGCACGTTTGAATAATCAAACGATCACAGAAATCGATTAAATACATATATACATATAAATAAACACATTTTGTAATGCAAATTAATAAATAAAATGAATAACTACATCAGCCAAACGGAAAACAGCGTTCAGGATAATATGCAAAATGAAACTTTAGCATCTTTTATGCTTAATCAGCAACAACATCTAAACACAATAGCTTAACATATATTTCAATAGCCTGAGTAAATTAAATTATCAACAATAACTCAAATAAATGAGCTGATTAGCCATGGTCACGAAAACAAAACGTCATAAGATATGTTCTACCCCATTGTCTACTTTAAATATATGCCCCAGGTATTCTAGAAGATATATTTTAAATTCATGAGAAAAAAATTTCGTTGGATATGTCTTTTTTATTTAATAAAGGTAGACAATGGTTTCTAAAATAGCGATACGTTTATTCATCAGAAAAAGAAAATGATTGAAGACAATCATATTTATTCAACATGATGTTTAGTTACTGGCTATTTTAATCACACCGCAGCTTACAAACATTTCTGTATTTCCTAATCAGTCGGTGGTTCTGGTCAATCAAACAACCTTTTGAATCTTATCAAACAGTAACAATAACTTTATCATTCAGTTTTTTCATGATTTCTCGTTCTTTAAAAGCATTAATACACTTAGATAAAAGAATTGAATACTCACTGAATACCTGTCCATTGGCAATAACAACAAACAAGAGACACACAACAATAAGTACAAACGACTTCATACTGTAACAAAATTAAACACATAGATATTTGGCATGAAAATGATAGAAATGCAAGCAAATAATGATATAACTGACATATAGAAGCAAAATTAAAAAAAAAACATCATGTTAATTTTTTTTTGAAACACAATGTATCTATTTAAATTGGAATCGGTTTTGAAGGAAAATTTAATTTTGGCATAAAAAAAAAAAAAAAAAGATATTTTAAATTTTTAATGTGCCATCGTTATACTTTTAACACCTTCAACACATTTTGTTATTAATTACAGTACCTTGAGTGTTGTCTTTCGGTCCTCTGATGTAAAAAAAAGCGAAATAAAAAACCTTTGTTTTTTATTTATATTGCTGCATATGAGAAGAAAAAGAACATAAAACATGTAACTTCCAAATATTCTTGTTAAAGTTGATGACTTATCTTTTGATAAAGGTCACTCATAGCTCGTTATGATTATCATAAAGGCAATTTTTTATATGTTATATGGATGGGATATTACTAAAAAACAATATAAAGATGTTGTTAATTATGTTGCTTTATGCTAATTTTTCACGCTTTCCCCAAGTTTTATTTTGTTGACTTTTTTTCTGAGTAGATTTTTTTATTAATAAAGACCAGATTTTTTATGACACAATTTATATCACTTTTGCAATAAAACTTCAACATCTAACGTGTTAACTTGTTTCCTGTTATTAAATGACTGAACAGAATGACTAAACTACTATTGTTTTTCATAATGTAATGCAACCCATCAAAGGAACTGTCCTTATTTACAGAATACAGGGTCAAGTTTGCAGAAATTTGTCGCATTTTTGCTTTCAATTTTAACCTTACTGTAGGGCAACACAATTTTCAAGACATTTTAAACTTTGTTACTGAATAGACGGAGAATTTGAATGAATAAAGTTCATATACTCTCTGTAGGTTTTGAAGAGGCCAAAAATAAGTGACAACTTACATTAAACATTAATTTAGAAAACATTGTCTTAACACGAACAAGAAAAGGTCTTGATAACACATTTTTTGCATAGGCAAACTTAAGAGATTATATGTAAAAAAAAGATTAAGATAATGAAAACTTGCATCTGAATCCGATGTATCGAAGTCTTTGTGTCGTTTATGACGTAGGTTGTCTATTTTGTACTTTCCACAACAAAGAGTTGCATTTGAGTTGTTTAACGCAAAAATGTGAATAGGTGAAAGACAAAGAATCGACAAAAACTTGACTTATAACAATGAAAGCATTTCGTAAAGATTCATGCTACAGCATAATATATCGTATAGAGTAATAAACATATTGGGTTTTTGATTTAAGATGTCCACAACTTTTTACAACAAAAGACAAATCAAAAGTTCATCTAGGTAAATACATGAGACAGCGTAATGTTCACAAAGAACATAATAGGTAAGTTATCTTTTAACATTGCATAATTAAACTTGCCATAAAGCATTTTTGAATGTATTAACAATAAAATTTTTAAAAATAATTTATAAAAACTGTATATAGTCCATAAGACATATTTATTCTTAATGAAAAACCTTTTTATAATAGAAATCATTAGGCTTCTTTCAATATTTGTACAGTTGTGTGTGTGTGTAATAAATGACTTGGTCCTGCTATAAAAACGGACCCACCATTTTGTCATCACCAAAATCCGGACCCTTCCACATTTGATAGTTTTATAATAAGCTATTCAAGAATGTTTTTCTTGTAGTTTTTGTGCTTAATTGTGTCTTGTTTTATTATCCGCGAGTTTGTTGTGTTCAACTTTACCTCACAAACTTTAATATTACTGTATTTCATTTAATAACCACGCACCTCATTTGAACTTTTCAATGGCAATCTTAATTAACCATAAGAAGACATGGTAAGATTTAAAAACCTTGAATTATTGTTCTTATTTATTAAACTTTAGACTACTCATTAGTTTTATTTTAATTTTGAGCTAATGTGGCAGTATGTTATTTATCGTTGTAAATTTGTAAAAAAAAAAAAAAAAAAAAAAAAAAAAAAAAAAAAAAAAAAAAATCGTGGAGTTAAACCGTGGTTTGTTAATTTAAAAGATATGAAACGTGGTTTGTTAATGTATAAATCCGTGTGGTTACTTAGTATTAAAACTATTGACATAAAATTATGTGGTATTTATTCCAACACGAACAATTGTGATTTTACAGTAGAATAAGGAAATTTGGACCTGAAAGCACTTTTTTACTACAACCAACGCAACCAACACGACGTATTGTAAGCTAATGAAACACAAGCTAAACAAGACAAAATATATATTTGGATCACTGATTTTAAAACTCCCTACTTTGGACGGGCACTGAAGTAAATGTCCAACGTGTAATTAAGTTAAAACTAGAGGTATCTGATACCCTGCTTATTTTTAACCAGTAATCTATGAATACGCACATCTGAAAATAAAAATTAGCCAATTTTAACAACCAATCTATCCTTGTAATCGTTCCTAGTTTAACAATCACCTGATTAAAAAATCTAGCACATTGAAAAATCTATAAATTCGAATTTGTTTCTATAAAAAGAAATACTGAACAAGACCTGCACATCCATGCAATTGCTTAACACATGTCAAAGAGAAATAACTCTTGTCAGATATTTAGAGATCTTACAGGTGACAAAAATGTGTTGAATTGTTTTTAAAAACTTTTTATAGAAATACTTCAACAACGAAACTTTGACAAATGTCTTGGAAAATTCTACGTCTATTTTCTATTCGTACAGTGAATTATTGATAAACTTTTGTTTCAGGGGTAAAACAATCTTAGTTTTAAAAGGCACACAGCAAATTTTGATAGAAAGGTAGATCTTCAGCAATAATAGCATACTACTAAGATGTTTTAAGTTAACAAAATTTACAGAACTGGTAGAGTTTCGGTTATAACAGTATACTTAGATGTTTAAAGTGCGTAATCAAAAACTGTAATTAAAACTAAAAACATTTTTGACATAGCTAGAATATTTGAATGTTCATGTGAATTTTTTTTTTTAAATTATTTTAGATTATGTTGAAAAACTTAAACTTCTATTTTTCCAAAACAATATAAAGTACAAGTTTGGCCACATTTATTACCTTTTTTATAATAGCAAACATGTACAGTAACAGTTCGAAATCGAATTCTGTCCATCAGATATAGATATTGCAGAAATATAATCTATTTGTTTATTTTAATACTAATAGTGTTAAAACCATCGGTAGAAATTGCTGACACGCATTTTTATTTAAGTTTGAAAGTGTAAGTTTTAATTTTCTCGAAACGGATTGTTTTCACGCATAAGTTTTATTTATTTATTTATTTATTTATTAAGTTATTTATTCTTTCAATCATTTTTTAAATTTAATTTTTCATTCAATTTCAAATTTATTTTCATTTTGCAGTAATGAATATGTAGGTCTTAATCCCACATCACTTGTTGTGAACCCCACAAATTGTAACATGTGAAAAAGAAGATAATGCGGACTGTTGACTGTTTTGTTGTAGATGAAAGACAAATTGTTTTAATTCATTAAAGGTGATATAGGTAGGGGAAAAATTGTTTCAACTCTTTCAATATCAAACTGACCAATGACCTCTTGCCTTAGATTAATTAACAGCAAGTAAATTGCCCCAAAATTATGACTTTGTCAAAATTTTCGGACTGCCAGACTGATATTCATCCCTCAAAAAAATTAATCACTAGCGAGCAAATTGTCCGAAAATTTTAACCAATTTTTCAATTTTTGACGACTAGACAAACACTTGTCCCTCAAAATTTTCATTTGAACCGTAAAAAACTGGACCAAAATACTATACAATATACATGTATCGCGCATATACCATCGATGTTGCTTTCGGCTTTTATACTATAATCAATCATGTAAATGTGGAATGTTGATTATTTATACTCCGAGAAATTATGGTGGTCATGACCATACCCATGTATCTAAACTAATCGTGACGGAAAGTATTACCTGTAATATGATTTAATTAACTCACCTGAATGACCCGCTATCAAAAACATCAGCATGACGAACTTACAAGTAATTAAACATTAATTCATGTATTTATTATCAAAGAAAAATTGTTTAATTATTTGTTACAAAGTTTTTTGTCATTAAAACATTCTTATAACAACCAGTTCATTAAGCCAATTGTCTCTGTTTGCGGATGTGCGTCATGGTAATTTAGATTTTAATTATTTTGTTTTACGTTTATTACCTGATTTAATGATTAAAAGAATTATATATAAATTGGTTTATTTTGACTGCTCTGATTAATGATCCATGATTTCATGTTAGATGAACATCGTGTATTTTACATGTATTTAGATACTTTTCTAAGAACTCGTATATTTGATAGGTAGAATCCTAGCTATATAAATCCTTCAACCAACTATTTTATTTCATCATTGTATTTCCTTCAGGTGACATTTTTTTAATATTTTATTTGTACGATTTTCAATATAATCGAACAGTAAGGTATGATTTTTTCTGCGCTGTTTGCGAATCTCGATTTAGAAATGGCTACTTGACTATCTTCCTATCTACCAATTTCATTTTAAGCTTCGGATGAGGAATTAGAACCTATTGCTTCGTGTTCTTGGCTGCATTGGCTGTTAACAAGAACATATTTATATGTTTTTCCTTTTCAAGACAGGTGAAAAAAAAACGTAATTCAAAAAAGTTCAAATAAAAACTACGATTATGTCACTTTATAAGGCTGTTATTTCAAATAAATAATTTTGAACGTACTGATCGGTCATAAAAACAATTCAAAGCCATTGTTCTGACAATAATCATAACGGAACAAGGGCCAATTGTAATGGGGTGGGAATACTGTGACCCCAAAACCAAAACTACTTATGCCCAAATTGGACTCAAATATAGACCAAATATACCAAGTCAAAAAAAAAAAAAAAAAAAAAAAAAAAAAAAAAAAAAAAAAAAAAAAAAAAAGAAGGCAAAAAGCTTAAAATCGCCCCTTTAAGACCTGTGACGGTACATATTGTATCGGCAGGCGACAATATGTATCAGACATCTCTGAAAAACTCTCCGGACAAGGATTGAAAAGGAGGTATAATAAGAACCCGACAAAAAATTATTAAAATATGTTCCCTCTACATAGTTTGAGGGAAATGAATATCTATAATCTTTACCTTGTTTCTTTTACATACATAGGATTCAAACAAATATCCACATATGCTTTCCCTACTTTTCTAACAGGGGTGAATTTCAGAACTGATGTTTTACGTCCCGGTCAAAATTCTTTCACTTAGATAGATCAGATGTGGCATGGCAGAGAAAAACGGCTTACCTGGAGAGGACCACTTTATTTCTGCCTTCGAATGACAAACTTTCTCACACTAGAATCTTCCTAAGCGGGGTTCGAACCTATGCGGTGAGAGACAAAGTGTGCGCTTTAGATCAACCCGGTATAGCAATATTTGTGGTTTACATGCACAACTATGGTTCTTTTTTGTCAAACATTTTTTAGAACATACTTATTTTATTATTTTCAAATCCACCAGATAAGTCGAAACAACTTCCTTGTTTTTAAAAATCTTGGCAATACATATAATAAATAAAACACATTTGATAAAGTACAATGACAAAATCAAACAATGAGAACGTTTGCATTCAGTTTTGTTAATCTTCGATTTTGCCTGAAATAGGTAATTTTAAATCAGTAAGTGACATAGTCGAAAAGACAATGAAATTACTTTATATTGTCAACAAGTATATTTTACATATGTATTTATGTATCAAATTTTTAAATCTTTTGATCTAGAATGAACATGCTATATGTAACATAAATTTACTAATTTATATATGTGTTACATATGTATGTAATAAGGTCATAAAGCATTTAAATATGCAGTGAAACTTTAATCCATCACCACCATTCTTTCAGTCAGACTTTGGAATTATTAAAAGGATTGGCGATAAATTAATAATCTCTAGACTTTAAAAAAAAGAATAAAAGAGCTTTACATTCTTTCCGCGGTTAGAAGTAAAATGGTAAATGCATTGACGAGCAATATAACGAGGTTTTATTTTGCAGAATGAAAACAAATAAAGAAAGTTTATAAAACAAAAGTTTTCAGAGGTGATGTTTATGCAGAATAATGGATTTGTAATACAAAATGCATATAGTCATACTTCTTAGATGTAGAGCTGCAAGAGTTGGTAGCAAAAATGATTATTATTAGGAGCTTTATTATTATTATTATTATTCAGCATGGTTTTTTTTAATGATAAAATAAAAAAGAATATATTATGTTTTTTTATTTATTGTATAACATACATGTTTGATGTCTTTAGTCACGGTTTGTAAAGTCAGATATATTTTCATATTCATAAACCAGTTGTTGTTAAATAATTTGGGTGGTTGTTGATTCTCTAATAGTACTATTAACTCTAGACGGCGTTCAGCCGGGAGTAGGTGGTCTCAAAACGTGCTTGTCTTTCCTTCTTTCCTTGTCTTGTCTGGTTGTACCTTTTATAAACTTTTATTGTTTCTTGTTCTTGTTTGTGTTGGCGGATAACATGTCCATGTTTAACAGTTTTCTATAAAAAATACCACCAAGAGCTTTGTAAATCTCATATTCTCTGCTTTTATTACCGATGTTTTTTAACAGTGACTAATCATTTGTTTTTTTAATATATGTATCCTAATATAACTTATCAAATATAACCCTTAGAGTCGTGACATAGCTCTTTGTAATAACTCGGGTTTTGTGTTCAAGCGTACAACAAAATGCAAACCTCTTATTCACGTAATTATGAGAAACAATGACGTAAAACATGCTGCAAGCTTATATAACCAAACACTCAGGGCCGCGTTTTAGTATTGTAAAACGCAGTTTCGTTAGTCTTAATTTATCATTATTATTATTTTTTGACAACTTTTCAAATAACAAAAGGCTAAAGAATTTGCGCAATAATACATTAACCGTAGCATTCTTCATTGGAAATGTCAGCAGTATTGCAGTGGCCGTGATGACGTCATAATAAATTTACGCCATTGAATGATTGATGTAGCAAATTAGAATTGACGATATCCCGAACGTTTTATTTTTCTTCCTTTTAAGAGTATAATTTTAGAGATTCTCTCTGAAGACATGTTAGATAGTATAAAGGAAGATAATATTTCTCTAGAAGTTTTTTGTGTGTAACATATAATTTGGTAAGATCAGTTGCTGTTTCACTTTATTATTTAAATTAACAACATAAAACAGCATGGCAAAAGTCATATTAAAATAACTTTAGCCTGACAAAAAAACAAAAAACATATCCAGTGAAAATCAAACAATTGTAACTGTTCTCATCAACGTTCAGTTGGCACTCGGATCTAGCTGAAACTGACGACATGAAAAAGATTAAAAGTTAAAAGTCAAATGTTTTAAAAACTTTTCAAATTCTATTATTTAAATTTATGTTTATAAAATAAAAATGTTTTACTTCTTTTGGATAAAATTTAGTTATTGAAAAACAAAAAAAGTTTAAGTATGATCAAATCTTTCCTGGTTAAATTCGAGAACGTTTAACATATAGCATTTATATTGATTTTAAACAATTAGTGTAAAAATGACACCTACTTTCTCAATATTTTGTTCAATACTTTGGACAGACTTCTCAAAGATGATCAAATCGCAAAACATCAATCAATCATTCAATAAATCAATTAGACCATTCAATTAAAGACAAAAACCAGAATATAACTTGCCCATACTTTTCTTTCTATTTTCCTGCAGAGATATAAATTTTATTTCAGCACACATAAGTTTGTTTCTCTAGACATTCATGTATTATACTTACAGCTCCTCCTTTTCATGTTTTTCTTGAAAGTCTGTTAATACAATAAATGTTATTTATTCCATTAATTTTTCCTACGGATATTGTAGTTCAGATATCAAAATATAACCCCAAAAATTTCCTGGTGATTAAAATTTTTAGTATCTGTTTTACGGTTGTTTCTTTGCATCAGACGCATTTTCATCTTATAATTTACAAACGAACACCAATCATTATTTTTTTTGTATTGAAAAAAAAAAAAAAAAAAAAAAAAAAAATAATAATAATAATAATAATAATAATAATAATAATAATCAAGAGTTAATTGTGAAACTCGTCCCTTTCAATTAGTTCTTTTCTAATTAATTTTTAATACCAAAAAACAATAAAATAATATACATGTACCTGGGGAAAAAAGTTTAACAATAAATGTACTACCTGTAAATGATGACGTCGAAGATATGCTTTGGTAATTTTTGAGTGGCATTTTATCAAATTAAAATTTTCTGTATAGAATCAATGAATTAGGAAGTATTTCACATTACATTGTAAGTTCACTTAGGAGACTTCCATTACATAATTGCCAATTAGACAATATACATATCATTGTTTTTCACGCTCGGTTCGTTAAACTTGATACCAAAAGCGTAAAAATTAATTGCTCTTACTTACATGTTGAGGGGTTATCAACACGCCGTTGACAACATAATGTCGCTATATTCAGCTTGTAAGTTAATTTCTTACATTTTTTAAATCACGATGTTTCGCGAACTTAAAAAGAAAAACTCGTGAAATAGGGACCGTATACAAGTTGCTTTATGATAATAAAAAATTACCTTGAACAAATAAATTGTCACTGCTTGATATTTTTGCATATCAATATGCCGTAATGGAAATAAAAAGCAAAAAAGTAAAAAATGACGTGAAAATAAATATATAATTTCGTCCTTATTCATTTTGGCTTATGATTTTATCGTTGCACTTTAGCGGTAAATTGCAAATACAAATATAGAAAACAACCATATAATGAAAACTAAGCAATAGCCAAAAGTAAAATAAAACAACACACACACACACACACACGCATTCACACTTAGAACTAGTTATATTACTTTCGTTTTGGACGAGGTGTCCAGTTAAGTACTTTTTGTTGTTGTTGTAATTTTGTTTAACGTCATATCCGAAATTTCGCAACAAAAGAAAGGCCATAATATGTATGAATTAATCTAAAAAAGTTCGTATATGTGTGTGATGTGCGATCGCGAATTGGAATTTTGCCGGTCGTGTACTCAGGGCGACTTTTGGAAAAGTGCTAGCTTATCGAGTCAATATGCCGCATACAAGAATACCACTCCCCCCCCCCCCCCAGTCTATTATCCCGGCACCGAGTGAACCAGTCAATACTCTATAGTCCAAATCCCAAGCGCCTGGCGAGAAAGCAATATCTCAAATTTAAAAGTCTTTTGTATGAGCCGGCCTGTAATGTAAATGTGGAATGTTTTGGAAAAGTTTTGTTAAGTCGCGAAATTCCGGAATAACGTCATTGTTACCGGAATAACGTCATTGTTATCGGAATAACGTTTTTTTTTTACCGGAATAACGTCATTTTACCGGAAAAACGTCAACTGGTGTGATCTTTTTTCATGTGATCAAAATTTTTCTTCCAAAAAAATGCGGGATACCACCTGATATTCTGGCAAACTTCCTGTTTGTGCTATCTTTATATCTTAAAATTCTTTTAAACAACTGATTCTGTGCTTGATATGCTTAGATTTTGTGAATACAAACATTCAATATTGTCAGTTGTTGAGAAACAATATCCAAATTCTGTTTAAAATTTTTTTATGCAAATTCTGTAGATAAATTATCATAGTTTTTTTTAACTTGTATCATAGACTGATTATGAATGCTTTAATTCAAACATAAAAAAATTAGCATAAAATTGCATTGCAAAGGAAAACAACTTTAAATGCTAAATAAATCAATTGAGAAAGGCAAAATGCTATAATAAATCAAATGAAAACTGCAAAATGCTAAAATAAATCAATTGAGAACGACAAAATGCTATAATAAATCAACTGAGAACGACAAAATGCTAAATAAACCATTGAGAACGGCAAAACCTATAATAAATCAATTGAGAATGATAAAATGCTAAATAAATCATTTGAGAACGGCAAAATGCTAAATAAATCAAATGAAAACTGCAAAAAAACTAAATAAATCAATTCAGAACGGCAAAGTGCCGAATAAATCAATTCAGAACGGCAAAATGCTAAATAAATCAAATGAAAACTGCAAAAAGCTAAATAAATCAATTCAGAACGGCAAAATGCTATAATAAATCAAATGAAAACTGAAAATGTCGAATAAATCAATTCAGAACGGCAAAATGCTAAATAAATCAAATGAAAACTGAAAATGTCGAAAAAATCAATTCAGAACGGCAAAATGCTAAATAAATCAAATGAAAACTGAAAATGTCGAATAAATCAATTCAGAACGGCAAAATGCTAAATAAATCAAATAAAAACTGAAAATGTCGAATAAATCAATTCAGAACGACAAAATGCTAAATAAATCAAATGAAAACTGAAAATGTCGAATAAATCAATTCAGAACGGCAAAATGCTAAATAAATCAAATGAAAACTGAAAATGTCGAATAAATCAATTCAGAACGGCAAAATGCTAAATAAATCAAATGAAAACTGCAAAAAGCTAAATAAATCAATTCAGAACGGCAAAATGCTATAATGAATCAATTGAGAACGACAAAATGCTAAATAAACCATTGAGAACGGCAAAGCCTATAATAAATCAATTGAGAATGATAAAATGCTAATTCAATCATTTGAGAACGGCAAAATGCTAAATAAATCAAATGAAAACTGCAAAAAAACTAAATAAATCAATTCAGAACGGCAAAGTGCCGAATAAATCAATTCACAACGGCAAAATGCTAAATAACTCAAATGAAAACTGCAAAAAGCTAAATAAATCAATTCAGAACGGCAAAATGCTATAATAAATCAAATAAAAACTGAAAATGTCAAATAAATCAATTCAGAACAGCAAAATGCTAAATAAATCAAATGAAAACTGAAAATGTCGAATAAATCAATTCAGAACGACAAAATGCTAAATAAATCAAATAAAAACTGAAAATGTCGAATAAATCAATTCAGAACGGCAAAATGCTAAATAAATCAAATGAAAACTGAAAGTGCCGAATAAATCAATTCAGAACGGCAAAATGCTAAATAAATCAAATGAAAACTGAAAATGTCGAATAAATCAATTCAGAACGACAAAATGCTAAATAAATCAAATAAAAACTGAAAATGTCGAATAAATCAATTCAGAACGGCAAAATGCTAAATAAATCAAATGAAAACTGAAAATGTCGAATAAATCAATTCAGAACGGCAAAATGCTAAATAAATCAAATGAAAACTGAAAATGTCGAATAAATCAATTCAGAACGGCAAAATGCTAAATAAATCAAATAAAAACTGCAAAAAGCTAAATAAATCAATTCAGAACGGCAAAATGCTATAATGAATCAATTGAGAACGACAAAATGCTAAATAAACCATTGAGAACGGCAAAGCCTATAATAAATCAATTGAGAATGATAAAATGCTAATTAAATCAATTCAGAACGGCAAAATGCTAAATAAATCAAATGAAAACTGCAAAAAGCTAAATAAATCAATTCAGAACGGCAAAATGCTAAATAAATCAAATGAAAACTGAAAATGTCGAATGAATCAATTCAGAACGGCAAAATGCTAAATAAATCAAATGAAAACTGAAAGTGCCGAATAAATCAATTCAGAACGGCAAAATGCTAAATAAATCAAATGAAAACTGAAAATGTCGAATGAATCAATTCAGAACGGCAAAATGCTAAATAAATCAAATGAAAACTGAAAGTGCCGAATAAATCAATTCAGAACGGCAAAATGCTAAATAAATCAAATGAAAACTAAAAATGTCGAATAAATCAATTCAGAACGGCAAAATGCTAAATAAATCAAATGAAAACTGAAAATATCGAATAAATCAATTCAGAACGGCAAAATGCTAAATAAATCAAATGAAAACTGAAAATGCCGAATAAATCAATTCACAACGGGCAAAATGCTAAATAAATCAAATGAAAACTGCAAAAAGCTAAATTAATCAATTCAGAACGGCAAAGTGCCGAATAAATCAATTCAGAACGACAAAATGCTAAATAAATCAAATGAAAACTGCAAAAAGCTAAATAAATCAATTCAGAACGACAAATGCTATAATAAATCAATTGAGAACGACAAAATGCTAAATAAATCAAATGAAAACTGAAAATGTCGAATAAATCATTTCAGAACGGCAAAATGCTTAATAAATCAAATGAAAACTGAAAATGTCGAAAAAATCAATTCAGAACGGCAAAATGCTAAATAAATCAAATGAAAACTGAAATGTCGAATAAATCAATTTAGAAATGCAAAATGCTTAATAAATCAAATGAAAACTGCAAAAAGCTAAATAAATCAATTCAGAACGGCAAAATGCTAAATAACTCAAATGAAAACTGCAAAAAGCTAAATAAATCAATTCAGAACGGCAAAAATGCTAAATAAATCAAATAAAAACTGAAAATGTCGAATAAATCAATTCAGAACGGCAAAATGCTAAATAAATCAAATGAAAACTGAAAATGTCGAATAAATCAATTCAGAACGGCAAAATGCTAAATAAATCAAATGAAAACTGAACATGTCGAATAAATCAATTCAGAACGGCAAAATGCTAAATAAATCAAATGAAAACTGCAAAAAGCTAAATAAATCAATTCAGAACGACAAAATGCTATAATAAATCAATTGAGAACGACAAAATGCTAAATAAATCAAATGAAAACTGAAAATGTCGAATAAATCATTTCAGAACGGCAAAATGCTTAATAAATCAAATGAAAACTGAAAATGTCGAAAAAATCAATTCAGAACGACAAAATGCTAAATAAATCAAATGAAAACTGAAAATGTCGAATAAATCAATTCAGAACTGCAAAATGCTAAATAAATCAAATGAAAACTGAAAATGTCGAAAAAATCAATTCAGAACGACAAAATGCTAAATAAATCAAATGAAAACTGAAAATGCCGAATAAATCAATTCAGAACGGCAAAATGCTAAATAAATCAAATGAAAACTGAAAATGCCGAATAAATCAATTCAGAACGGCAAAGTGTCGAATAAATTAACGGCAAAATGTTTAATAAATCAAATTAAAACTGAAAAATGCCGAATAAATCAATTCAGAACGACAAAATGCTAAATAAATCAATTCAGAACGGCAAAGTGCTAAATATGCTCAAGGTAAAAACTAAATCTTTCATTGCTAGGTTTTAAATGCACCTGTAAAATCTGGTTTTTAATTTTTTGAAATTGTCCCCTCGTGATGTAACAAATCGAACATCCACCTTCGGATGTTGTAAAGTGACTGTTTAACACCTAAGACATGTTTTCTTTCCTGTTGAAGTGTTATATAAAAAGAAGCAGACGACAGTATCGGTGCCTCCTTCATCTATAGTTATTTCCTTTGGAATATCTAGGAAAGCCAAATAAGGTATGAATATTTCAAGTTAAATAGAAATTAATATTTCTTATTATTTAATACTTATTTAAAGTTTTAAAATTTCTTTCAATAAATTATTTAGCTCATTATTTAATATCTGGATAGAATATAGTTTGGAACAATAGATGGAGAACGTTATCATAATTATGACTTCTTGCAGATAAAATTAGTTTCATTTCTGGTGTACTTTTAGTGATATCCTGTACTTGGATAACGGGAAAGGATATTGTGAAAATATAAATTTTTTATTATCTTAGCGGATTTGGCATTAAATGTATTGGATTGTAATATTTTGACGAAAACGTATTGTTTTACTTTTTGCGAATTCAATGTAATGCTTTGCTTGATTCAAGACAACAAAATTTCTGTTTTCAAAAACGTTAAGAAATTTTACAATTTTAGAAATATTTCAATTAACTCACAAAAGCCGTGTAATAAATATTAAAGACAAATCTATTATATGTTTATAATAATCATTATATGCAAAAACTATTACATGTTTTTGTTATAATTGTACATTTATATTACAATTTTTAATTTAATGTCAACTAGTAAAACGGAAACCGATAAAACTTATTGAGAAATTTAGTTGAAACCGTGGTACAAATTAGCACTATATGCCTGAAACCTATATCTTTTTAAACATGCTATTTTGAAAAAAAAATATAAGTTCAATACAATCATTTTCATATGCCGCAACTAATATTTAAAAAGCATAAATTTTTGTGAAAATTTTAGCAGTTTATTAATGCTGAATTAAAATTTAAAGCAGCTTAACATTTCAGAAATATAAAATATATCGTTGATAAATTTTTATGAAACTCACTTGTATCGAGTTCTTAATATCAAGGCATATAACTGTCCGTTAAAGGAAATTATTACAAATAGATAATAATAATTTTCAAGTAAAAAGACTTAGAAAGAACAGATGTCATCAACATAATTGTTTAATAATTCATAAATACACTTTATATATATATATATATATATATATATATATATATATATATATATATATATATATATATATATATATATATATATATATATATATATATATATTTCTTTTTTTTTCTTTTTCTTTTTTTTTTTTCTTTTTTTTTTTTTTTTGCATTCATGCATATTCCTAATCGAAAACAAAACTTTCATATTTATGGTATTTCTCCATTTATCATCTGACGAGAGTCAAGATAACTTCATATTATTATTGGAGTAAATAAGAAGGGTATTGGTATAAAAAAATCTGAAAATTGTATTTAGTATTTTTAAATTACTTGTTATATAAACATTATCTAATTAATACTCCAAGCGGTGTTGAATTTTAATTCACAAAATTTACATATAACAGAAAAACACTTTCCAATCTTAAAAATATGTTTTTTGTATTTTTTTTTTCAATTATGTAAAACGTTAAAGCAAATTTAACCGATCTCAATTTAAGTAGGAAAGTGCTCTGGTTATTAATTGATTTATTTATCTATTCTTTTCAGTCATGTGCTGATTTTGAATTTCTATTAAAATAATGCATTCAAAATCAACACATGACAACTACTGATTTTGAATGCATTATTTTAATAGAAATTCAAAATCAGCACAAGACACTTTTGGCAACACATATACATGTTTATATACTGTGCTTCATTCTCATCTAATTGGAGTAATAGGTCTAAAATAGAAAAGCTATTGATAATTACTTCATTTTTTTTGTTTTATTGGAAATGTTAATTCATGCAGTTATTCACTAGCTTAGCTTTGAAAAGTATGTTTCTATAAATCTTTAACTGGTATCTTACAATTACAATACTTGACAAGACACTATTATAACTATTTATATTTTTTATTTATAAAAACATTTATTTCTGTATAATTTTAGACATCTCAGGATGAAGAAGTTTCTATTTATTACCGTGTGTACATTCCTTCTTTTCGGGTTAACAAATGGAGGTGGTGCAGGTGGCGGGGGAGGAGCAGGTAACTTAATATATTAAAAACATAACGCCTCGATCTATCTTCACCCGCTGTTCAATCGAACAAAGTGACAAAACATCGAGGCGGACTGATAAAAAAAATAAATGAAAGAATTCCAAAATTATAGAGGGGATCAAAATGAGGGTTTTTTCTGTTTCAGAAGTGAGCACACTCTTTTCATGCTATGTCTTGCTGGAAACATTTTTATCAAGCAATAAATATTTTGAAAAATTTTTAAAGATAAAAACAGATCACTCATAAGGAAAAAATTAAAATTAAATGCAGGTAGCAAAAAGTAAATAAATAAATAATAATTTCCAAGAACTGAATTAATTTCAAAAATAAAAGTTTGATTAAAAAGATTTTAATCATTTTAATCCTGAAATCTCGAGATGGAAATGCTTAATATCCTCTTCCTTTTCAACATTTTAGGTATGAAAATGATGATGATGGACGGGGCAAATATGATGGGTATGCCCTCTATGATGGGTATGCCCTCTATGATGGGTATGACACCGATGATGGGTATGCAAAAAATGTCAATGGCTCCAATGATGGGAATGCAAAAAATGGCCGGTGGTACCCCAATGATGATGGCTTCTATGTCAGGAGGAGCACCAGCTGCTCCCCCTGATGATGTAGAAGGTGCTGAAGGGGCTGGTGCAAACGCAGGTGGTTCAGGTGGTGCTAGTGGCGGCGCAGGACAGGGAAGCGGTTCCGGTAGCATGTCTATGATGATGATGCCAATGAAACCGACAATGCCTCCAATGATGCCAATGCCAACTATGCCACCAATGAAACCAATGCCAACAATGCCACCAATGATGCCAATGCCAACGATGCCACCAATGATGCCAATGAAACCAATGATGCCGCCTATGATGATGGGTGGTGGTATGAAACCAATGATGATGGGCGGTGGAATGAAACCAATGATGATGGGCGGTATGAAACCAATGATGATGATGGACGGTGGAATGAAACCTATGATGATGGGCGGTATGAAACCAATGATGATGATGGGCGGTGGAATGAAACCAATGATGATGGGTGGTATGAAACCAATGATGATGGATGGTGGAATGAAACCAATGATGATGAGCGGTATGAAACCAATGATGATGGATGGCGGAATGAAACCAATGATGATGGGCGGTATGAAACCAATGATGATGGGTGGTATGAAACCAATGATGATGGATGGTGGAATGAAACCTATGATGATGAGCGGTATGAAACCAATGATGATGGATGGTGGAATGAAACCTATGATGATGAGCGGTATGAAACCAATGATGATGGATGGTGGAATGAAACCGATGATGATGGGTGGTATGAAACCAATGATGATGGGCGGTATGAAACCAATGATGATGGATGGTGGAATGAAACCAATGATGATGGATGGTGGAATGAAACCAATGATGATGGGCTCCAAAAAGAGTAAGTTTAATTGATGTTTATGAGTTGAATAAGATATTTAAATCTCTGTTTTTTTTTACACAATTTTCAGTTTGATTTTTATATAAATTTAATTCTTTATCTTGTATGTAAAATAACATTACAGTGACCGCAAATCAAAATCAATAATAATTTTTTCTTCCCCTTTATTTAGACTTTCGAAGACCAGTAATCTTAATGATGTATTTTATTTCGAAGAAGTTTTGGCCGCGGTGGCCTAGTGGTATATGCGTACGGCTTCAAAACCCCAAGGCGTCTATGCCGCGGGTTTAATCACAGTCGACCGCATATAAAAAGAATTTCCCTTTCCTGTCATGATTGGATTGGAACCATTATAATGACCTTAGTAGTCTGCGATTTTTATCTATGACATTGCAAGTGAATGAACTAGTACCACCATTAGTACACACTAGCATTTAGAAGATCATAAATACTACAACTAATTAATGCGCAATATTAACTTCCGGTTAAGATTAATTTTTGAAAGTATAAAAAATTGTTTAAAAAAAAAAAAAAAAAAAAAAATTATCGATACAAATTCAACCAACGACATAACAAGAAATATAAATCTACTACGGAAAAGAACAAAATTAACATGCATATACTTAACAAAAATAATAATAATAATAATTAAAATGAATAAAAAATAATTTAAAAAAATAAAAATAATATTATTATTTGTTTTTTGTTCTTTTTGTTTAGGATACAAGCGATATGCCTCAAAAGGTAAGAATTCATTTTTTTTAAAAAAAGGTTTCTTTATATACCAAAAATTATGTTTTATCTTTCTTCAATATTGAAGCTAAACTTTGGTCAGAAATGGATTATACATGAGTAAAAGGACAAAAAAAGTCGCAATAAATGAACGCTTTGTTGAATAGTACTTCTCAAATCATCTGCAACAATTACATGAAAAAGATCTCTAATAGCTTTTTCCTTTATAAAACCAGTTAGAAATGCTAAAGATTACACAAATTCTTATTTGCATTCTAAATATATGTTAATTTGGTTATTTTTGGTAATTTGTTGTTTATTTGTAGAGTCAAACTTGTATTTATTATATTTCTTTTACAGGAGGTAAAGGTGGCACAAAGCCAATGGATATGGGCATGGGCATGGGAAAAGGGATGGCTATGGGAATGGACATGGGCATGGGCATGGGCATGGGCAAAGGAATGGATATGGGTATGGGTAAAGGAATGGATATGAGCATGGGCATGGCTAAGAAAATGGATATGGGTATGATGGGAAAACCAATGGACATGGGTATGATGGGAAAACCAATGGACATGGGCATGATGCCCAAGAAAATGAATATGGGCATGGGCATGGGCATGGGCATGGGCAAAGGAATGGACATGGGCATGATGCCTAAGAAAATGGATATGGGTATGATGGGAAAACCAATGAACATGGGTATGATGGGAAAACCAATGGACATGGGCATGATGCCCAAGAAAATGGATATGGGTATGATGGGAAAACCAATGGACATGGGTATGATGGGAAAACAAATGGACATGGGCATGATGGGTAAGAAAATGGATATGGGTATGATGGGAAAACCAATGGACATGGGTATGATGGGAAAACCAATGGACATGGGCATGATGCCTAAGAAAATGGACATGGGTATGATGGGAAAACCAATGGGAATGGGTAAACCAATGGACATGGGTATGATGGGAAAACCAATGGGCATGGGTATGATGGGAAAAGGAATGGACATGGGTATGATGGGTAAAGAAATGGGCATGATGGGAAAAGGAATGGACATGGGTATGATGGGAAAACCAATGGACATGGGCATGATGGGAAAACCAATGGACATGGGTATGATGATGGGTAAGAAAATGGGCATGATGGGAAAAGGAATGGACATGGGCATGATGGGAAAAGGAATGGACATGGGTATGATGGGTAAAGAAATGGGTATGATGGGAAAAGGAATGGACATGGGTATGATGGGTAAAGGAATGGACATGGGCAAGATGGGTAAGCCTATGGGTATGGACATGGGCATGATGGGCAAAGGAATGGACATGGGAATGGCCAAAGGAATGGATATGAGTATGATGAGCAAAGGAATGGATATGGGTATGATGGGAAAAGGAATGGGCATGGACATGGGAATGGGAAAAGGAATGGACATGGGTATGATGGGAAAAGAAATAGGCATGGGGATGATGGGAAAAGAGATGGGTATGGACATGGGAATGGGAAAGGGAATGGACATGGGCATGATGGGAAAAGGAATGGGTATGGGTATGATGGGAAAAGGAATGGACATGGGTATGATGGGTAAAGGAATGGGCATGATGGGAAAAGGAATGGACATGGGTATGATGGGCAAACCAATGGACATGGGTATGATGGGAAAACCAATGGACATGGGCATGATGGGTAAAGGAATGGACATGGGTATGATGGGTAAAGAAATGGGCATGATGGGAAAAGGAATGGACATGGGCATGATGGGAAAACCAATGGGCATGATGGGAAAAGGGATGGACATGGGGATGATGGGAAAAGGAATGGACATGGGTATGATGGGAAAAGGAATGGATATGGGCATGATGGGAAAAGGAATGGGCATGATGAGCAAAGGAATGGGCATGGGAATGAGCAGCATGATGAAAGCAATGGCTGGAAATGGAGGAATGATGAGTGGTGCAAAATCGAAAGGTAAATAAACAATAATTTTATAAATGTTCTATTTTGATAGCATGCACCAGCCCTGGTTTCACAATCATTCATTAACTTAGATTTTCCTTAACTTAAATCAAGCAATTTTGAAATCTTTATAACTTAATAATATTCAAGAATTTTAGGTGGCATTTTAAAGAACACACAAAAATTGCTAAATTTATTTTAAAGAAAATCTTAGTTTAAAAAATAATTGTGAAACTGGAGTCTGATCTTTGATTTTAGTTTCTTTTTTATATATTAACTTAATGATACAAGAAATGCCATACCAATTTATAATTCATGAGTTATTGAAGTATTATAGATAACAAAGATTTAGTTACCAAAAATCCACTGTTTATACAAAATTTACAGCATTTGAAATTTAAATTTGAAATTCAAATAAAAATAATAGTGAAAATGTCAAGTTTTTTATTTGACAGTCACCTTATATCATCTATCAGGGAGTACTGAATTGTTCAGTCTGTTTAACCTTACACCCTTATAAAATTTAAAAATGAGACCAGGTGCCAAGGAAAATGTTTTTTCTCTGGAAACAAAACTACATTGGTGGATCTAAATTCTTCTACATTTTATTTAATATTCAAATCTTATATTAATAGGTTTTCTATCTTGCTAAAGTAAATCTTTCTATTATATTTACAGGTACATATTAATGTTACCATTGAAAACAGCATCAACAATTAACCATAGTGCTTTCAACATGTGATTTGACACATAGCTGTGTATACTGAGTGGTCTCCCATTATTACAATGTTGTCATGTTAAGCATGCTGGCACATGCCTTATTTAGTATTTATATTATATTCTTTGTACAAAGTGCAATTCTTTTTTGTTTGTATATTAAACATGCCTGAATGTATTAATCTGGTATTGTTGTGTTTTATAACAATTTGTTTGGAAATAATGCTCATGTATTTTGACCCTTCAAAAATATAGTACATATATTTATAGTCATTTCCATAACAAGTTGTGTAGGAAGGCTGTATGTTACCGTCCTGGTAAATTAGAGTGAGGTAATGGTGTTTTACACCAAGTCAAGATTTTTCACCAGTTTGGAAGTGCTAAGTTTTAGCATGGGGGAAGAAGAAACTGGTGTACTTGAAGAAAACCACTGACCTTTGTCAAGTAAACAAATTTTCACTCAGACAAATTTTCACACACTAGGATATGCCTGCATGAGATTTAAACCTAGGCAGGAAGTGACTCTGTGATCTGTAATCTGACATTTTGAACTACTTAGTCACAAAGATCATGTGCATCCTGGAGATTAAAAAGTTCAGAATAATTCATATACTTTATCAAAATTATAAAAAGCAGACATTTTAATTTACAAAACAGACGACAAGAGTTTGTAGTTAAGACATCAAACTGCCTGACAGATCACCTACAAAGCAGGGTGAACTTTTCAGATGACTTGTGAATCATTGTATCTTTACTCTGGGCTAGAACTCCATTGAGGCAGACCAGGTTCAGTGTAAGAAAGTTTATTACTTTGCTTGCCACATGTTGACGGGTTTTTTGGCACTCCAGTATTCTCTACCATCTGAGAGCTTACTGTCTCTATATAAGTAAAACATTCTTGACAAAAGCAAAACTTCACTGTACCTTACTCTGTAGCCTGAAATGAAAACCTTGGTAAATTAATCTTAAAAAGACCTTTTTAAAACAATTCTGGGGTTAAGTAAAATAATCGCTATCAAGGCTTTAAACCTTTAATGAATAAAATATAATGAAAAAGACAATAATTTGAAACAGAATAGAGTGAAGTAAATTAAATGTTTTATGCCACACTCAAGAGCGTTTTATTTATAATGGTATTGAAGCAGTTAGTTTAGAGGAAAACACAGCATATCAAAAGAAACCAATAAACTTTAGCAAGCAAATGAACAAAACTAGAAAATGAGTTGGTCTTGAACCTAGACAAACGGATACAATGTCATTTGTAAACACAAATTAAGCCACCAGCCTAACAGTTATTGACGAATAAAAATAATTTTTGATAATATTTCAATTGCAAACTTAACAGAAAAGCGATGTCCACAGAAAACCCAAAATTGTTAAATACACCAAATTTGTTGCATATACTATATACTACCTAGGACTGCATCAACAAGAGTACCTAAATTTATGATCTGAATGATTCCTGGATTTTTCAAATAGAACATTTGAGGCAAAATTGGAAGAAAATCAGAATATAAGATGAATGGCAGCAGTGTCAAAATAATAATAATAATAATAATAAATAAAATTATAAATATAATAATCACAAACAATTTCAATCCCTGTCATAAAATTTTAATAATCACCCATCAAAAATTGGCCTAATTTACATAAAGAGTAAAAAACACAATTAATTGCCGTAGATTAATTATTATCATTATTAGTGTTCATAGAGCTAATACAACTTTGTTTTAATTTAATACATGATGTATTTCACTCTTTACAGTAAACAAATCAGATAATTTTATATCAGACCATGGCTAGCAAAATGTTTCTAGATATACAATGTATAAACAAATATAATTTAAAAGTACATGTATATATGAAAGAATTAAATAACTGTTTATGATTATCAACCTTTTTGAAAAAAAAAACATTCCTTGGAAAGTCTTTTTTTTAAAAATGTATATATTTGTTTCATTATTGTGTAAAAATTTGGTCGTTATTAGGCTACTTTGGTCCCCTAATCATCACCCGTAAAGAGCATCTCTACCAGGTTATCTTTAGCACACTGTTCTTCTTCCAGTCTCTGTGGCTTAAACAAAAAGAAGAGAACTATTTATACCAGAACTGACAACTTATCATGAATGCTTTAAAACCAAAAACATCACAATTCATGTTATATGAATACAAGGATATTTGGGTCCCTATTAATTTGAAAAACAATAATAATTAGTCCATTATAAAAATGATACCAGCAACTAATATTTCTAGTAAAACTTCTCTACATATGCCGTTATGAAACATGTAACCTAAACAGTATGGGGTGGTGGAGGGGGTGGGAGCCTCAGTGGCAGAGTGGCCTAAAGTACATGCTTATGTATCACAATGCTTTGACTGCATACCTTTGAACGTGGCAGATCTGAGTGTGAGAAAATTTGTTAGTTCAATTGTCCGTGTTTTCTAAGGGCACTAGGGGTTTCTCTATCATCTCAGAGCTGACCACCTTTATATATTTAAAAGAATCATGACTGGGGTAAACATCATTTATTCTATCTATCCTATCAACAGTGCAAAGTCTGTAAATTCATGCATGCATATAATGCAGGAATGAAAACTCATTAAGAACCAATGTTGTGCACATACATGTGTTTACCAGTATATCAGTATACCAGTATATCCATTGTTTTTTAGGTGATTAGCAAATCATGAAATCAGAACTGATACAGCTGTAATCAATTATGTAACCTGTAAAAGCTCATTATGACTAAGGCATCAATGATGCAAGGGAGGAAACTTTTCAGAAAAAACTTTACTGTGTCATGAAATGTATTCTATTGCACAGCAAATTGTATAACACTTGGTAATGTATTGTTTTAACATTTTTATAAAGAACACAGTGTCTGAAATAAGGCTAAAATTAGGCCTGATTCTCAAAATTTCAATAGGGTCTTCATAGCTGTCAAGGGTTTTCAAAGTTAGGCATGTGACAATCTGAAAAATGCTTGCCAAAAAGGGGGTAAGGTGGAATTCAATCCCACTCTCCCAATGGAAAAATTAAATAATGGTGTAAAACATGCATTCTGCTGCAATTTGAGAAATTGAAATTTACAAGACTCAGGCTGTAATCATAACATGTCTGACTGAAAAGAGACAAGTCACAGGCTGTTATTATAACAAATCTGACTGAAAAGTTACAAATCTCAGGCTGTCACCATAACATCTCTGACTGAAAAGAGACAAGTCACAGGCTGTCATCATAACAAATCTGACTGAAAAGTAACAAGTCTCAGGCTGTCACCATAACAAGTCTGAATGAAAAGTAACAGGTCTCCTGCTGTCATCATAAAAAGTCTGACTGAAAAGAAACAGGTCTCCTGCTGTCATCATAACATGTCTGACTGAAAAGTTACAAGTCTCGGGTTGTCTTCATAAATGTCTGACTGAAAAGTTACAAGTCTCAGGCTGTCATCATAAGATGTCCGACTGAAAAGTTACAAGTCACATGCTTTCAAGCTTGAAGCTGGAGTGAATTTTGAACAATGGAATGATTAATGATTTTATAGAAACAAAAAAAGGCCAATCACAGATAATATTTGAATATCTTGTAATACAGTGCAACCTGTTTAAAATGAACACTGTTTAATGGAAACTTTTAAAGACAGTGACAGAAATCAAGTTGAAATCTAACTAACCTGAATTTTATATTTAATTATTTTCTTTCAGAATACATGTATATAAAATGAAAATAAAAATTTTACAGGTCTTTTTTGTCTGAAACATTACATGGTTTGGGGTTAGGGAAATAGTCTAACTTCTAAACTTTTTGTTGAGGTAAGACTATTTTTTATGATAATATGTTAAATTAATATTATGAACTGTGGAATGAATACTTATCTAATTTCATGTCAATAAATGCACAGTTTAGATTGGCTCTACTGTATATACAGGTTTTAAATACCAATATTAAACAAGAGGCCCATGGGCCTTAACGCTCACCTGAAGATATGTCCAATATTGTTTGCAAAGTGCAAATATACTAAGTACAGAAACTTTAAAAGTTTTCTCAAGTTAAGAATTCCCACAAAACTTAATCAGATATATATCCACTCACATTTCATTTATAAGTAGCTTATATAATATGCATGATGTAACTGTAGTGCAATGAATAATTTCCAAATCATTAATCAATTTCAGTATACTTCAGCTCAGGTGAGCTAAAAAATTCTTACCTTTCCTACACACAGTAATGTTGGAACACATCTCAATTTTATTTGGGGTAAAGAATTCCTTACCTTTCCTAAACACAGTAATGTTGGAACACATCTCAATTTTAATTGTGGATCTTTCCTGAAGTCATTATCCTTATCCTTCCAACTGAAATATACAAACAAATTAATCATTAGTTAAGCTTTTTATCTGCATATACTCACCAAACTGCTCAAGCACACATCTATAATTCCCTGTGTGTAAGGTAAGATGCTGTTTTCTCCAACATCATTTAGAATAAAAAAGAGACATCAACAATAAATTTTAACCATGTGCATAACAATTTTGATTTTTTAAAATAAATTTTTGTCTTCCTAAAATATTGAAATATTTTACTGATAATTGTTCAGGAAATGCTGTATCAATGTATTAGCTCAAAGAAAGAAACTAGTATTATATTACCTTTTGAAAACATTGAATCACAACTAATGTGTGTGGCTTTTGGAATAGATAAGGATGTAACTGAATTACAGTATAAATACAATGTATTTGCAAAAGTTGAAATGATTGTAAAAAATATTGCAAATATAACAATATCTTTGCATTATAGCCAATTGTATTTGCAAGTTCCTAAAAAATTTATTTCAATTTCATAAATAAAAGATATAGTATATACATATAAACAATAGCCTACTATGTTCTATCACCAACACCACAATGGATAAATACTGCACCATCTGGAACATGTTTTAAATTCCTTTCAATTACAGGATCAGCTACAAATAAAACATTTATAGTACACAATTTCGATAATAATCAAAAAGTGGATTGGAGTAATAGTGTATTTTAGCTCAATCAATATTCTTTTAGTTACCTCCAGGTGGTCAGTTTTGGGAAACCAGAGAAATCAGAAGAAATCAGAGTGATGGAGAAAATGACAGACCTTGGGCTAGCAAACTTACAAACAATTAAAAATGTATCTAATCTTCAATACAATTGGGTGTTATATTAAGTGCAATATTTTTCATTTTTTAGCAATATTTTCATGTCGTTTATTTTAAGTGTTCAAACCGATTTTAAAAAATTGGAAATTTAAACATGATTTTGTGAAATAAAAGGTCAATAAGAGATATCAATTAAACACTTTCCTTTGGATGGGATGTCAGTTGGTCATAATGTTAACCCCAAGATATTTCATTGTATTCATCTGCAGCTGGATGGACTGGAGCAATGTAATTTCACTTATATGTCCTGTTCAAGGTCATATCATGCAACCTAGATTAAACCATTAGGGGATACTCAAATAGTGCGAGTCGTGAATCACGAGCCTGTGAAATCAACTTCTTTGAAAGATGTTTCGAACCATCAAATTTAAAATCGACACAAATCATAAATCAACCTATTCAAGAAAATACTTTCTTAAATAATTAGTGCGAACCTTTGCTGAAAGATCGGTTTTTAATTGGCAGATAGACGATAATAAATCTTGGGCAAAGTGAAAGTAGGGTTGGTTTATTATCTCCCTTGAAAAGGTCATGTGTTTTTTACCTGCAACACAATCGGGACACCAGTTTTCTCCATTTGCATCTTTTGAACCACTAAATAAAGCAAAAACAGTTTTGTCTTTGTGTTTATCAGCCTCTTGTTTAAATTCAGCAATACCTTCAACGTGAATTGCTTTAACCATTGTGTGTCTACCTCCTACTCTATTGTATATAGGTGGCGCTGATCACAACTTCCGGAAATTCACCTCGGTGTACTTTCGCTTTGTCATCGGATTTATTACCTAATAAAAGTCATTGTCATGTTGTTTGAAATACAAGGTATGATTAATACACATAATTTTTTTTATTTATTTCCTTCAAATCTAAAGTTTTCTACATGTTTAAAATACTATAATGCTATAGTGTCATGTGCAAAATTTTGATTTTTTACAAAAAGAAATATTCAAAATTTTGCACACATGTGCAATATTCAAAATGTTTGAATTTTGCATATGACACTAGGTATAGAAGTGTTGGATAGTTGATTTTTTAACCACGAGCTCTTGTGGTGCATCCCTTCAAACACGGGCGTGACACGTCTTTAGAAATATAAGCATGTTCTTTCTTTTAAAAAATATATAGGTATTGGTAGGGCATTGCATGTATTTAAAAAAAGATATAAAACGCATCACGCTCCTGACAATAAATGACTTCTACCATGAGCTTATTTCCCACGTCTTATTGCAAACTAATAAAAAACGATAGTATTGACATTTGATAAGTTCAGTGTTGTCAATAATAGGTTTACATTTTAGGGAAAAGCAGTTGATAGCTACATGCATTGACATTAACCATTATAGATTAGCCTTAGTTCTACATATATTTTATTAAAAAAGGACATGCTAGTATAGAGGTGTTTCACTTTATTTGTAATTATTATATTGTGAATTGTGTTTGGTGAAACAGTTGTGTTGAAACAACAACAGACAAAGGTATGGGTGTTAGAGGCTATTGTATTTTTGTAAACTACTATCTTTGGTGAATATTATACTTGGAAATTTTGTTAAGGAATAATACTAATATTATTTAGAATATAATTATTATAGGAAATAGTTTCATAGCTTTTTCTCTGAATGAATAAATTTTTAAGAAAGAATCTGAATAATTAATTTTTAAAAATAATTTTGCTGGGTAGAGTAAAAAAAATCATGGTAAAAAGTATTGTTCATGCTCTTTTTTAAAATTGTATTTTATTTATTTATTTATTTATTTATTTATTTATTTATTTATTTATTTATTTATTTTTGAATAATGAAATATCTACTTAAATTTGGGTAAAATGCTATCATTTTAAAAAAAATATGGAATATAATTTTGATATCGCAGATGGCTGAAGGAGAAGATAATATGACTTTTGAGCAGGCTGCAGCACAAAAGCCAGGTATAGGGATGAGGATGACAATATCTATGATAAAAAAGAAGTTTTCAAATGTTGTGAATATGTCTACTGAGGAACTGGAATCAAAATTGAATAAATCACAAAATACAAATGATATTGATGGAAATCTTATGCTTCTGGTATGTATTAAACCAGTTTAAACATTTTGTAGCAGTCTTTGTAGAGCACTTGCCTATCCCTGGTCTGACCCTGCATTTTTCTCCTTTCTGTTGCAATTTTAATTATTCACATGAGCAAAGGTTTATTTATTTATTTATTTATTTCAATTTCTTTGAATCTAAAAACTGTAAAAATTTTTCTTCACCTGATAACTTCCAAATAAATAAAAATATCTCTTACTTCACATAGTGAATAGTACATGTACATGTAAATATATATCATACATTGTTTTTTCTACATGTAGAAGTTTTACATGTTGCAACTAAACAGTTATATTCCTGTATTATCAGATTGCCAGATAAGATCACATTCAGCATGTCACACAGTTAGGCTAATGTACTACCATTTGAGATTAGCTCCTCCTTGGATTAAAGATCATCTTTTATCTGGTTGACATGAACTAGATTAATTTTTTCTCTCTGGGTGCAAAGAGTGTTTTTTTTTATTATTCATTGGCTCTGTATTATATAAAAAACATGATCAACTGTCACTTTTACAAGTAAGCTCTGATTGATAAGCAAAAGTCATGTGACTGTTATTTTCCAAGTCATTGGCAGTTGATAAACCTAGAATGAACTAATGACCTTCCACTTTAAGAGAAAATAATCTAACAAGCTACTAAATTGACCACTGTACAACAACCATTAAATTCTCAAAGGATTTTGTTGACATTACACAATTCTTTTTTTCTTCAATTTAAAGCAATATTTGATAATATTATTGGAAAAATTGAAGGAAATAAGCAAATTAATTGTATAAATTTTGGTCACAATAAAAACAGCTTTTTAAGAATTCAAATACCAGTATAACTTGATGTTCTTTGACTAACCAGTACTAGAATTTACTAGTTCAAAACAAAACCCTCCTAGCTTATGACTAGAACAAATTGACCTGTATCAAATAAACTTGTATTATGTTGATATTTTGCTTATTACAAGAACTTCTGACTGGTCTGAATGCAAAAAAATCTGACCCAATGATGATATTATATATAGCAAACATTTCAACTTCAATATAAATTCAGTTTGGTTTTATTTCAATGCTTGTAATATTTTTCGGTCTTTATTATAATTCTAGGATTGTCGTCAAGAGGAAGAATACAATGTTAGCAGTATACCAGGTTCTATAAGGGTAGAGCACAGCTGGCCTCATGAACAGATAATAGAAATGATGAAACAGAAAGAAAATTCTAAAAATAGTGTGTATTATTATTATTATTTTGTATTATTATTATTGAAATGTTTAGCAAAATATTTTATGATGGATCTAAAGTTTTAGTATGCAACAGCTAGAATAACATATTTACTCTAAATATTTTGAAATTTGAAGTTCAGTAAAACCTTGACTCATTATCATCATTAGCTCAGTCAAATTGTGGCCCTATATAGGGGTTTGGTGGTAAACAGAGGGAAACTTCTAGTGTGACAAAATATGTGAGGTGGAAAAATTAGATAGGGGCATTATAACAAGGTTTTACTTCACATGGGATATGATAATATTATATGTGATTGCTGAATTTTATGGGTGACAGTCTGGAATGTTTATTGGTAGGGCACCTGCCAAGAATTACACTAGCTAGCTAAAAGTCCTGTGTTTGAGTTGCAGTCTGAAACCTTTAACAGTTTTGAACCAAAAAGCATCAAATGAGAGATTCAGAATAGTCTCAAAAGAAAATTGTGAAAATGTTTGAAAGACATATATCTATAGCTTATAATGTAAATAAAATATTTAATGATTTTCAGTTTGATTGAAAATTACAGCAAGAAAGAATATTGGAAAACAGAATTATTGGAAAAAAGTTTATTTCAGGAGATTTTGTAATTTAAAGTTTTCAAATATAAAAGTATTATTACAAATAAATCATTTTTCTTCATTAATTTTTTTTTTCAGTTAAAGAAATTGTATGTTACTGTTCAGTTGGATACAGATCGTGTATTGTAGCTGAAAAACTTAAACACTTCTATAAGGACAAGAATGTTTTAGGTAAACAGAATTTTTTTACCTATCTTGTTATCAGGTTTAATGCTTTGTCACATTCAGAGCATTGGATATTGCAACCGGCTCATTTCATCAGAAATTTGAAAATTTAAAAATTCTGAAAAATTGCTAAATTATTTGTGACAAAAACATAAACTTTAAACATCACACAGTTACATTAGATTAAACATAAATAAAACATATCTGGCTATCCTGAATGAATGAATATATCACAAATATAAGCTTGCGTCAGCAACATTTCGAAGATGATTTGAATTTTTGCCTTTCTCCATGTAACTACACTCCCTGTGTTGTACCTCTCTATCTGTTTATTTTTATTCTATTGTTAGAATAAATAAGACCAAATGATCTGGTAGATTAAGTCTCACATATTCCATATGCATAATTTTTTTGTTTAAAAAAAAATAAATATGTCTGGCTGAAATTAATCTACAACCCACATAAGAATTGATATGGAAACATGTAATTGTGATTCTGTTATATCCACAATGTATCCAAAATATCAATGTACTTTTGTTAAAATTTTTTTTGACCAATTTTTCACTGTTGATAAAACTAGCTGCACAGGAATACTTTTTCCAACCAGTATTTTTTAAAGCATATATGTATTATATATAACATGTTTAAAAATGCTGATGGTGTAGAATATACATTTTCAGAGGATGGAAAAGTTCCTACCATCTTTAATTTAGAAGGTAGCTTGTTTAAGTGGGCAAATGAAGGAAGGAAAATGGTGGATTTAAATGGTGAACTGACACATTTTGCTCATCCATATAACTCTGTTTTTGGAAAACTGTTAGACAGCAAGTTAAGAAAAACTAGTCTCTTGTGAAACCTAGGCAGGTTGAATTTTTTTCTCAGGGAAATATTTCTGTGGACGCCAGTTTACCTGTGATCATCAACTCACATTCTGTTTTTGTGGAAAAACATAAAATATAAACATTATGGAAAAACATAAAATATAAACATTATATTGTATGATGTCATTTGGTATGTTGACGAAACCTGTAGAATAGATATTATATGTTGTTACATTATTTTTACTGATAAATTCATTACAATTGTTTTCTTAAATGCAATTAATATGTCTTGAACTAAAGATTTTTTTAATGAAATTTTCTTTGTTTCGTTTTCAAGAATATCAATCATAAAATCAGTTGTCAGGAGATTTGAAATCAAATGCAGTTTACAGATTACGATTTTCTTAACTTTTGAGTGAGACACATTTGATTTGAATAAATGAATATGAATCCCTTTTTCATAAAATTAATATGATTTCTGCTTCAGAGTACATGACGTGTTACAATTATTACAATCATATGTTTTACATCAAATATTGACTATATCAAATTCTTTTCACTATTTTCACCTTGTTAAACCCGTTTGTGAAATCAAATAATTTTGGTAGAAGTTGACACATTGTCACATTCCAAAGGATTCTCTATGATGTGAAACTTTTTTTTTTACATTTTGCTTCCTCAAGGAACAATTGAAAAGAAACATGCTATTGAAAATACAAAATATTTTTTCCAATGTGTTTACATAGATATAATGCAGGAATTGTCTGTGTTTTGTTAAATTAACCCATAAGCTAAATGTTCATATGGATGCAACTGTACACACATTGATTATTGATATCAGAATGACTTTAAGGTTTCAAACATAAATTGATTTAGGAAATGCATATATTAATATTTCGGTCTCTGTAAAAGTTTATCTTCTTTTTTTTTTTTTTTTTTTTTTTTTTTTTTTTTTTTTTTTTTTTTTTTTTGAAAAATGAAATGTGATAAAATAGTAATTTAATGAAGTTTCACATATTTTATATTATTCGTTATAGACATTTCTCTCTCTCTCTCTCTCTCTCTCTCTCTCTCTCTCTCTCTCTCTCTCTCTCTCACACACACACACACACACACACACAGATAATAATGAACAATGTATTGTGATAAGAACTTATTTACGGGTATATATCGTTATATTTTATCACCATTTGAGATTTATATATTATTTTACGAACTCTTGTTAGAGTTATTGCATTTATTATCTATTGAACACATAAGTATATCTTCTCACTGCCCCGGCTATTGCCATATGTAACTATTCAGTATCAATCTTGATGCTATTTTCTGTAATAAGGAATTTATAACTGAAAGGACTTATGGAGTACATATGTTATAGCCATTTACCAGCATTTTTATTGTTCTTCGAGTTTGAATTGCATTATTAAGCTTGTGTTTTGTAATTAATTCGACTTTGAAAGTTGTACGGACATTTAATTTTTATATTTAAGTTTTTTTTAAAAAAGAAATTTATTTATAAACGTATACTTAAAATATTAAGATATTTCAAATAAACATGTATGACAGTGGTGCGTGTTTTCATTAACATGTATGACAGTGGTGCATGTTTTCATTAACATGCATGAAAGTGGTGTGTGTTTTCATTAACATGTATGACAGTGGTGCGTGTTTTCAATAACATGTATGACAGTGGTGTGTGTTTTCATTAACATGTATGACAGTGGTGTGTGTTTTCATTAACATGTATGAGAGTGGTGCATGTTTTCATTTACATGTATGACAGTGGTGCGTGTTTTCATTAACATGTATGACAGAAGTGTATGTTTTCATTAACATGTATGACAGTGGTGTGTGTTTTCAAAAACATGTATGACAGTGGTGCGTGTTTTCATTAACATGTATGACATTGGTGTGTGTTTTCATTAACATGTATGAAGTGGTGCGTGTTTTCTTCTATAGAATTTGAGTGATGTACTTGAGAATTATACTTAGCTATTAATTTGAATATACCCGTTATTATTTTGAGCTAAAAGTAAATTTAAAATACTTTTTAAGTCGGACTTGCTTTTGACATTACCAGACCCCGATGTTTTAAAAAACGGAATTTTTGCAACTTTTTTATTTTGCATACTTTCAATAACCATTGCAATTTTGTTAAAGACAGAAATTGAGTCCAGTATTGAATTATGAAGACGCCCAGAGTATTTTAGAAGTATGTCTACAAGTGGTAAAGTCTTGAAATTTGCTTGTCATGCCTGTTTACTTAATGAATTGCACTTGTTGCCATTATTTACATAATATATTATTATTGACAACAATGACATTTGAATAATATAATAAATACAGAATAGTATACTCTAAGGAGCAGTCACAATGCTAATAATAGACACCTTTTTTTAAATGCGTGAAATAAATACTGGCAAAGCTTACGTGTGTTTTTTAGAGAATCTGCTTTCAATAAAAGTTTTAACTTGAAGGTATTTGGCCACACACAAAAATACTTTGGTAAATATGAGAGTCGTAGTGACCGTAATGCTGGACACACAAGTATGAAATGATAATCGGATTCAACCACACTCATATCGCACATTGAACATAACCGTTGCTCTCTCTGTATATTGTCATAACGACCCGTTTCTAT